>JAJHPF010000023.1:6798190-7398190 GCA_024447775.1 Carex cristatella | reverse complement strand
AATTAAAATTATATTGTTTCCATAACTTCTTCTCGGCATTCCATGCATTCAGGATATAAATTTTCCAAAAATTAGTAGAGTCTTAATCACTTACATAATTTGGCCTTACACACAAAAAGATATGCTTAGGACCAAAACTTAACCAAAAAGGAAATAATAACAATCAAATAACTTCATATTGAATCGTGGAGAACAAGTACTATTACTGTAATTTAAATTTTGGACGGGATAATTGGAAGCACAGAGGAATTCCAAGAATTAAAAAGGAAACATATATTATGCTGTTCTTATTCTGACCTACACACGATATAATTTCTCTCTTGACTTTTCTCTAAGGTCAGAGAAAATACAAAAATAAAAATCCAAATCTAAAAAATCTGAGAGTTAAATATCCCAGAGTGCTTGCTCAAACCTATGAAATCAAGACCTTTTACTTCTAGAATCGAGATTTTCCCCGTTAATTTCATCTTTGACCCAAAGAGCTGGGTACAAATTTCTCAAAAAGAAGAAAGCAAAAGCTCGACTCCAAATGTTCAGATTAAACTAACTTGAGGTGAAGAGCAGAGGCAATTGCTAACCTGAACGGAGGCGCGAATTACAGGAAACTGTTATTTCTTCGCTGCTGGATCTATTAACAATTTTGTTTGTCTTCCGAGAAGAAAAATCAGAGA
Organism: Carex cristatella; assembly: GCA_024447775.1. NCBI lineage: Eukaryota > Viridiplantae > Streptophyta > Magnoliopsida > Poales > Cyperaceae > Carex > Carex cristatella. The sequence continues at coordinate 7,397,519 of JAJHPF010000023.1, read as the reverse complement.
ACGAGAGAGAAAAACCAGAGGTGCTTGTTCTACTTTTCTAGTCTTGAGTGGAGCCCACACATTTTTATTTTTTTATTTTTGTTGGGACGCTTTTATTATATTTTTTATTATCCATGTTATTTTCATGTAAGTCCTTGTAGAATAAGAGTATTAGATTGTCCTTTTTCGAAGAAAAATTGTTTTGCACCTCATATCAGGTGTTTATTATTCTATTACATACACATAAAAGAGTTTTAATACTTGATATAAAAATTATTTATATCTGAACTCGGCAAGTATTATATCTAGTATGAAAAGTGTTTATTATTATTTTTAATAAGTAAAATTATAGTTTTTCGTATTTTTAGTTGTAGTAATGTAAGATAAAAAAAAAAACTTATATTATCAAGTTTAAACACTTTTTATAAAATATTATAAACACGACTAAGACGTATGTAAGCGATTCAGTTATCCCTTCTCACTGAATCACAAAATTTTGCTACTTAACAAGAAATATATCAGATAAATGTATGACATGTAAGCAGACTTTAAATTGCAATATTAATCAAAGAGAGATTGGTTGCTGAAAAGTCAAGACAAATCCATAGCAGTACAAATAGTGTCATGATTATTCAATTTAGTTTATAAAATTTGTATGTACAGACTTTTTTTATACATGCAATTAAATAATTATCTAACATGAAATTTATTCTTATGGAATTGATTAAAATATTCATAATTTTGCAAAATTAACATTTCTTCATTATCCTCTATATTGTAATCATCATATATTGTATATAATATAAAAAGTAAGTTTCTCAATTCTTCGCATACAAATCGTACAAATAAAATGTTAAAACATTCAGTATTGTAAAAAAAAAAGGAACATAATGTAATTAAAGCTGGCGCTAAAATATATTGTGAAGACTCATATGACATATTAAAAAAAAATTGACAATTTCTCCTTTGCAAACTTATAATAACGCAATTCTAAGACAAAATTTGACATAAATTGAAACTCAATAAATTTTGAATCGAAGAAATTTTTTACGCATCAACAATTTCAAACCCATTACAAATCTAAAGTTTAAATTATGCATCAGAGTCCTAATATTATTTAGTCCCAAGAAGCTGTATAGGATAATTTCACAATAACCGAATTTTTGAAGGGCTTTGGTGTGATTTTGGAAGACATTAAAAAGGAAAACATATTTCCATTCTCTTTGTCTAAACATTAAAATAAGCATTTAACTTTTACTGTACGCCAAGCAAACCGACAGAGATGATTTGTTTCAGGATTTCAGGAACCGAACAAGGAAAAAATACTATAATTGAGCGTTGTTAATCTTAATTACATCCGGTGTAAATCGTACAAAATTGTTATTTGATAAATGAGTCGGCGGGGCCGCGTTATGTTTGTGGGGTCTATATGACTTTTCTAGACCAGGTTTACTTTATTTTCTGAAAATCAATATCGATGGGAAAGGAAACCAGACGTTGTTTGTGTAGATTTTCTGTGCACATGTCCATGTGGATTAGTAGGATACTTTCACATGGAAATTATAAAACTAAATATTTCATAGTTAAACTTTCAATTATCAAACTTTTATTTAGTAGATTTATTTTATAATAATGGAAATTATAAATTTCATTTCGAAACATGGTATACAGGCCACGGTGACACAGCGTGCACTTTTTATCAACTACATTATTTCTCAACCATTGGATCAAAAGACGTCCGAAAAAGGCCTCAAATCCAAACGTGTGATGAATAATAAATAAGAAATGTTTGATTGGTAGTTTATTTTAAATTAATTACAATTTAACCGTTGTGTATTTCTACCTCTGAAACTCTTAAAGTTTCTAAATAACTGTTAACAGAATTTTAGAAATTCTAGACTCTTGAATTTCTAAATTTCTAAATCTCTATATCTCTGAAATTAAAATTAGAGTTTCTTAATTACCAAATTAGTATTTAATTAAAACAGTATTAAAAATTGAGCGAATATGAATTGATTATTTTGCCATGTCAGAGTTTTGAAACAGTTTCATATTTAGAAACTATTTAACAAAATTGCTAAATATGAATTTCATCTACATTCCTGAAACTGATTTAGAAACTGCCAAGTCAGCTTTGAAGCTCCAAGAATTTCACCACAATTATCCGAATGATGCTGAATTATTTAATTTTCATAATAAAAGGAGATAATAGGAATATTTAGGTTTCACAATTTCTAGAACACATCATTCAAATAAATTTTGAATTGAATTCTTAAGTCATTGTATTATATTATAAGGATATTTTATTTGATAGGTACCAATTTAAGGTCCCATTGATATTTAATTTTTTTTTTTTTTGTTTTGTAATACTTGGGCATTAATTTTTGCCGTTTCTCACTAGATAAAGACCTGAGCAAGAATGTAATATTTGGACAATCAAAATTGCGCACATCAATCGGAGCACATCCTTGACCGAGCTAAATATAATAGTTTTTTTTTATATTTTTTTTATATTAAAATATTGTATTCACAAAATAAAAATGGAGTTGGCATTCCCGTACAGGAGAATTATGTATGGTGGTATGTTTAGATGCACTCTAGAATATAGTTAGAATAATTACTATTTAGAATAGCAGATAATAATAGTGAAAAAATAGTAATTTTCAGAATAATGTGAAAATAGTGTTATTCGGAACAGTAAAAATATTGTTTGGATTGTACATCTGGAATAGTGAGTAGCTGTAACTGATAAATAATAGTGTTAACAAAGTGCTTATTAAGAGAAAAGATAAGCAAGTGGAGTCTCAAATGAATTGTCACGGTATAGAGATAAAAGAAGTTATGTCAATTTCGTCATTTCGGAACTGTGTTGACGGTAATAAATATTTTTTTCTCTATTTACACTTTTTAATAGTAGTTATTCCAACATTTCCATAGAATAGAGAATAGCAGCTATTCTCATTATTCCGAATAGCGAAAATGTTGTTTATTGCTATTCCGAATAGCTCCTATTTTTGAATAGCCTACTATTCAAGCTATTCTCACTTCATCCAAATTTATTTTCTCGGCAGATGGGTTCAATAAAAGTTTAAAAGAAAAATAAAATAAATAATAACTTAGGTTTTGGAACATGTGTTGAATAACGGTCATCCACTTCTGAATTTGCAATATACTCATAATTATTCATTGTTTTTTGGCGGAAACTCTAGAAATTTGTATTAAGATCATTTACTTTTACCTAATTTTCTAATGTAAAAGTAAATATTTTTTTTCTTCAATTAATTTTCATTATTTTTTGAAAGCCGTTGACGAGATATTACAGAGGACTAAGTGAGCTTAATATTTTTTATTCACAGCACTAAAAATATATATAAATTAAACGGTAGCCTTATTTAAAATTTTAAAAGATGTGACCATTTAACTAAATTAGTTATAGAAAATATAACAAAATTAAAACTATAGGAACAGTTAAACAATCAAACTCAAAGCTACACAGTACAATATATTTTTATATGATGCCTTAAGAAAAAGAAAGTCAAAGAATAAAAAAAATAATGATTGATGCATTAAATTCAACACATTTCTGTATATTTTTTTAGGTCCGTATCTAAAAAAATTAGAAAAATACAAATTGATTTATAAATATATTTATATATTGTACTGAATTAATATTCGGTATGGTTTAAAATTTAATAACATTTTGCGCTCAAATAGATAAAACATAATTAGTCAACTTATCATTTCCTGATAGGCTTGAATATGTATTTTATATATTCAAAATTGAACCATACCTCTGATTTGACATTTTTTTTCTTAATCATAGAGTTAAGAAAACCGGGTCAATTTAAATGAATTAAAACAAAATTATAGTTTGATTCATCAAATGAATAGAGACCGATTTTTTTATTAATAACCCCAAAAAAAATTAATAAAAATAACCATACCCCTAAAAAAAATTTAAAACTAACCAAACCGTCCCACTGAGGAGCGGTTGACCCTTCACCCCAGACCGCCCCCCTGTGGGGTGGTCCAATATGACAACAAAATCGCCCCCAGGCTTGAATATATATTTTAATTTAAAATAAATCAAATATAAAAATTGGCAGTCTTTCTAATAAATAAAATTATATAGTATCAGCCATTTTTTTAACTTAAATGAAGTCATTTTTTACCTATCAGACATTCTTGCACCGTGATATTTACTTAATTAGTCAATGCATATATAACAAATAATATAAAAAAATTGTTTTAATATAAACTCCACAATTAGTACAACTATCTAGAAAAACAAATTAAGGACTGCCCCCCTGGAGGGCGGTTTTGTTGTCATAGTGGACTGCCCCACATGGGGGCGGTCTGGGGTGAAGGTGGACCGCCTTTCAGTGGAGCGGTTTGATTAGTTTAAAAAATATTTAGGAGTCTTATTATTTTTATTATTATTTTTGGGTTATAAATAAAAAAAAAAATCGGGAATAGAGACACTTTCATAATTTCACCGACTTCATTATGCAGCGTTGATTTTCTGATATTTAATTGTTTTATGCTCCATTATTATTATTATTATTATTATTATCAAAAGACGAAGTCGAGATTAAATTTTCATTCGTACGTTACAAAACAAACTATCGTCCAATTAGGATATTGACATTTTTAATTTAAATAGTGAATTTGAAATAATTCAAAAGCTCCGGTCTATTATCCACATCCGCTCTGACAATTTTTCAAATAAAAAATACATATAATTAGCCGCCTTTGACCACACACAGAAAATAAAAGAAAACCGATTTCAAACCATGTCAAAAAGTAAAAGGTTGAATAATTATTTGTGTTCTTTGAATAAATGAAGAGTCCTTTTTATCTAAAAGGGAAATGGGGATTTCTTAGAAATTTGAGGATAAAACATGAAGAGAAGAGGTCAGATTGCAATAATTTCTATTAAAAAAATTTTGCCATATTTTTTTTAAATCAGTTCCTAAAAACTTCAAAATAAAAAATAATATGGGATGTTGGACATAGTGATAATTTAGCAACAAATTTTATGCAAATTAAGTATTGTTTGTGGGGTGAAAACAGAGTGGATAATATTCAATCCGTATTCGATCCATAAGAAAAGAAGAAGAAAATAAAAAAAAAACCCACAAATTAACCTCAGCTTTTGCTGCAATTAGAGGTCGCAATTTGTCTCACCTGATGAGTGATGACCTAACCTACATTACACGACTCTCTTTTTGGATTATCTGCTCCGCCTCGCCTCTTCTCAAATGGTAAAAATGCAGGGGCGATTCAGGTCGAATTCGCATCCTCCGAGGTATCTCAAACTTTGCGTGACTTTTTGGAATATCTCAATCGTTCAAATACGTTCTACACGAATCTTAAAGCTCAAATAATACTGCCCCCTACGTTCCCCCGAATAGGCACCGTGCACGTCGGTCACGCAAACATTGAGATATCTCAGAGGATAGAGTAACTTTTTTGTAAAGTAACATTGTTTATATAATTTAGATTAATATTAGGATAGAGTACGTTTGTCAAACAGCTTTTATACCAATTCTCCTGGGAAAGACTGCGCAGTATTTTATTATTTCAGTAATTATCCTTATCTGGTTGATTGATCTTGGGAGAATTTTATAACTGTGATTTTTAGTATGATTGTCAAATATTTTATTATTTTAGTAATCATCCTTATCTGGTTGATTGATCTTGGTAGAATTTTATAACTATGATTTTAGTATGATTGTCAAATATTTTTCTACACGAGTTATCCAAATTTATAGGACAAATTGCATCGTGGCAATTACCATTGTTAAAATGTATACTTGAAATTGTGAACAATTATATAGTTTCTTGTGTCCATATATCCGCTGCGTCCATTCTGCAATAAAATATGATTATATATGTTATCATGCTGAAAATAAATTTTATAACAATAATGAATGAGTATGCTGTTCTAATAAATGCCGAAATTTTTATTAATATACAAAAAAACAATAAATTTAACAATTTATCCAAAAATAGCAAAGAATTCGAGATCTATCCATATGTCATCGGTTTCAGAGAGTAAAACTAATAGCAAAGTCATCGATTCTCGGTTTTATCCTCTGAAACTGATGACAAAGCCATTGGTCCCAGAACTCTCTGCAAACAATATACAGCTTTGTCATATTAATTGTAGCGTATTATTGCTTTGTCACAATCATTGCCATTTGTCGTATTATTGCTTTGTTTGTAGCATGAAAACTAAAGGCGACAACTTATCTAGATATATACCGAAATTTTTATATTGATGAAAAGTGTGAGGGTCTGGAACCGATTATTTTGCTATCGGTTCTGGGTATCTAGAACCGATGACAATGTCATTGGTATGGGGTAGATCTCGAATTATTTGTCATTTTTGGATAGATCGTTAAATTTTTTTTTTTTTTTTGTACATTAATAAAAAATTTGGTGTCGACTTTCGTTTTCAAGAAAAAAAAAATGCTTCTTATGTTTTAAATATTTTGCAACAATAAAGGGACTTCAAATATATTAGCACGACGTCGTAACAATTAACTCTTAATAACGGATTATTTGACAACCTTAATGATAGTTTGTCAAATTATGGTTAAAAAATTATAGACATGCCGTTTTTATTATAAATTAATATGTATCAATTTTTATACAATTAAATATAAATTGTTGTTACATCAAATGCCGTTAAATATATATATTGTTGTAAAAAAATCATGTAAGTCCATAAATAGTGAAGTTGCATCAAACATCATATTTAATGTATATGATATATATAAAGATTATATTTTAGTTATCAAATTTTAAAATTAATCAGTTATCATCATATTCCCTTTAAAGAGATTTTTTTTTTCAAAACAATACTCAGAAAAATACCTCTCAATGCTGAATTTTAGAAACAACAACAACCTCCTTATTTATCTTCCTTTTTCTGTTGAATTTAAAATGAAATAAAACATATCTCAGCTAAATGCCTTCCAAATCTCATTTTAATATGTTATCCTTACCATCTGTGATGAACTAACTCATCTTAATTAACTCAATTATGCAAAATTGAGCATATTTTTTTGTCTTTTTTTTTTTCTTCTAAATTTGAGTTAGTAGTTAAAACATCTACTGGCAAAATGCATAAATAATATTAGAAAAAAGAATAAGGCTAGCGTGCTACCTGTAGCATAGTGACATGTCGTGCTACCTCTTCAAAAACCTATTGAGTAGACTTTAAATGACAAATCCAAACCGTTGAAATTTATCTACTTCACAAGTGATGTTTTTACATATAAAATTTACAAATTTTTACATTCATTAGTATAAAGTCAAGCGGTCAAAAAAATAATGAAAAATGAACGTGTTAAAATTAACTTATAATTCTTATTTTTTGACCGCTTGACTTTATACCAAATGAATTCAAAACATTATAATTTTGGTATGTAAATACATCACTTATGCAGTAGATTAGTTTCAACAGTTTGAATTAGCTATTGGAACATATTCAATAAGTTTTTGAAAAAGTAGCACGACATGTCACCATGCTACAGGTAGCATGCTAGTCTTATTCTAGAAAAAAAAAATGCAAAATTCAAGAAATAATTAAGGAGAAAAAGGTATAAAAGAAAGGAAGATAACAAGCTAGCAATTGAACTTATCACCAAACAAAAGGAGTACATAGCATGTCTTGTAACTTAGCATTACCGATTGATTATTTAATTGGAGGCAATCATAGAATTTAATCAACACAAGCGTGCCGACAAGGTTCAACAATTCATGAATTACAAGCAATTTAAATTGTAGCGCATTTAATAGAATAATTCCATACTAATTTAACAAGATATATATAATCATATATAAATTTGTTACACCATAAACACTTATGGTTACGGTGCTCATTTAAAAGTTAAAACCATTAAGTGGTATAGCATAAACCATACAGGCTTTGACCAAATATAATATTTTTTTTCCTTAAGTATACTTATTATTATAAGAGATAGGATATTATGCTTTGGGAAGTAAATAGGGTATTTTACTTTCCACTCATATCTTCATTTTTAAAGTTCAAACAGTTGATTCACATTTCTCAACATGATCTTCATACTGAAATGTGCTTGCAGACCAAATTTTACATTTTTTTAAAAAGAAAATTACTATTTTTTATAATTTTTGAAAATTACAACTTTTCATTAAATTAAAAATAATAAAAAATTCAGAAAAGCACTAATTTTCAAAATTTCAAAAAAATAGTAATTTTTTTTTTCAAAATATAAATTTGGTCTCCAAGCACATTTCAATATGAATATTATGTTCTGAAGTTTAGATCGACTATTTAAAGTTTTGAAATAGAGATATGAGCAGGAAGTATAACATCATCTTTACTTCCCAAAGCATAGTAGCATCACTCTTATTATAATATAGAGGTAATTTCCTCTATCCAGCGCTATTTTTCTTAATCCTAATCAGAAACTCTATCTGAGCATAAATTATTTAAAGTGAAAAAAATAAAAACTTATCATCACTACTTTCCGGATAAGTCATGGCTAAATTAAACCTGTAGGATAATTTAAATAAAACTTGATAAAAAAATATTTACATTCAGCAAATTTTAAACGCAAATAAATATCTTTTTTAAAACAGTAAAATTATTTATAATTAAAATAATATGATAAGTCATGCAAAAAATTCTATGGAGGAACACAAAATGTAGCACTAATTTAAGTGTTTTATTTCACCTTATGCAAGCAAAACAAATACTTTCTTTTTAAATGAGAAGAGAAGTACGTAAAGCATCGTCCCTCATAATAAATAAGGGGAGAAGCATGAGGGGCGGAACCAGACTTTCAAACTTTGGAGAGTCAAACATATAAAATTTTCTTACGGAATCAGATTTTCGAATTATGGGGGTCAATATATAAAATTTTGTGCAGAAAATGAGGGTCATTTTTTTCCATTTCATGATATTTTATTGTAAAATATAACAAAATTACATATTAGTAAAAAAAATATATAAAAATGGGAGGTCAATTGGCTTATTAAATCCGCCTGAGAAGCATGATCGAACAATTAAGAACATGAATGATGTGATAAGATTAAAAAGTATGGAAATTCAACCCTCTTTAATTATGTATTTATTATTATAATTTTGATACTTATAAAGACCATAATTTGAAACATGGCTAATGCACATTTCCGGTTGAAAAGGAAAACAATAAACAAAACAAAAAAAAAAGGTGAAAATTTTAGCTTAGAAAGGGATTTCAAATTCCGAGATGCGATCGGACAATCAACTGACGACCTCAGTAAAAAATTAACATTTTTTTTTTCTCATTCGTATAAGAAAAAAAGTGGTTTGGATTATAATTTCAAATTTTAGCCTTCTTAAATTATAAAATACACGTTATTTCAAGAGATTTAATTTAAAACTTGTATTTATTACACATTTATATCTTCTAAGATGAGCTATATGATTGTGCAATTTGCCAATTATTGATGATTGCACATAATTACAAATAGTCAAATATAGTTTCCCTCCTTTCCCCGATCATCATAATAACGACTCCTCTATTATTGTTAATTTTAAGCCAGGTGGAGCAAATCTCATCCACATTTAAATTTTGGTAGAAATAAAATTAAGAGATAATCTGAAGCTTAATTTTCTCAATCAAACTGAAACAAGTGTATCCACAAATCGCCATAAAGGATTTGAAGCCAAATTAATTAATTTTCTTTCTTGTTCATCTACTTTCCGTGTTGTTTAGATTCTTTGAGAATATTCAAAGATTTGGTGCTGCAGATGAATTTTGATTGCAAATAAACTTCTCAATAATTCTAGAATTTTTCATCTAGAATTAACTGAGTTGAAATATTATATTAAAATTCATATTGTAAAAAAGAAATTTGAATTTAGTGCTGGCAAGAAAATCCCGAAATTTTTATTAATAAGAATATAAATAAAAAAATATCGGTCTTGGAGAATGTTTTGGGTAGAGTTTGAAAACTGGAAAAATCGTAATTTTTGACAACGTCCTCTGGACGTGATTCTTGACAACGGCCAGATTAGCGAAACATTATTAGTGCTAAGTAATGCGTTTAAAAAAATGTAGCTGTCCGTTATGAACGATAACGGCCAGCTACAGTGATTTTTTCTGGAATTGAATTGAATTGAACTAAAAAAATAATAATAATTTTTTTATAAAAAAACACTGTAGATGGCCGTTATCGTCGATAACGGCCAGCTACAGTATTTTTTTTTTTATTTTTAAAACGCGTTACTTAGTGCTAATTATGTTTCGCTAATCCGCCCGTTGTCAAAAATTACGGTTTTTCCAGTTTTCAAATTCTACCCAAAATGTTTTCCAAAACTGATATTTTTAATTTATATTATTATTAATAAAAATTTCGGCAAGAAAATCCGTAGCTCATGGCTTATTTGAGATAGATTTGAAAAAAGTTTGTAATTAGTTCGTTGCAAGAAGAAGAATTTTCTTTTCAACTCTTTTACAGTCTTTGTTTGTATCCATAATGAGAGGATTAAGTCTGTTGAAAAAAGAAGAAGAAATTATTTTCTGACTCGTGATCTATGTGCCAGTACAATCGAGCTAGCTTGATTTGGCTCGTGATTGACTTGACTTGTTTTGATATGAATCCAAATTCAAGTTTTACTAAACTTAACTCGACTCAGTTTCTTTACAGTCCTACCTGTATGGATTTATGTTTTACCATAGAATACAATCTTTGTAACCTTTTTACAATTAATCAAATATAGGTATGACCTCTATTTCTCTAAAAAAAAACATCTACAATAAGGTGACAAGAACTACTTTGATTATTCTTTCAAGAAATTATTATAGGTTTCTTGATTATACTAATTTGGACATCTGCATATTATGTTGAAAGGAGTTATAATATTATCAAATTAGTGAAGAACTATGAAAAGTAAACTGATTTGAATAAAGAAACAATTTTAAGGTCCTAACGATATAAAACTAACGGCATATTGAGTTTTATATCAATTTCATTGCACCAAAGAGTCCGGATCCCGAAATTTTTATAAATATACAAAATTCAATTTTTATTTAACAATCTATACAAAAGTCTGTTAGAATTTTAAATCTGTCCAAACCGGCAACATAATTGCCGGTTTCAGAGAACTAACCTAGGCAACATGAATTGCTTAGGTTCGAAAAACTCAAACCGGCAACATAGTTGCCATTCCTGGAACCGGCAACAAAGTTGCCGGTTTTTGCCTCTAAAAACCTGCAACATAATTGCCTTGGGTTTTTTTTTTTTTTTTTTTTTTTTTTTTTTTTTTTTTTTTTTTTTTTTTTTTATAAATTCAAATTCTAAATAATTATAAATCCAAATTCATACCAATTTAAATTTATTTGACATGGTTGTAACTCGAAAATTTTTGTTATAATAAAATATAAATTAAAAATTTCTTAAATCAATTGCACTCTTTCTGCGATACATTTCTCGTTTCCTTGAAAAATATTTTTCAACATAAAAAAATTCAGTTGAGACACTAAAAATCTTAAACTTAATTTTTGAGGCACTAAACGACGTTTTTTGGCGATTCTGATTTGTCGGATACCCGGGGGTTACCCCGGGTGACAGTGGCGACCGTCTCCTCCTCCCCTTTCCGAATTGACGTCATACGCGTCAATCCGACTTTCCTAGCAAAAGTTATGACCGTTTAAAGTTTTAAAAAAATATATTTCTCATTTTTAAATTTTAGAAAAAAAAATATATTTCTCATTTTTTTTAATGGAACGGAACCGGCAATTGGTATGAATTTGGATTTATAATTATTTAGAATTTGAATTTATAAAAAAAAAAACAGAAAAAAAAACTGTAAAAAAAAAAAACAAAACAAAAAAAAAACCGGCAATTATGTTGCAGGTTTTAGAGGCCAAAACCGGCAACTTTGTTGCCGGTTCTAGGAATGGCAACTATGTTGCCGGTTTGAGCTTTCTGGAACCGGCAATTCTGTTGCAGGTTTGGACAGATTTAAAATTCCAACAGACTTTTGTATAGATTGTTAAATAAAAATTGAATTTTGTATATTTATAAAAATTTCGGGTCCGGATCCCCTGAAATAAGGATTCACATCTGCAGCGATCTTAAAAGAATGAACACTAATTCTAAAATTTTTGTTTTTTCAAATCCAGCCGTCTTATAATTTCTATGCATGTATCTCAAACAGCTAATTTTTCTTTGCATGAATCTCGAAACAATTCAACAGTTGGATTTAGAAAAGCAGGAGTTGTACGGTACTATTCAGGGGTAAAGAATCGCAGCAGATTCGAATCTGATTCGATACAGAATGTATGAGATTCTTTTAATATCCATGTCATAGCAGATATGACGGTCCGGGTCGAAACTCAAAATTTGAGCTAATTTAGTTAATATGTATTGGAGATACATAACCGCTCCTATACATTGGAGACCTCAATGTTGGAGATGCTTAACATAACCGTCTGAATAAAGGCAATTCGCTTCTTCTTCCTTTCTTGTCCCACTGCGTTTCCATTCCATTTCTGTTTATTTTCCAAACGGCTCTTAAAGCCAATTATGGTATTATTTCTAACGGCTAATTAGCCTTGTAATTCTATAAATATAAAATATTCATTGTATGTATCTTGTAAAGTTATAATTTCTATCAATAAAGCAAATAATACAATTATTCAATTAATTCTCAAATTATAATAATATGAATTCTTGCATCAACCATAGTAACAAGATTCGCGAATTATTCGAGAATTATTTCTGAATAATTCATTTTTTTGGTGATGCCGAATAGAATGCCAAATTATTCTACTTTGACCGAATTATTTCCGAATAATTCGAGAATTTTCCAAATTTTTTTGAATTTTTCAAATTATTCCTGAATTTATTCCAAATTTTTCTCAGAACTTTTATTTTTTTGGTTATTTTTTTTTGCTCCCTTACAAGACTGAGATCTCTGATCTGAATAATACTGAATCATTTCCGAATTATACTCAAATTATTTCCGAATCACAATTTTTTTATCTCGTTGAACTAAATCCAAATATTTCATTTATCACTGTGACACCAACCGCTTATAAATTACCACAAAAGCCAAACTGTCCCACAAAAATTGACAAAAGTACCTCAGCTGACGTCATTGAACACGCGTTCTCAAAAAAGAGAGAGAGACCTCAAAACTTGTTTGATTCAAACGCCCAAAAATGGACGCTCAAGATAAGGATATATATATTACGGCGCAATAACAGTCTATGATGTAATAAAGACTGCTGAAAAAAATAAAAATAAAAACAACTTAATTGGCACATAATTGACCTTGAATTAGTTGTCCCTTGTGTGTTGCTTTTCTTTGATTTTGACTGGACTTAATCTTAGATTCTTAGGTGGCCTCCAAATTGAAACGCGGTTTTGTCTGTTAGTATAACAAGGAATTGCACAAAAAAAAAAAAAATTGGGGTGTGGCTCAGATGACTTGTGTTCTGATACCAAAATCGAACTTTTTATCCTCTCGGTCTCTGAAATCACAATTATTCTTCTGCGCTGAAATTCGTGCGAGCACGTAGTTTGAGAGGACGAACGGCTGGAGTTTACTTGTTCAATACATAGTTACATACTACTTGTGTTTATGAAAGGGTTTAAAAAAATAAAATCATCGTAATGAAATAGATGGCTGCAGATATGAATTACGAGCCGTCTGATGGAAATGACTTGAAATTCACCATATATTTGGATTTGATAGACATAATTTGAAGGGACGAGCTTGGGTCTGATGGGTTTACCACCGTCCAATTTGCTTTAAAATCCGTGCGCACGCATATTATAACGAACATACACAGATATTAAAGCAGAGTATACGGATCTTAAATTAAAATCGGATGGTGATGGAATCTATCGGATCGGATCTTAAATGTGAACCATTAGTTTCACAATGTGTTGTGATTGAATTTCAACATATATATCAGGATCGAATCAGAGTTATATTTTAAAGTTACAAGAGTCAAATGTGAATAAGGTTAATCATATAAAATTTTTATACTATGAATGTGAGTTAATTTTACAGTATCTGTAGTATTGTACTCTAAATTATATAGAAAATCACATACAATTATAGAAATTTTAAAAATAAATAAGAATCAATTAACTCCACAGATTGAGTATACATTTGCTCCTGATATTTATCTACATAATATATTGCAACCATTATACTTTGTGCCAAACAATTCGCAAGCATGTACTAAATAATATTTAGGGTGTATCTGTATTTTTTAATGGCATATTTATTTATAAAAAAACATTGATAATTGTAAGCAACTCTATTTTACTAATTTAGCACCGACGATCATTCACAATGTCTTTATTTATTTGCATAACATATGTCGTATATTTTTTTTATTTTTTATTTTTCACGAGATATACCACAAGCATGTACTACGTAACATTATATCTAACAGTTTTAATTTTTATGATTGTTGGACTCAAAATCATGTCTCTAATGATTAAAAATATTAGTAAATATTCAAAATGTGTTGTAAATGAATTTCATTTTATTTAATTAGTTATCTTCGTAATATATGTTGGATCTTCTTTATTTTGCACAAATTAATATGCAAGGTAATGTATAAGGTATGCCTGGTAATTTCGATGTTTGTAGGACTTGGAATTAATTACAAAATTTTCTAATGTGGCAAATGACTTCCAACTTATTTGTCTTTTATACTTTTTATCTTGCGCAAAATAATTCGTGGCACGTCCTGAATTATATTTAGAGTATACATATACATGATAGAGTTCAATGATTTATTATTACCAAAGAATTGAGGCCTTTATTTTATCTATTTATTCAAAATAAAATAAAAGAAGGCCCATTAGGCCTTAGTTTGATCTTCGCTTCCATTCCGAGTTTCCGACAAAACAACGGGTAAATATTTTAACAGAGCAGTTTTAACTTCACACACAAAAAGAACTATAGAATTAAAACCCGCTGGATATGATTCGTACTCTGCATGAAGCTAATACTGCTCTGCTAAAACCTTTACTCCTTTAAACCCATACAGTTCTACTCACACTTGTGCTCGCACAAAACCTCTTACCTCACCTAGTAATGGCACGAGGGAGGATACCGAGACCGGTACGGGAACCCGTACCAGACGAGGTCAGATGCACTCCCACCACTACAACTAAAGTTCGGAGCTCCTTTCAGCGTCGGCTCCTCGGCGGCACCATCCTCGCGCAACATCTTACGCAATCTCGATTCCAGTTTAGACAAACAAAAGCTAGGTCTCAGCTTAAACCTCTCAAATTCCTTCTTAGACCTACAAAACCTAGATCTCAGCTTAAACCTCTCCGTTTCTACAAGCGTCGCAAGACCCTTCTGCTCAATCCAGGCGCCAATAGAGAACTCCCGCTTTCGCCAGGAATCTTTGGTGCTTCCACTGCTCCAATTCAAGGTTTGTTTGCATGTTATGAAATCCTATTTTTGCATCCCAGGGAGCTTAGTTCTTCCTTTTGGAGGAAACTGAATGTGTATCTTTTGTACCAATGAACGATTTCCAGCACTAACCGCTACATTGGATTTGTTTGATAGTTTTCCAGATCGCCAGTTATTGCTTTTCCCAACAATAGTTAATCTTAATGTTAATGTGATGTTTGGTTGAGGCGTAAATCATGGAATAAGAGGTTTAAGGCTCAGTTATTCCACCAAACACAGATAAAACTTTAGGCCTCAACCAAACACCAACAAATTTATTATTCATTGGGTCTAAATAAGCAATAATAGGGAGTGATGCAATTGGTACCAGTTGTTTGGTATTGATAAAAACATTCTGTTTCAATAAAAACAGGTGGTTTGCCTCCACTTATGTATATAAAAAAAAAGTAATATTAGAGAGAAATTAGTGTAGTTTTTGGTTGTATTACAGGTTCCACGGATACTGCCAACCAAAACCCAAGCTCTGTTGTGGAGGATCTGGTTCCGGCAAATGCAGGAACTAATGAGGGGACCCCGAATTCTGAGGCATCAGTGTCGGCCACAGAAAACTATAATGCTGACCCTAACCCTAATTCTAGCCCTAATGGATTCCAAAAGACCGCGTCTATTTGGCAAGCAGTAGAGAAACTGAAGGTATTCAGTCAGGCCCCACAGCGACCTCATTTCACGAAACTACAAAGGTAACTAAACTGTAATTTGTGGTTCTTGGTACCATATTTAATTGGTACAAAGGTATTTCATTCCATGGTTCTTGTTACCAGATTAATTAGTCGTGTTTTATTTTCACTTAACTTTTGCTACCACAGAACCTTTCTCATACACATTGTACATTATTTTCTTGCAAATTGTACTGAATACTATTGCCTTTAGAACCTTTCTCATACACATTTTACGATATCAGCAGCTCACTTTTTTTGGGCTAGTTGTGAGAATACAAAATGACTAAAATGGCCGAATCAAACACCTATATACACTGGGTCCAATTTAATTATAATTTATGCATAATCCGTGTTCCTTTCTTCCCAATCCACTTTTAAATTCTCAAGTGTTTTTTACCCAACATGTCAGATCAATCAAAATTGAAATCACAAACAATATCGGCTGCAATTCACAATAGTATATCTGTGTGCTACATACACACCTATATAACAATTTTTCCACTACTATATAACAGTTTATGTCCCGAGATGCGGGAAGGCATAGCATTGGGTCTCATGGTCACATATGCAAACCTGACGGACTCGATCAAAAACCTCTCTTATGATGATGATGTGGCATTGATTATGGAAAAAATATCCTGTCTCAACCCTCTTGAGGAGAATGGGTTTGACGTGGGTCAGTATCGGGCCCGCCTCAGGCAACTCCTTTATATAAAGGCCGAGTATACAGATTCCGAGTCACAGATCTCCAGGCTGGAGGTACAGCTGGCAGAGAAGGAGAAAAAATTGGCATCTCTTAAGAAGGTTCAGTTGGAGATGGGGGATGTATCAAGAGAGATAAATCTATTCAAGGAGAGGATTAATTTTTTGATGGTCAAGAGAGATCGGTTGTTGGATCTGACGGTAGGGAATGGCCATGAGATATCAAGACTCAAAGAGGAGATTTCGAACCTTAGGTTGAATGCATCGGCAAGACAAGAGTTTGCATCTCTGTTAGTTAAGCCCCTGTGAGGTTTTCTTCTCCTCTTATTTTTTTTTTGTAATTTTAGATGTGAATAATATCTCTTGCATCCATCTGTAGTATGCACCTAATTCAGAACACGGTTCAAGTGTTTTTTTGTCTGTGTTTAGGGGAAGGCGGTAATGTATCAATGGTTGTTGTAAGGTATGGAAGAATTTAGTTCAGGTATGTGAAATTGGATAGAGGCAATTTAATTTTTTTTTTGCTAGACTTGGCTTCAATTTCAAGAAATTAGTTGTGTAGCCATCAGCAATTGTATGCTTGTTCACTATAGGAAATCGAATGTTTATATATTACTTGTACTGGCGATGAGTCACCTTAATTTACCATCTCAAGATTAGGAGTTTTTTTTTGGATCCGGTCTATTCGGTTCTGACAAATTATGAATTAAATGATTTGTTTTTTGGGTTTAAATGACTCATTCAAAATGATTTGGTTTTTGGGTTTAAATAATTCAGCTCGATTGAATTTTTAAATTACTTCAGTTGTTTTATTTTATTTGGTTTGATATTTTTTTTTATTCGATCAAACAAATAGAATTTAATTAATATTTATCTGAGTTAATTTAGTTTAATCTCTCATTGTTGTTCGACTGTAATTATTAAATGTATTTCTGTAATTATTAAATGTATTTGTGTATGTATTGAATTTTGACATTTTAAAATTTCATATATTTTATTTCAATTTAATCAAATAAATCAAAATTTACTAAGTTATTTTTCAGTTTGACTGGTTTAATTTTAGTTTTGACTATTTTAATTCGATTTTGAACCGTTTGTTTCAACAGTTCTCAACTAATAATGCCAATAATTTGCATGAAGTATGAGTTGGTGATAAAATACACAAAATCACAAAAGGCTAACAGATGCAGCATCAAAGCTAGTTGGATCTTCTTGAAATATAAAATTGCTATTTAACCTGATCTGATATAATACACTTGTATAGTTGTATGATTTAACAAAAGTGCTTATATAGTTTTGGGGTCCTGGAGATACAAATTCTCGTAATTACTTAAAATTATCAGTTCAAAGATATTGAATTACATCAAGTTAATTGAGAGGATACAGCCATACAGGCTGTCTGTGTGTGTGTGTGTGTGTGTGTGTGGGTGGGGGGGTGTCAATGGCAACTTTTTACCCATTTATCCGACCCGTACTGTATCCGATAAGACGAGTACGGGTAAGATTTTTTTCGTAAACTTATCAGGAAACAAAAAAAAAAATTGTAACATAATAAATCATAAAATTAAGAACTGAGTGAGGGCTATGCCGCTATGGTAATATATTTCGGATCAACTGTACTATGCACTTATATCTTAATTTTCGAAGTTCAAACAGTCAAGAGATATATCAAAGTTCATTGTCTTAATTTTTTTTCATCTTTATTTTGAACACAACCGGCACTTATTACAACTTACGTAAACAGTAGAGCCTAATATACTATATATATTACCAGCTCAGTATCAGACATATTACAACTTACTATATATTACCAGCTCAGTATCAGACATATTACAACCGGCACTTATTACAACTTACTACATATTACCAGCTCAGTATCAGACAGAACCATTAAATCATTTAAACAAGCAAGCAAACGAGTCACAGACCAAATTTATATCGAACTAGCATTTCTCTTCTCATTTCCACCTCCCTGAACTTTCACCGGACCCGCATCCTCTTCCTCATTGCGGGGTTGGTTTGCTTGGCCGGCCGTGTGTGCAATTTTATCAGCACTCTCAAAAAGGTTGACCGGCTTTGAATCAGCGATCTTACCGGCTTCTAGTGGTGTGCCATGATGGTACCCAGTTCTCAGCATCTCGTCCTCTGACAGCCTCGCCTGTGCGGCGCCATATTTTACATCCTCTTTGCTTGTTGCCATTTTCTCCTCCTATTGCTTTCCTTTCCTTTTATTTTTTCTTTGGTGATAACTATTGCTCTTCTATCCATGGAGAAAGTACAGATGCTGGTATATAATATATTTATATGTAGGGGTTTAGGAGGATGGGTTTGTAGGTGACGCGCGTCTCCAGTTACATGTTTACGTGGCATTGGAAGAGGAATCTACACCTTTCCGGTTATCTCATAAGAATCGACAATGGTGAAGTGTTCGTTTTGTATTTTTAATATATTAAATTCGGTCTAGTGATTTGGGCTATGGCCCATACAGTGGCGGATTGGCCATGTACCATTCATTTCTTTCATTTCTGATTTTGATCAACATTTTTCTCGTTCTTTTGGGTTCTCTTTATATTATCAGTATTCGATTTTCATTCAACCCTGAAATATCGACATGCATGTGCATGTACTTCCAAAAAAAAAAAAAAAACATTGTATTTCAAAATTACAGTAGGTGTTAGTGTTATCATGCATTGCTCAAAGAAATCTGAATAAGAATAATTATTCTTTTGTCATTATTTTCTCGTTAAATAGTAATATTATATGATGAATATCTGTTGCTTTAGGCGGTTGGAAACTTGGTTATTGTTTAGCGGCATCATCACAAGACACAATCTGTTTGGTCAAAGATAATATTTTTTTTTTGTGAGAGATTGCAAGTTTGAAATTTAAACACGTATTTCATGTGAATGTGGAGTAGTTAGATAACTTGATTTATAATCTTAACTTAAAACAAAGTAGAAGGTTAATAACTCTTGACCCAATTATTTTATTAATATCCAACATTAAATACAAAATAACATAATTGTTCAGGTTTTCTGATTATTTTTAAAAATGCCCAAACCGGCCATATTTTGACCGGTCCGGAGTTTTTTTTTTTTGAAATATTTGTTAGATTACTTCAAAATTTTGATGTATAATTAGTATAATTACACTAAACTATGATAAATTACATTAAAATACACTTAATTACGCTAATTATGTTGAAATACGCTAAATTATAATAGTTGGTAGTAAGACATTATTATTATTTTTATTTTCACGATGGAAAAGGCACACAAATCTGTGACCGTACGTATTATATCTACTTAAAATTTTGTCTATTTGGGCTATGGCCCATACAGTAGCGGATTGGCCATGTACCATTAATTTCTTTCATTTCTGATTTTGATCAACATTTTTCTCGGCTTTTGGGTTCTCTTTATATTTTCGGAGTACTCGGTTTTAATTCAACCCTGAAATATCGACATGCACAGCATTGGCGCATTGCTCAAAGAAACCTGAAAAAGAATAATTCTTCTTTTGTAATTATTTTCTCCTTAAAGAGTAATATTACCTGTTTGTCCACTTTTTAATTAGAAAGTCACTAGAGAATCAGCCTTTATGTGAATATTAAGTAGTTAGATAATTTGACTTCGAATCTTTATTAAAAGAAAATAGAAGGCCAATAACTTATATAGACTATGTAATGCATCTCTTCTCATTTTTTTTTAAAATATTTTTTGGGCAGTAGAAGTTGTTGGATGATTGCATAGTATTAATTAAGTAGGGGACAAGGGGATTGGTGTTCAACATCATGATGATGATGATTGTGATTATGATAACTACATTACTAATTCAACATCATGATGATGATGAATAGATGATTGTATATGAAAAAAAATAGAATTCTCCTAGAAGTTATTCCCCTGAGAGATCTATCTTTTTCCAGGAAAATTTATTTTAACAATGATTATATAATGGTGAAATGTCCTTGCCAGTTGCCACTCACACCTAAAATATATATGTAAATATATGTAAATTTATATCATCAATTTTGTGTTTCTATCATCTTGCTTGACCAATCCTTTTCCTGGTCTTGCACTGAGAGCAATGGCAAACGAATTATTGCAATGTAGAATTAAATAAGCTAGTGACTGTTCACCCAAATCAATTTAATGCTTCCCTCACTTAACAAACATCCTCTCAAGATAATTAATACTGCATCTCTTATACTATTATACATTTCAAAAGAAACAAATACGCTAGGCAAGACCCACAATAACACAAGTATCTATATGTAACGAAATAGATTTAAGATTTTGTTTTAAACACCTAATTAGAAAGGATGAAGGTGGCAGTGGAGGTGATAGAGGCAACTGATTTGTTACCGAAAGATGGCCGCGGCGCTTCCAATCCATTTGTCGAAATTCGTTTCAACAACGAATCGCAGCGCACACAAACGAGGTTCAACACGCTCTCTCCTACATGGAGTGAGACATTTTTCTTCTCTGTACCTGAGTCATCTCTTCTGGCGAATTTAACTGTCACCGCCTCTGTTTTACATGAACCGGTGAAAGGTCGCAGCCAGTTCATGGGTCAAGTTATATTATCTGGATCCTCCTTGGGGCCCGCCATTTCGTCGTCCATCCAGTGGTTTCCCCTCGAAAAACGGTTTTTTTTTTCGCGCGTGCGTGGCGAACTCTGTCTTAAAGCGTATTTTTTGGATGATGAGGATGAATTTATTACTAACAACACATCACAAAAGAAAGAGCATGATAAGAGCAAAAAGGATACAGAACATGTCAAAACAAAGAAGCAAGGTAATGTTCTGAAAATAAAATAGAAGCGGTAGCATTAGATTTTTTTTTTCTTCCTGTAGTATTTTTGTCTGATCAAAGTAAAATCAAATTATAATCAACAGATCCAGAGACGCGTGTTTTCCATGCGGTCCCAGCCGGCGGCGACAAGAAAAAAGCAGCTCCACCATCATCAGGAAAAGGTGGCGGCGCAACACCGGCGCAACCAGACTACAATTTGATAGATACCTCACCATCAATCCCTGCTCTAACTCGCGAGCATGTAAACAGCAAGATTTCGTCAACTTACGACTTGGTAGAAGTCATGCAGTTCTTGTTTGTTTATGTAATGAAGGCACGGGACCTCCCGACAAAGGACGTCACCGGATTCCTTGATCCCTATGTGGAGGTGAAATTAGGCAACTTTAAAGGAATCACGAAATTTCTCGAGAAAAACAATAACCCGGTGTGGGGCCAGGTTTTTGCCTTCTCTCAACAACAGACGCAAGGTGATTATTTTGAAGTAATTGTCAAGGATAAAGATGTGCTCTTGGATGACTTTGTCGGCCGTGTAAAGGTAAATTTTTAAAAATGATCCATGAAAATAAGTTTTTTAAGACCTTCAAAAAAAGAAAATAAGTTTTTTAAAGTAATGATATTTACCAATCCAATTAATCATCTAATGATATATATACACGCAATATAAAACTCTTGTTAATTGTGGGATGACAAAATGTAGGTGAACCTTACAGATGTAACATACCGTACCGCTCCAGACGGCCCTATAGCGCCTGTGTGGCATCGACTTGAGCACAAGGATGGATCTAAACTCAGGCATGGTGAGGTCAATTTTGCTGCCTGGTACGGGACGCAAGCTGATGAAAAATTTCCCGATGCATGGCAATCTGATGCACATGATGTGAGTTACAGGGGAATGATAAACACGAAATCAAAGGTGTACTTCTTACCTAGGATGGCGTACTTGCGTATATCGGTGCTGGAGGCACAGGATCTTGTGCCGATCGACAAATCCAAACCGTTGAATGCAACATTAAAGGTTCAATATGGGCAACAATCCCGTAAAACAAAACCAGGTACAATTTAAGAATAACACTGAAGTATTTGAGAATGATACACAATTCATTATTTCAATAAATGGTAAAAAAAAAAGTATTTGAAAATTACAGCTGGGTCAGTGAATCCAGCATGGAAGGAAGATATCTTGTTTGTCGCGTGTCCGCCATTCAAAGATATTCTCATTATAACAGTCGAGAATTCTGGCCAATCACTGGGACGATTATTTGTACCGCTCTCCAGTGTGGCAAAAAATGATCAAGGGAAGAGAATACCCCCAAAATGGTACAACCTTCTAGCACCCGATGCCACAATCGATGAGGCAAAGAGAGAGGAGCAGTTCTCTAGCAAGATACATCTCAAGATCACTTTAGACACTGGTTACCATGTAATAGAGGAGTCTGTGCAATACAGTAGCGATTTCCAGCCGGCTTCGAAGAAAATTCAGAAGTCTGCCATTGGATTGCTTGAGCTCGGCATTCTATCGGCACGCAATCTGAGCGGTACTTACGTGTGCTGAATTGATATATAATTTACAATAAACCATCTTTTAATAGAAGAGTGAGGCTATGGTACTATACGTAGCGCGGATTGGTCTGTACTTTGAATCAATATCCTCATTTTCAAAGAAAATAGTTAATACGAACTGTTTAACATGATTTCCACATAAAAATATTCTTGCATACTAAATTTTACATTTTTTAGAATATTTCATCATTTTGGATTTTAATAGTTTAAAAAGGTAGAACAAATAGTAAAAAAGGTAAAATTTGATTTTGGATTTTTGAAAACATAGATATTGAATCTTAATACAGACCAATCCACACTATACATAGTGCCATAGCCTCATTCTTTAACAGAATTCCCTGTTAATAAACAACTTGAGGCTGATTTAATATGGCATGACAGGTGCTAAAGCCCCATACTGTGTAGCCAGGTATGGACCTAAATGGGCACGAACCAGAACTCTCCTTAGCACAAATTCGCCACGATGGAACGAGCAATACACCTGGGAGGTATTTGACCCGTGCACAGTCTTAACTGTGGCCGTGTTCGATAATAGCCATGTCAGCGACAAAGGAGGCACCGATAAAAAAATTGGCAAGGTACGGTTACGCATCTCCTTACTACAAACCAACAGAGTGTACACTCATTTCTTCCCCCTAGTGATACTACAATCCTCCGGGTTGAAAAAGAACGGGGAGCTACACCTTGCGGTGCGTTTCACGTGCACTGCTTGGGTAAACATGTTGCTTCAGTACAGCAAGACGCGGCTCCCAAAAATGCACTATTCACAGCCGATTTCAATCATGCAACAAGAACAACTACGCGCTCGGGCAGTTGCGCTTGTTACAGAGAGACTTGGCCGTGCTGAGCCTCCTTTACGAAAAGAGGTTGTGGATTACATCCTTGAAGTACCTTCAAACATGTGGAGCATGCGAAAATCTAAGGCCAATTTCTATAGGGTTACTACATTGATGTCGATTTTTACCTCGATCGGCAAATGGATCGATAATATACTTAAGTGGAAGAACTCTTTTACAACCTTGCTAGTTCATGTCCTCTTCATTACTCTAGTTTTCTTTCCCGAGTTGATCTTGCCGACCATTTTTTTGTACCTGTTTGCGGTTGGGATGTATAATTATCGGTTCAAGCCGACACGTCCAGTGCACCTCGACCCGAAGTTATCTCAGGCTGACATCGCACATCAGGATGAGCTAGATGAAGAGTTTGACACGTTCCCTACTTCAAAGAATATGGACACTGTTAGGTTCAGGTACTTAAATTAGCAAATTTAATCCAGAACATTAATTGTTCCATATCATAATATGACTGATTAATTAAACAAGAAATGTTTATTATTTATAATTTTCCTACACTGTTTCAACATGCTATCAGCAAAATGAAAATAGATCAGGCAGGTTCATAATTAATGGTTCTTGTAATACATAATTTTAGGTATGATAGGTTAAGAACTGTTGTGGGGCGAATACAGACAGTTGCGGGAGACATCGCAACGCAGGGGGAGCGGTTCAAAGCACTACTGAGTTGGCGAGACCCGAGGGCAACATGGGTATTTATCATCTTTTCTCTGCTACTGGCAGTGGTGGTTTTTGTAACTCCATTTCAGGTGATGGCATTGCTGGTTGGTCTATACATTCTGCGGCACCCGAAATTTCGTAGCAAATCGCCTTCACCGAGTTTTAACTTTTATAAGAGGTTGCCTTCAAGAGCTGACATGCTTCTGTGACTTTGATTTTAAAATGTTGAAACTAAAAAAAGGGATATGCATGATTCATGCTTTGTGCTTCTCCAAGAAGTTGAAAGAAAATCATGATTTGAGGCACAAGTCAATTGTAAAGTTTTTATGCAAAACCTTGTTTAATTTGTTGAATTTACATGCATAAGAAAGTAACTAAACATGTTATTATTGAATTTCCTGTGTAATTATTGATCCCTGACAGGAAAAATGTCACTGCAATTATAGTGAAAATCTCTCTCACATTTTAATTAATTACTATCTAAATTGAATAATTTCAACTTTTTCCATCGATCTATTCTGATGCAAAATATTAATTTCAATAGCTGAGGATTCAAATCTGGAACATTCAATTATTAGTACAGTACCAAAATGCAAATTAAAAGCATTATTTGTTTAATAATTTCTTTGTCAAGGTTGCAATCTGTTCAATCATCCTTTAGAACTAACTAATGGACTGATCAACCAACTTTGTCTCAGAAAATATCAGTGAGCTGTTAAATTTCCATTTCTATTTTTTATACCCTCTTTTTTTTTTTTTTTGCTGAATTGTTAACCGAAACAGAACAGAAAAAAAAACTGGAATTGGGTCTGCGTACGTGCTAGTTTCTTAATTTTGGTGCAAACAGTGCGAATTATGAAATTTTGGGGTGGTAACTAAAAAAATTTCGGCCAACATGCCAAACAAAATTCGAAAGAAAAAAACGATCTCCGCTCTGACAGAGGAAGAAAGAAAATGGCAGAGAGAGAGTGATGAGAGACCGGACATCGGTTCATAAGTGAAGAATCGGACTAACTCGGACAAAAAATGGGTTGAATTGGCCGAATCAACCCGGTTCAACCGATTTTCGATGGAAAAAACGCTCGGTGTGAAACTCAATTATTTATTAGCTCGGATCCGACCAATACCGTTTCGACTCAGTCAAGTCAATTCGGACTTGGTCTATTTTCCAAGCCATGATATTAATTATGTTGTTTACTACGAAAAAATTTGATTAACATAAACAAGCAAAGATAAAGATTATAATTGATTACTAATTCAAAGAGAATCATCATTTAATTTAGTGAATAAAAGACATTGTCATCCATGTGAATATGAAAGGTCGTTAGTTTGGAATTCAGATGGAACTTTTTAATGAATATTGAAATTTGAAAAGTTAAACATCATCATTCTCTCTCGAAAAAAAATGAGATTACTATTTCAAAGTTTGGGGTTGCTACTTGACCTTTCTGAAGTTGTATAAAAGGCCCCTCCATAGGAAAGCCCAAAATCAGATAGCTTAGATTAAAAAGCACTTTATTCCAAAAAAAAAAAAAGAAAAAAAGGAAAAATTGGTTATTTCCCTCTCCAAAATTTTTAAATCTGAAAAATACCATAACAAAAAAATAAATCTGAAAAATGCCACTCTAAACTTGGTTAATTCTTAAATTTGTCACAAATACACAATTTTTATATTTTTTTTATTAAAAATTAACTGAAAAATACAGTTTTGAGATATGTATTTATGTATTTTCCTATATACCCTTCAGACCCCTCATTATATATATCTCAAAACTGTATTTTTCAGTTAATTTTTAATAAAAAAAAATATAAAAATTGTGTATTTGTGGCAAATTTAAGAACTAACTAAGTTTAGAGTGACATTTTTCAGATGTATAGTTTCGTGATAGCATTTTTCAGATTTGAAGGTTTTAGAGTGACAAATAACCAATTTTCCCAAAAACAAAATGTAGTTTCACCCGTTTGATTTTAGTGGGTTGTTTTCGGTGTAAATAATGCATGCATTTGTTGACATCATTTTAATATAAACTAATAAACCCATGAAAGATGGAATGAAGTTTACTTTACAAATTATTTGTGTTTTGACGAAAAAAAAAAATAGTGAATTTACCCATAGATGGACATGATCATAAAAGAAAAGAGACATACAGTTTGGATTTGAAATGTGCTTGTTATAGTTTAACCCTTCATTTATGCATTATAAATTGGACACAATAATTCATTAGTCTGTTCCTTCTCCCTACGGTTTTAATAATAAAAAAACATCTGTAACCTTGACACATTTCGGATCTGATTAATGGAATCTGGAGGCTTGACCTCCACATTTTTTCTTCAAAAAAAACATTTGTTCCTTCTCCCTAAAAATCCGAATTCAGATCTTCTGCAACACGATGCGTCCGATTGAAATCCGCACTAATATTAAAGGATCCCGTGCGTCATAGGTGTAGACCAAATTAGCTCCAATCCGAATCATACGCGTTCCTATCAACACCACGGCACCACCCGCCGCCACCACTTGATAACAAAAAAATGCAAAACATTTTATATTTGGTACATTATTTTTAAAGGCAGAACTAAAAAAATTAAGATTGAAGAGATAAAAATATTTAATGTAATTTTATTTTATAAGGACTAAAGTATTAATGCATATAAAAATTACAATGAATGAAATCTTTTGATTTATAGGAACAGCGTAGCGTCCTTTTCCCTCACTACCATCCGCTCTGAATATTTTAACGTGCATCCAACATTTAAGGCACATGCGTCTGATATTTTGCAAAAAAAAAATTAGATTAATAAACTATAATTTCATATATGCTTTCACTTATTTAAATAGAGAAAATTTGCGTCAATTCTAAATTTAATTAATCATTTATCATAAATATATTAAAACTCTATCATTGAATATTTTTCAATTATATAATAGAAGGATGGGTGCATGAGGTAGAAGGAAATACGTGATACGCCATGACGTGACGTGATAAACACACTGTGATTTGATCAATCTTCTTTCTTCATGTGATGTAATGTAAATTAGTCACGTCAATTTTTTTATATGTTAATTTAAATTGTTGAAAATTTAGAAAAAATATATATAAAAATATGAAAATTTCTAAATAATATTGCAAATATTTTTTTAGGTAAGGTTGTTGGGCTGATATTACTTAAAAAATTCAAATTACAAACATTCACAGACTAAATTAGAGAAAATAAAGATCAGTATTACATGAATACCAGTATCACTAAACCTACACTAAAAGAAAATTCTGAATACTCTATACATATCAAAAAAAGTCAGATACTCTATATTATATACCGTAATGTGACGTGACGTGATGT
The DNA here is from genome assembly GCA_024447775.1 of Carex cristatella. NCBI lineage: Eukaryota > Viridiplantae > Streptophyta > Magnoliopsida > Poales > Cyperaceae > Carex > Carex cristatella. Next base: position 7,369,456 of record JAJHPF010000023.1, on the reverse strand, counting down.
GTACGTCACACGACACGTGAATTAAGAAATTGAAGAAAGCAGCACACACTCTCTTTTCAAAACCCAGAATGTGTAATTACGTTAGGTAATTGACATACGTGACGTGATATTATGTGACTAGTATCTAATTGGAATGAAATTGAAATTGTAGAATGAACATTATACAAGGCTGCAATGAAATTGAAAAGAGAGGGAATGAAGGGCTGCCGGAGAGTGGCACGTGGCAGAGATTACTGGGTGCTTTATCTTGCGATGCTTTGATTTGGTGGAAATAAATCGGCCGTTATTACAAAGGAAAAAACAGGAACCTCTTATTCCAATCTCAACTGTTCAATTTTTTCTATGCACAAATTTTAATGGAGAAATTTTTTCATGTACAAATCTCAACCAAAATCAACGGTTCTAACAGGTTAATAATAGCAGATTTATTTCCTTGGTTTGGTTGATGCAGAGGTTCAGACTAAAGACGAGATTGCTGTTATATATTATTAATACAAGGATAAAGTAAAATATCTTTATATATTATTTGTATACCTCTAATAATAAAATTTCCAAAAATAAATAGTATTTGCATATCCGTTTGCAAAGCCCAGAGCAATACAGATGAAATAAACTGATTGTAGAACCTTTCCCTAATTCAGCAATTTTCAAATAAACACAAATCTGAAAAAAAAATATATAATAACAAAACAAAACAAAAATTATATATGAAAAGAAAGCTAATTAATTACGATTTAATATTCCTTCAGATACAAAACAACAGTAGAGTTAATTTGATGCAACCATCAAATATTACTCTTTTTAAGTCTTATACCTCAAAAAAAAACAAAACACTAAAAATTCCTCACATAATGAAGCCCAAACACATTTCAAAAGCACTTGTAACTTGTTATAAATAATTAAAAATTAGCCAGTGAGTTCCTCCTCCTTGTGGGTCTCGATGACGAGGTCGGATTTCGGGTATGCGTGGCATGTAAGCACCCACCCTTGTTCCATTTGGTCGTCGTCCAAGAAAGTGCCGTCAGACTGGTCTACTTCTCCAGACACAATTTTGCCGGCGCATGAGGAGCAGGAGCCGGCCCTGCAGGAGTATGGCAGGTCGATCCCCTCCTCCTCTGCTTGGTCTAAAATGTAGACGTCCTCTGGCACCTCTAGGGTCACCTCTCCATCAGGAGTTATCAACTTGACATTGTACGCTGTAACCACATCACAAGAAAGTAGATGGATTTTAACAACAATTTTAATTTATACGTTAAAGACAATCAAATTTCAAGTTAAGTTTACCAAAAAAAAAATAGCATGATGATCTGTACTAAATTAATTCAAAAATCTATAGATTGTAACTGTTTGAATGCAAAGTTGAAGATAATTCGATAAATTTTGAAGTTAAACTCATCCCGAGACATGTTGAATTTAAAATTATCATCATAATTTTAGCTAGTAAATTTAAGATATGCCATAAGAAATATTAACTCTCATGCATGAAATAAATGAAAATTATACCTGCTGGCACAATCAAGGATCCAATCTTGCCTCTGCTGGCAATTGCTTCTTTGTTCAACCCAAAGCTGACACGTGACATGCTGTTGCCGGTAGATTGGGGACGGGCGAAAGGAACAGTGGAGATCGATAGAGCAGTGGCGGTGGCGGTTGAGGCAGCCATGTTGGTCCTTACAAAAATTAATTTGGGTTAGTGTGAGAGAAGAAGTGAACTACTAAGTGATAGGGGTGAAGGGGTGAGGGATGGTAAGGAGAAGGATGGGGGTAATGAAGGGATGCGAGGGATGACACGTGGCGGGATTTTAGTGGATGGAGGCTTGTGTCTTTTGGGATTGCGCTGAGGAGGTTCACAGGATGGTGATGAGCTGCTTTAAGGATGGATATGGTGTATGTGTAGTAACATAGACATGGTTTTGCATTAAATATTTATAGTTCTGAGTTGCCAAGAATATCACAATTATTAATCAATTTGAAAACTTGGTATTCGCTATCAAAATTGTATTTATATATGATTATAACAGCAATTCTTAAATTATTACATCAGAAAAATAAATTAAATGTTTGTTTGGAATGCCCCTAACTCCTGATACATCTTTCCTTTCTCACAGAACCTCCTTCAAAGTTTTGCATCTTTAAGTGCTCTATCCGCCACCTTCCAGCATGGCACAAAGACTAGAATACCGACTAGAGTACCGAAGATAGAAATATGACCTCATTCCGTTGTTGCCACAGAGACTAGAGTACCGACATTAATAATGTTGTCATTTGACCAAAATTAGTTTAATGTTTGATTTCAATTTGTTTGGAGATCTGTGCGTATGTGACATTGTTTCAAAATTCGTATAGATCAAGTTTGTGCAAATTTTAATGAGAATTGAACGATGATTGGACGTCATATTGATTTTGGTCCGACACATCTATTTAAGTATCCGTATCACCTCTGATACATGAAGTGCAAGTGATAAATCTAGACCGTTATTTTAACTTGGCACAAATCTTAAAGAAGACTATAATTTTAATAAACACCAGATTGAATTTAGTCCGATTAGAATTAATATGTACCATCCGTTTTTTCAAAATTGTACCTCAGATATCTAGAGGGACACAGACCTATTGACCACCTCTGTGTTCCCACTTACACAACTTGATCCGAAACTAGTATGACCCTACACTTTATCAGTATTGCAAATAGATCGAACCAACACATATCAAGAATAATACAAAAGTAACTTCAAGATTTTTAGATATTTCTTAAATATTTGTGTGAATAACAGAAGGCAAAAATATAGATGTTTGAGAGAAAAATGACACGAAATGTGTATTTTCATTTATATTGATATTTAAACAAAGGTTAAATATACTTTCAATAAGAAAACTGATACAACATCCAGTACCAATTCTCCAAAGTTCTACTCGAAAGAAATGAAAAATAAAAAAAGAATTACAAAATTTGACAGGCTTTTTACATGAAAGATGAAGAACCATCTCAGGCAACACTCAGTACCAGTTCAAAGTGGTAATTCAAACCCGCCACTTTTACCAGCTGCCCAGTAACAATTTAATTTAAACTACAGTAAATGAAGTTACACTTTAGCCAACTAATTAAAAGGCCTAAGGAACAAAAAAAAAAACAGAGAGAGAGAGAACCCATAACCTCCTTTTTCTTGGTACTTATTAACCCCTCTCAAGGCTCAACACATTTGATTTTTAAAAAGATCTTTACATAATCTTGCCTCAAGACACCACCATTATTCTAATTTTGTTGAATTGTGGAGTGTTTTCTTTGGTTCTGGTTTTAATCATAGTTATTATAAGAATAGACAACTGATTAACTAAATCAGGTGGCAAGTGTTATCAAATCGGAACTAATTCTTGTTTGTAATTCATATCTCTATTTTCAAAGTTCAAATAGTCAATCTGAACTTTTAAACATGAACTATATATAAAAAATATACCAGTAGACCAAATTTTACAATGTTTAAAATTGTTTTACTATTTTTAATGAACTGAGAAGGAATTGCAAACACAAATTCAAAAAGGACTACAATTTTTATGAACTGAGAAGGTATTGCAAACGCAAATTCAAAAAGACTACATTTTTATGAACTGACAAGAAATTACAAACATGTAAGTTTTCTTATCATAATCAATACATTTTAATCTTAAACTCGTTTAATCCAAGGAAGCTGATACAATTAATATCCAGAGTACCAGTTCTCCAAATTTCTACCGTTAGCTACATTAACAAAAAATAAAATAATAATAACTAAAAAAATTGATAGGCTTTTCACATGAAAGATTACAGATATTTCTCATAAACATCCCAAGCAATACTCAGTACCAGTTCAAGAAACTCAGTAACAGCAAAATCTTACTTCTCAAACCTTCTGATAAGCAAGAGTAAATGAAGTTACACTTTAGCCAACTAATTAAAAGGCCTAAGTAAAACAAAAAATAAAAAATAAAAGAGAGAGAGAGAGAGGAGAACCCATAACCTCCTTTTTGCACACTACATTATAAAACCTCTCAACACATTGATTTTTAAAAAGATATTTACATATCCTTCCTTAAGCCACCATCAATTAGTTGGAATAAACTAACTGTAACTGGTATATTAAAATCAAGTCAAGAAAGGTGCTCAGGATCTGAGCCGTCAGTCAACCTCCTGCCCGGTGAATTTTGACCGTTGATTGAACTTTCAGGAGTGGTATCTGACGCAATCTCCTTTGCTGTAATTTAAACTTTGAAGAATTGGTACTCTTTTTAAGTCTTATACCCCAAAAAACAAAACATTAAAAATTCCTCACATAATTAACCCCAACACATTTCAAAAGCACTTGCATCTTGTTATAAATAATTAAATAATTAGCCAGTGAGTTCCTCCTCCTTGTGGGTCTCGATGACGAGGTCGGATTTCGGGTATGCGACGCATGTAAGCACCCACCCTTGTGCCATTTGGTCGTCGTCCAAGAAGCTATTGTCAGACTGGTCTACTTCTCCAGACACAACTTTGCCGGCGCATGAGGAGCAGGAGCCGGCCCTGCAGGAGTATGGCAGGTCGATCCCCTCCTCCTCTGCATGGTCTAAAATGTAGATGTCCTCTGGCACCTCTAGGTTCACCTCTCCTTCAGGAGTTATCAACTTGACATTGTACGCTGTAACCACATCACAAGAAAGTAGATGGATTTTAACAACAATTTTAATTTATACGTTAAAGAGAATCAAATTTGAAGTTAAGTTTACCAAAAAAAAATAGCATGATGATTTGTAAGCGCTAGCTAGTTAGTTCCTAAAAAAAAGGAAAACCTGACTTTGTTTTTTGAGTTCTTTTAAAGAAAAATATTAGAAGTACTTAAAATTTGTATTAAATTAATTCAAAAGTGTATAGATTGTAACTGTTTGAACGCAAAGTTGAAGATAATTCGATAAATTTTGAAGTTAAACTCATCCTGAGACTTGTTGAATTTAAAATCATAATAATTTTAGCTAGTAAATTTAAGATGAGGAGAGTTCCAATGCATTCAAAATTCTATGCTCTCATTTGCATCCGATTCTTTATCTTCATTTTTAAAGTCCGAACAGTCGATCCGAACCGATCAACATGACCTTCATAATAAAATATGCTTGGAGACCAAATTTTATGTTTTTTAAAAAAAAATTACTATTTTTTAATGTAGGTACAAAATCACTTTATCGGATGGTCCAGAATCTCCTTAAAACAATGATTTTGTATCTATCTTAAAAAATAGTAAAAAAATATACAAAATATAAATTTGGTCTCCAGGTATATTTTATTATGAAGATCATGTTGAGCGGTTCGGATCGACTATTCGGACTTTAAAAATAAAAAAAAAGGAGATAAAAGATTGGATGCAAATAAGAGCATAGAATTTTGAGTGCATTGGAACCCTCCTCATTTAAGATATACCATAATAAATATTAACTCTCATGAAATAAATGAAAATTTTACCTGCTGGCACAATCAAGGATCCAATCTTGCCTCTGCTGGCAATTGCTTCTTTGTTCAACCCAAAGCTGACACGTGACACGCTGTTGCCAGTAGATTGGGGACGGGCGAAAGGAACAGTGGAGATCGATAGAGCGGTGGCAGTGGCGGTTGAGGCAGCCATGTTGGTCCTTACAAAAATTAATTTGGGTTAGTGTGAGAGAAGAAGTGAACTACTAAGTGATAGGGGTGAAGGGGTGAGGGATGGTAAGGAGAAGGATGGGGGTAATGAAGGGATGCGAGGGATGACACGTGGCGGGATTTTAGTGGATGGAGGCTTGTGTCTTTTGGGATTGCGCTGAGGAGGTTCACAGGATGGTGATGAGCTGCTTTAAGGATGGATATGGTGTATGTGTAGTTACATAGACATGGTTTTGCATTAAATATTTAGGGTGTGTTTGGATGAATCAAAAATAGTGCAAGGATAGTAGCTATTCTAATTTTGAAAATAGTAGATATTCTAATATTTTGTAGGATTAGTAGAATAATAAGTAATCTCACAAAAGACAAACAAAGAATAGTGGCTATTCGCTAATCCAAACACACCCAAACGTAGATTAGTAGTTCGAAATAGTGCTAATCCGGAATAGTAGCTATTCTTCATCCACCCAAACGCACCCTTATAGTTCTGAGTTGCCATGAACCTGACAAATTAATCAATAGTTCAATACTGATAATTATGTTGTCATTTGACCAAAATTAGTTTAATGTTTGATTGTCCAATTCGCTTGGAGATCTGTGCGTATGTGATATTGTTTCAAATTTCGTATAGATCAAGTTTGTGCAAATTTTAATGAGAATTGAACGATGATTGGACGTCATATTGATTTTGGTCCGATACGTCTATTTAAGAATCTGTATCACCTCTAATACCTGAAGTGCAAGTGATAAATTTAAACCGTTATTTTAACTTGGCACAAATCTTAAAGAAGACTAATTTTAATAGACACCGGATTGAATTTAGTCCGATTAGAATTAATATGCACCATCTGTTTTTTTTCAAAATTATACCTCAGAAATCTGGAGGGACACAGACCTATTGAACACCTCTGTGTTCCCACTTACACAACTTGATCTGAAACTAGTATGACCCTACACTTTATCAGTATTGCAAATAGATAAAAAAATATAGAGGTTTGAGAGAAAAATGACATGAAAGGTGTGTTTTCATTTATATTGATATTTAAACAAAGGTTAAATATACTTTCAATAAGATTTCTTGATATGAAGAAGTATCAAATGACATGAAAATTTGATGTAGAAATATTTAATCAATTTTAAAGTTATGGTGAAAAACTATCACACTAATTAATGGAGACCGTGCAACCAATTTTGTCCATAATTTAAATAAAAAAACTTAATAAACATAAGTTAAATAAAAGAAATATAATTAATGTATTAACAATAAGGATGAACATCCCAGCCAAAAGCGAATCATGATTCTGTATTGAGTTAAAAAGAAAGAAAAAGTTCATTAAACCAAAAACACTATTTTTTGAGATTCTAGTTTAATTTAGAATCTTAAATCCACCCACTAAGCTGGCAAAAACCAACTCAAAATCGGATCATATAAAGAAACCAAAATATTTCAACCCAAAAAAACTCAATGTATGTACCATGCAGCTTGTACCATATTTGATTGCTGTTTAAAATTAAAATTAAGGAGGATTATATATTTCTTTTACTCCAGACTAATTAAGTTTACTCTAAGTTATTCTTATTTGGTTTGAACTTGTTATTTAAATCGTGAATTAAATTATCGACTAATGAGTATTGAAAAATTAAGAAATAAATGTACGCCTCTGAGAATAAACTCAACAAACAAAGTAAGTGCGGATTGTAATACCATCATACTCTTTATATTTTGAGAGAATTTCACATATACCCCTCAAAAACTTCAATATTACGTATTTCCCCCTCTAAAATTTGAAATTACATATTTCCCCCTCCAAACTTTAAAAACTCACAAATTTACCCATTTTATTGTCTTTTATATTAAAATTCATTCTAAATTTATAAAATACCCATTTTACCCTTTATTAAAAGTATATAAATTTTATCATACTCAAATCTGAATATGAACGGTTCCTTTACCATCCGAACTACGTTTAGATTTGTGCACACAAGATTAGCACGAATCTTGATGCAAAAACGCATGCATATTGTAGCAACATGCACAAATCTTAATGCGATACGCGCTAATCGAAATTTCTTTAAGATTCGTGCGCGTTAGATTAGCACAAATATTGAAGCCACACGCACAAATCTTAATGCAATGCGCACGGATCGGACGGTAGAGGAACCTTCAGATTCAAATAATTTGAGTCTGATGAGATTTATATATTTTAATAAAGGGTAAAATGGGTATTTTATAAATTTAGGATGAGTTTTAATATAAAAGACAATAAAATGGGTAAATTTGTGAGTTTTTGAAGTTTAGAGGGGGAAATATGTAATTTCAAACTTTAGAGGGGGAAATACGTAATTTTGAAGTTTTTGAGGGGTATACATGAAATTCCCCCTTATATTTTTATTTCTCATTTGACATCTTAAGCGTGAAGTAAATTTGTTATCCATCTTACCCCACAATCAAACACGACAAAGAGCACTTCGTTGTATATAAATTAAGGATATTTTAAACTTTTCATAATCTCTAATTTTTGTAAAGTTTAAACAATCAATCCAAACTATTTAAAATGATATCCATATTAAAATGTGCTTGGAGACCATTTGGAACTTTTTTACTATTTTTTTAGAATTTTTGGAAATCATTTTTTTATGGTCCACAATTAAACGAAAATGAGTGATTATAAAAAATACTAAAAGAGTAGCAAAAATTTTCTAAAGAAAAAAAAAATGTAAAATTTGATTTCCAAACACATTTTAATATGAAAATCATGTTGTGGTTCGGATTATTTTTTTGAACTTTGACAATGAAGATATAGATGAAATGTATTTTACTTCCTCAAAACATTGTAACACACATCTCATTAGATATTATAAAAATGAGGAAAAGAAAAAAAAAAAAGCCAGAAACATTGATATTAGAACAAAGTTCAACTTTCCCATCTCCATCACCCACTTATTTTTTAAGACACAAATTAAAAGGATAAATTCTATCACAGAAAATGCAAACACCAAAAAGAGAATTTTGATTCCTTATTCCAGATTTTTCAAGAAAAAGGTCTCCCTCATAGAAAAACATTTCTCAGTAGTTGAAACAAATTGTGGTGCCAAAAAAAAAGGTTTATATATATACCAATTTACCCATTATTATAGCCACATACAGTATCAACTAAGTATCTGAATTACTAAATTCAAAAACAGGTCTATGCAACTATGCACTTCCCATATCCATCTCTCACTAATCTCATGCCACGTGTCAGTATCCCAGCATACAATATCTCCTCCTATTTTGCTTCTTAAATTCCCTTACCCCCAAGTAGGGGTGTTCATTGGGTCCGGTTTAATCGGTTTTGGACTGAACCAAATTAAATCGGTTTAAACGGTTCGGTTTTTTTGATTTAATGGTTCAGTTCGGTTTGTTTTTTAAACCGAATTATAACTTCGGTTTGGTTTGGTTTGAAATTTTCAAAACCGAAATAATCGAACCGACCAAACTTTTATATAGTATGAATTTGGTTCGGACCATCCTGGTTTATTTCTTAATCAATTGTTTTAAATACTTTGGTTTATTTCTTAATATCCCGATTTATTTCTTAATACTCTAATTTATTTCTTAATATACTTTGGTTTATTACAAAACAATTGCTTTAAATTAAACAATTGATAAATTTTGGTTTGAACCGAACAAACCGAGCAAACCGAAATAAAATTTTAGATCGGTTTGGTTCTATTTTTGAAACCAAATTAAAACTTTGATTTGCCTAATTCGGTTTGGTTCAAACTGAACCGATGAACACCCCTACCCCCAAGACTCTATCCTAAGTTGTATACAGTACACCACCACCATTTAAAATACTGACAAAATAATTCATATCTCCTAACACTTAACCCCAAATTAAGCTCCAGATGGCCTCCTCACAACCATCCCATCCGCTCGTCCCCAGTCGACCAGCAATGTAGCGGCATCACATATCGCTTTCGGCCATGAACAAATTAAGAGGGTCATACAATGTCAACTTGATAACACTGACTGCGAGGTCGACAACTTAGAGGTGCCCGATGTGATGATGACGATGTCATCATTGTCGACCACGTCGTGGAAGAGGAGGGAGTCGACCTGCTATTCTCTTGCCGTGCCGGTTCCTGTTGCTCCTGTGCCGGCAAGATCGTAACTGGCGAGGTAGACCAGTCTGACAATAGATTTTTGAACGACGACTAGATCGCGGCTGGGTACGTGCTGACATGTGTCGCATTTCCTAAGTCCGATCTCGTAACAGAGACCCACAAGGAAGAAGAAGAAATGCAAGATTTGTAAAATGTAAATGACCTTGCAAAACAAAAATAACTAGAATAGCCAAATTAAGAATAGCTAATATTTGTCTTATTAAAATAGTCAAATCTCGAAACTCTTAGAAATAATATATTCTAATAAGACAAAAAAATTTGAATTTACTATTCTAACTATATATTATAATATAATCGAACACCGAATAGACTATTCCAAATAGTCTAATTCTAAGAATAATTTATTCTCAATCTAACGAAATTAACATAATCCAGCTATTTAGAGCATGTAAGATACAAGAGGGGTGATTTTGAAGAGATCATGGTTGAATTTTTTATGTAATTAATGATTTTTTTTTCTTGAGTAAATTAACTGATGATGGACTTGCTTGACTCTTTATGCAAAAACCCTGTATATATATACGCGCTTGTTATATATTGATTTGTATTGAAAAAGTAATTAAGCAGTATATCTTCTTTTGTTTCTCAAAATTGGAATTAATGAAGATCCATACAACTGAGGTTGGACATGCTACGAATCTTTTTAGTTTTTTGTGTAACTGAGGATATATATATAGCTATAAATAATTTGTTTAGCTAATTAACCGATCATCCTTCCCCTCATTTTCTTCCAATGTTCTTTTTTTTTTTTATAATTTTACAATTTTATTTTTCAGTTTTCAATAAAAGTAATAATCTCCAACATCTCATAATTAAAAAAATTCAGCTTCATATGCATGAAGTATGTTTTATTAAAAAAAAAAATACAATGTCCAAAGAATAACACAATACTAAATATTTCACAGGCGTATACCATCGTCAAAACCCTTTCGCTCCCATCCCCTTTCTTCCTTCTCTTTACAATGCGAGTTATGTGGCACATTAATTTTTTTTTTCCTTTCAACAAGAAGGCATCGATCTTTAGGGAGGCGGAAAAAAAAAAGGAAACTATAGGGTAAAGGGAGATGCAATTCACTATTCCGGTGTGTACGAATTGCTATCTTCTGTTATTCCGTCAAAATAATAAAATAGCAAGAATAATTATATTCATCTCCGCATTTCAGTCCCCCTCTGTTCCTACATTTACAGTAGAGAAAGGTTGTACTATGGTCCCCACTAATTATATAGTTCTCCTTTCTCATTCTCTACACTTGTTTATGCATCAACCTTTATAGGTATAAATGCTTAAAAAATAACAGATTAATACTTGCAGTATAAGATATTAATACTTGCATGCGTAACTTGATATAATAATCCTCCTTTTTCAGTTCTCCAATGGTCCCGGCATCAACCTTCCTCTAATGAAGTAGTGGAACTCGTATCCCTGCATCAATATTTTAATAATAAAATTAGTTGACCTCATATGTATAAATACTTCAGTGCATAGGTATCAATACTTGCAAAATAAGATATTGATACTTTGATGTGTAACTTAATTTGATCAAACGTCTGAAGATTAAGCTTTGTACAATGTATATACATATAAATATTTCAATGCATAGGTATAAATAATTTCAATACTTGATATTAATACTTTAAGACGTAATGCAGTGTCATATGTAAATAAAATATTAAGTATCGCGGTCCTTCTATTTAGTTATGATAATATTAATGTTTTTATAAACGTGTATGGTCTCCCATTTAGTTTGATGGTCTCTCACATGTATTTATACAGTTTAGGAGATTTGATTGGAGAAACAATTATTTACGTTAAAATATTTTCATGCATAGATATAAATAATTTCATTTATAAGTATTAAATAATTTACAAATTGTGCAGAGACGATACATATTATATAAGAAAATTTTGCAGAGACAGTTCCTCCAAATTAGTTAAGAAAATTATGTGCGAAAACAGTGCAGAGACAATTATCAGCAGCATTCAAATAGCAAAGATGCTACTCGACTCACTATTCCATAATTCCATTTCATGTTTGGCGTCGTGCATGATCAGCGTGTGGTTCCGTTATTCAATCTGAAATGGAAGTTGCAAACAAATCCGAAGCATAGTAACTAGTGCTTTTTTTGGTAGCTTTTTCTTGGGCCAAATGCTGTCTATTATTTGTGCTGGGTCACAATTGGGCTTTATTGGGTTTATGTGGGTCATGTTTTAAAAATTGGAGCACACAGAAAAATAGTCTTTGTTATAATATGCATGATTTTGGGCTCACAAGTATGCGGTACCGACACTTTTGAATTCATGCCATAAGATATATCTTAAGAAGAGGGATTAAGTTATAACAAATTTGAGTTACAACAAAGTTATAATTACAGTTTTTTTTTTTTTTCAAAGTCTAAATTATCAATCCAAACCGTTCAATATGATTATCTATATAAAATGTGTTTCCAAATCAAATTTTATATTTTTTTAAAAATATTTTTTACTATTTATTAAGATGGGTACAAAATTTAATAGTCTGAATTTGACTAGTTTTTGTAAAATACTTAATAAATAGTAAAAAAATTCAAAATAATTTAAAATTTGGTCTGCAAGCACATTTTATTTAAATAATCATGTTGAACGGTTTGAACTTTGAAAGTGGAAAAATATCATTGTTGTAATTTTGTTGTAACTCAAATTTGTTGTAATTTGATCCCTCCTCAAGATATACACACCCACGACAGTTTTCACTTCATTGTTTATGTTCTAAATAAATTTAAACTGGTCTGTTAAAATGTGTACCCTTTTAAGTTTTGATATTTATAAATTTTAAGCTTCCAAGAAATAATTATTTACAATTAAACACTAATTTTAAGGAGTTAGTTCTTGATATGTACATGGGTTATTTCTGAATAAAAAATACATTTAAATTGCCATTAACTTTGTGATATATATCTCACGTAAGGTAAAAAGGGCTCAATTGTGGATACTAACATTAGAGGCAAGCTGAAAATCAGTTTTTGCCAGACAATACTCTCTATGTGAAAGGTCGCAGATTCGAAATTTTTGTGGATATTAAATAGTTTGCTAGGACAAAATCATTCTCGGCTCATCCGCCAATAACTGGAGTCTACATCCCCTAAAGTAACTCAATTTTTTAGTTTCAATCCAGACCGCCCAATCAGAAATTCGGGCCAATCTGGGCCATATTAGGAACACATGGGCTTTTAATATTCGCGTTAGAGCAGATCGGACGGTCCAGATCAAAATTAAAAAAATTGGATTACTTCGGAGTTAATAATGTATAAAATATTTAGAAAAGAATGCGATTCTTGTTAAAATAAATAAATAAGTTTTGTATTTTTTCAAAAATATTTTGTGAAGAGTTTATACATGTGTAGTTTCGAGTGATTTTTCCTCATAAAAAGAAAAATCATTTTCATAATAGTAACATTAATACCAAATTTTATACAAAATTGTGACCAATCAAACTAACAAGTATTGTATGTAAAGTTTTGTAGAGAAAATATCGAATTAAAATATAAATTATCCATAGAAAACGGATTTGAGATTAACGAAACGCCATGGACTACGTATAGAAACAAACGTAGATTGATGTTGTTTGTGTTCTTTGGTTTTTGGTTCGCCAGTGTTTATAAAATGCCATTCTATTCTTACAACAAAATTTATGTTAAAAAAAATAATAAACAGGGGACTACAGTTGAAGAGATTATAAAATGTCATTTTATTCACACATGAATCCAATTAACAGCACGGATACTTTTCCAGTTACAGATATACTTCAAGAAGGGACCGAATTCTTTGTCCTTGAATCACTGAGGCATGGGCTCATGCTAAAATTAAAAATCAATATTTAAATTTATAAATCCGTTTAAACCCACATGTCAGCCTCACTGGGGGCAGGAAAATCTTGCCCTCCGGAGGCAGGTAATCTCTTTCCCTTTAAGAAATGAATATTTTGTAGCGCTGGCTCCCCACATTTTTATTTTTATATTAAGAAATATAAAATTAAATTATAGAAAATAAGATGGTGTACATTATTCATTTCATGGAAATGACCAAATCATTATTCGTTGGATTATTTGGGTATTTATGGAGACCGAATTAATTGTTTGGTCATTTTAGTGATTCTTGTTACAAAAAATATGAAAATTATATAGGTTGTCAAAATCAAGTCCACCCTAAAATCACATAAATTAAATTCCTATAGAGGCTGTCCACATGGAGCACTCATCTATAATAATTAAAGGAACCTTCTATGTATCAAAATATAATCCACCTATCCAATAATTTATTTGTATATTTTTTAAAAGAGTAGAACTAGGGTGATCTTTAAGTTCACCAAGTCTATTTGTGAACTCAATTTTAAAATCTATTGGATTGACTTTAAAATAACGAATCCGAACCGTTGAAACTCTTCTACCTTATGTGTGATGCATCTACATGCAAAAAATTTAAAATTTCGAATTAATTTAGTATAGAATCAAGCAGTCAAAAGTAGAAGGTTTATAAATTAATTTTAATGTATTCATTTTTTGAACAACTTTTGACCACTTGACTCTATACATAATTAATTCAAAATTAAAATTTTTTTTCCATGTAGACACATCACTCGTAAGGTATAAGAATTTCAACTGTTTGAATTTGTTATTTAAAATCAATCCGATAGATTTTAGAGTTAAGTTCACAAAAATGCTTGGTGAACTTAAGAGCACCCTAATTTTACTCTTCTAATTTTTTTTTTTCACTCCATCCTATCTAGTTTGAAAAAAAAAAAACCATAATAAGGGTTATATTTTCTTGTGCAAACATATATTTTTATAGGTTGGCTCCGTAGAGGGCACTTCTACTAGAACTAGCCATATTTTAATGGAACATAAAGAACAATGGAAAGTAACATAAAAAGTTATTGCATATTCTATTATTCTCCTAATATTCTCATAATGCCTTTATCCATGATAGTGAGGTTTGTAGGGACCTGATTTTTTTATTTTTATTTTTAAATCATGCTAATTAGTTGGGCAACATATAAATAGTATGGCAACATATACTATGACAATTAATTATTTTTTTACAATCCTGAATTTGGCCAGAGTTCATGTGTAAAGAAACTTCCATCTCCATAAAAAAAACACTTTGCTTTTCAGATTTATTTTTCCTATTTCACTACCTTTTCATTTCCAAAGGAAAAATATGTATAGGCCATCTTTCAAAACTATATTATTTTTCTTGGGAATTTTAAATTTTTATATATTAATTATATGATGGAAATATTACATGCTCTTAATTACCAATCAAATGTTCGAAATAGTATCCAATTATTATAATTTTGCACATGTAAAAGATGACATGCATTACATTTAATAATTATTTTGACATTTGAATTTTAAATTAAAATTTTTAAAGTAAAAAAAAAAGGATATAGTGAGATACTTAGTCCGACTCATTTTATTTGACATAAAGTGATAAGGTAAATAAATTCGATAAACATTTGGTCCCATTTAAAACAAGTATTTGAACCAGCAATTTAAATTTCATGGAATCGTCTTATGAAATTTATTGATAAAAGGTTCCCACGTAAAATGAATAATATATAAAAAAAATGCAAATAATTTAGTAAATATATTTTTGATGAAAAATCTAACAGAAAAAATGCAAATAATTTAGTAAACATAGTCTCGAAGAAAAATTTCAAAAATTTTTGCGGCCAACTTCAACTTTTTTTTTTTTCTGAAAAAGAAGAAGAGAAAAAAAAAACAGAAAAATAAAAATTCGCAATCGACCGAATCATGCGTGCACACCACTAAAAACCAAACCCAAATCAGACCGACTCGTCTCCATCTCCATTATCCAGCTTTCAAGAATCCATATCACGAGAGGTAACATGAATTTTGACTTTAGATCCAGACCGTCCTATATATTCGGTACAAGGCCTGTGAATGGCCGGATTCTCATCGGACGGTCCGGATCTAAACTAAAATATTCCGTTACCATAGAGGATGAGGATGTAGACTCTGCTTTCCAGCCATTTTAGCTCTCTTTTTCAGTTTTCACATTGATATCTAAACATTTTTTTTTTCTTTTTTCAATCACTCTATAGTAACTCGACCCTCAAAAAAGGGGCTAGAAACACTTACACACTCTTACACTCTCGCTCTCTCTCTCTCTCTCTCTCTCTCTGCATCGGAGCGCGTGTCGTTTGCACAAACAAAGGGTATCCGTGCAAGAAGAACACAGGAAAAACAGGGAGGGTCAAAGAAAGGTGTGAAAGCTGTCGTCTCTCTCGGCTTCGCTCGTGCCAAAATCTCGGCTGCCTGTTCTCATCACTTCGATGTCTTCGTTTTTCGTCTCGCATTGAGCTTTGATCTGCGGGTGATTCGCGATTTGAGCTGATCTGACCGGAGAATTCGGTGGATTTTAAGCTTGAGCGGTACTATTATGTTTCCTCTTGTCGAGTGTGCTTACGATTGAGTATTGCGAGGTTTTTCTTTAATCTGGTAGTAGAATTTGGTTCGATTTCCAGTCCAAGTAGTAGTTCTGTGAGTTGGGTTTTGATTTTGAGCTATTTAAGTTCTCGAGTTTGTCAAAAAAAAATTGCGTAGTTGGAAGGTTTAATGCATTAAGCTATCTGATAGTAGAATTCAGTTCGATCTAATGTAGAATTGTGATAGATTTTCAGATATTAGTGTTCAATTGAAGTCTCATTGCAGTAACTGTTTTGAATTTATATTTCTTTAAGTTTTTCTATGTAGCTCATATTGTTATTACATTTGCTGCAGTGATATAAAAAATCAATGTTGAATTATTTTTACACAACTTCCGGATCAGGGTTTTCCTTAGCTGATTTATCCTTGTAAAATTTGAGGAATATTGTAACTTGGCCCACAATTTGACTAGACCTAATTTCTCTTTCTAACTGTACTCATTTGATGTTTCAATTTTAGTAAGATAAAATGCCTGACGAAGACAGGTCCATGTTGCAACAAAGTTTCACTGATTTGGAAATTATGCGTATGATGTTTGGAGAAGAGTTTCTTTTTGCTGCAACAAGTGATGGGTTTGATGGGTCGAAAGAAGAGTCGGACATATTTAAAGAAGTATTTGGAAATGAAGTCAGAACCAACTCCTATTCTGGAAACGGTTTTGAAATTGTCTCAGGCAGGCCTTTGTGTTCGCAAGAATTAAATGCGGTGGATAATAATATTTTGAGAAACCAGAATGAAGAACCAAGTGAGTCCCATTTGCAAAACGAGATATCTGAACCAAACCCATCAGAGGAAGACCCGTTAGGGTTTCAGCCTGAGGATCCAGTCAAGCCCAATTTGTCAGAAACTGGCCCAGGAATAGATAAAAGCATTGCCTATGATAGTTATTCGGATGCCCAAAATGAGAAGTTGAGTGGAAATAATAGCATGCTGGAGCTCAATGCGGTTATGCACCCGTTAGCACCAGATCCAAATATGGGTCCATCTGAGGTTGACCTATATGCAACGATGGTGGGTAATTTGGGTGCTCCAAATGGGGATTTCATAGACACAGACCCACTAGAGTTTGATCAAACCATGAATTTGCATAGTCACTCAACGGAAGATCAAGTATATGGTATGAAATACCCTTGTCATTTGCTCGTACTCAGTTTTGCATGCAAGTAATCTAGGTTGTCGTTTTTATGGAACAGTAATTGCACAGACTTGTTGCATGCAAGCTTTGGTAGTTCTATATATGGACGTTACATTGTAGCCACTTCATGTCAAATTTTTATTTTATTATATTTTTTTGTCGTTAACTTAAAAATTGTAATATCAGGAAATATGGATGAAGAAAACGAGAGATCTACTGGGTCAGGCCAGTTGGACTATGATTTGGACATGGATAATGAGGTGCAGGAACCGGGATGCGGTAAGATTGACCTTACATATAACTCTCAGTTATACCTTTATCTATCTTTAGATCTTAATGCTACTTTTTAAATATTGTTATTATATTGACAAAATGTAAATGTCACATCAGCCTTTTCAGGTGGGTCTGGTGAAAACCCAGCAACAGGACGTGAACCCAAGTCCTTGAGCAAAGACCTGTCAGACCAGTTGCGGGCTCATGCGAACCGGTTGCTTACTGAAGCGGGTTGGCAAATTGACCCGCGAAAGAGAAGTGACCGTGCCAAGCTCGCAGCCTATTATAAGTATCCTCCAAGCGAGCTCATTTTCACAACCTTCTCCAAAGCATGGCGCACTTGTGGTGAGATATTACAATCTTACTTAGGTGGGACCCACTTGCCTGTGCCACAAGGACAAGAGAGCCCCAAAGAGTGGTCTGATGTTAGTACATTTTGGGTAGACCTGGCAGAGACATTTTCTAGGCTTGAGCAGAGGCCATGGGGCCCAGTGGTTGGGTTATCCCTGTTTGACAGGTGGCGGGCCCTCGACCCGTTTATAGCAGTAGTGTGTATCGACAAAAAAGTGCATGTGTTGAGGAACCGGGGAACACTTCGGGTGGTGGGTTGTGAAACTGTGGTTATTAGTGAAGGGAGGAGAAAGAAGGGGATGATAAGAGAGGAGATTGCTGGTTTTACAGATCCATTTGAGGTTTCTACAGGAGATGGTAATAAAAGCAAGGGGAGGAGAGTGAAAAGAAAGAAATGCAGTTGTGGGGACAACAATGGGTCATGCCAAGAGACGAATGATGCTTGCCTGGTTGCATGCAAGTACAGTTACGATGATGTTGATGGGGGTGAGTTAAAGGAGAGCGTACAACATTCAGCTGATGTGGGAAATCTCGGTATGTTTCTCTCCCCCCCCCGCCCCCTCTCTCTCTGTCACACTCATTCCTCCTGTATAGTGTGTGCATGCATGGATGCATCCACACATGTGCATGCATGGATGCATCCACACATGTGCATGCATGGATGCATCCACACATGTGCATGAGATAGAGATGTAACGATGTTTATATTCCGAGATCTGCAAGTACAAGAATGAGATATTTAAAGAAAGAAGGTATAAAATAGTGATACACTGACATGATGAACCAAAATAGAGGAATCCAAAACAAAGACATATAAGAAGAAGAAAATCGGATCTGATTTGGTATATATTGCTGTCCCATTATTACGATATTACCTAGTTCTATATGTGCATTATATTGGTATATTGCTGACTGTTACTATAACATATTGAACTCATGAGTCATTATGCTTAAATTCGTGATTTTTATGGTAAATGGTGGAAAGCCTAGTAGTGTAATTGGTGCAGATTATAGAGGTTTCAAACTTTTGTTGTGCTAAATATGTCGTAGATTATGAGCTCCAGAGGTCTCCATGGGAAGCAAAACTGGTGAACAACTCAATCAAGAAAGCACGCAAGAGGTCCAAACGCATTTCCGAAATTGATACACCAGGCATAAATGGGGTACATTTCCTTGCTTTGTGGTATTGAGTTGAAAATAGATGTGTGATTTAGAAACTACTAGCGAACATTTAAATATAAATTTTCTACAACAGATATTACAGCTTTGAATTCATATAAAACTGTTAATTAGCTTAAAAGGAATTACTTCTTAAGAGAATCAGCACATGCTTTTAATATTTCATCCATTCATTTTGTGAATTTATTGCAATCTAGTTTTCTTACCATGTTAAGCTTCTGGTTTGGCAGGAAACTCCTGATATAAAACCAAAAAAGAAGCCTCGCACTTGTGAAACCAAACCCAAAGCACGGAGATGGTCTAAAATTGAACTGCCTGAAAATTACTTTCCTGAAAACCACTTACCTGAAAACCACTTACCTGAAAACATCTTATTTGGAGACCCCTTGGCGGATGACCACTTGCTAGAAAACCACTTGCAGGAGACCTGCTTTGACATGGAATCAGATCTCACCAAATCTATACCAGATTCACTTGTCATATCAAATAGCAGCTCTAACATCATAGAATCGCCACAAATTGACAGCAACACCTTTACACCCGCAAAACGTCGAAGAGGCCCGAAACCTAAGAAGCAGGCAGGCCCAAAACCCAAAAATGGCCGTAAAAGACCTCGTGGGTTCCACATTTATGATGATGACCTCCTAATTACTGCCATAATAAAAAATAAAGATTTTAACTCTAGCGGGAAATTCACGTCTGGGAATTCATCCCAACAAATCAATAAAAGGAAATATAAAATGCAGAGGTTGAGGAAAACCCCTAAGAGAAAATTCCAGTTAGCCCTGAGAAATAAAGGCGGTAATAAGAGTAAAAAGAATAACAGTGGCTTTGACTCGAGACGGTTAATTCTTGCACGAAAAACCGTGCTGTCTTGGCTTATTGCGACCGGTGGAATATCATTGAATGAGGTGGTACAATTCCGAAATGTGAAGAGTAGCGATGTTTTTAAAGAAGGATGGGTCACCCTCGATGGGATATTGTGCAATTGTTGTGCTAGGGTTATGTCCCTGTCAGAGTTTAAGGCTCATGCAGGGCCCAGATGTCAGAGGTCAGGGAACCTCTTTCTCCAGTCGGGTAAGTCATTTACATTGTGCCAACTGGAGGCATGGTCAGCTGAATATCGGCTGAGGAAGGGAGCTGATCGGGCTAGCGGGTCGGGTTCTGGATCTGATAAAGAGGATCAGAATGATGACACTTGTGCGCTCTGTGGGGATGGTGGCGAATTATTGTGCTGTGACAGGTGTCCCTCTACGTACCACCCAACTTGCTTGCCTTCTCAGGTAACACCAATATACATACTTATTGTACAACTGCCAGCATCAAATGGGTATCTGCATCATTAGGTATTGAGCTGTGTAAACTGAAATGTGAGTGTAAAGGAACCTTGTGGTCTTGTCCCAATACACCATGCCATATCAGGCTCGAAGAGTACTAATATGATGGCTTGTGCTGGTGCAAACTGACTGTTTTATAAGTCCAGGGTACATGAAATGGTTTCACCTGATATGTTTACCTTATTATGTATGGAATCCATGCTTGTACAATCCAAATGTGTGGGCCAAATATGTCAGGCCCAAGCCAATATGTGCCTAGCTTTACCAACAAAAATGCGGAAGGGACCCCATGTGAGTGATAGATAAAGCTGTCTGTAGATTGTATTCGGATTGGATTTCTGTATAATCCAAATGCGACCTGTTATAATTTTTACAATATCGGCATGAGGATCCATAATTCCATATTCATTTAGAATTTGAGGATCCAAATGAAGATCCGCATCCATTACCATAGCGGATTTTTTATCAGTTTGGATCATATAGGATATTTTAGTTAAAATGTTGGAAGTTATAATATGCATGCATAACATGAGTGAATATAATTATTTTATGTTATATACTTACATATTAAAAATAATGATAATTAAATTATTTTATATGGCTAATTATGATTTATTATTTTTTAATATGAGGAGGGTTCAAATGCACCATCATTTTGTGCTCCAATATGCTCCACATCCTTTATCTCCGTTTTCGAAGTCCGAACCGTTCAACATGATCTTCATAATAAAATATTCTTGGAGACCAAATTGTATATTTTTTAGAATTTTTTTACATAGGTACAATATCACTTTATCGGATGGTCCAGAATTTTCTTAAAACAGTGATTTTGTACCTATATAAAAAAATAGTAAAAAAATTCTAAATAATATAAAATTTGGTCTCCAAGCATATTTTATTATGAAGATCTTGTTGAGCGGTTCGGAGTTTGAAAACGGAGATAAAGGATGTGGAGCATATTGGAGCACAAAAAAGATGGTGCATTTGAACCCTCCTCTTTTAATGTATGAAATATAATGATTTTAATTAAACTAATTTATATGACTAGTTATGATTTAATATATTTGAATGTACATGATATATATAGCTTTGAAACAATTGAAATTATATTTAGATATTAGAATAACATTAGTTATTAAATCTTTAATGGATTTCAAATTTGGATTGTACAAGATCCAAATGTGAATCCAATAAGGTGGAACCTTTTTCACGATCCATATGCGGATCCAATAAGTTGTCGGATACATTTTTTTAGATCCATTCATGCTAATTCGGATTAGATTATCAAATTATAGATATCCATTGACAGCCTTAACAATAGAGTGATCCGGGCAGGACTATTCAACCTATATACTGGTATGCAATAGCTGTCAGGTTATAAATGGTGGTTTTAAGTGAATTTAGGGTATGAAAAAGGGTAATTATGCAATATTTTTTTGTTATCAATTGTGCTCAGGAGGAGCTTCCAGAAGGTAGCTGGTACTGCTGGCATTGCATTTGTCAGAGCTGTGGGAATGCCATTGGGGGCAAAACTGACATTTCCACTTCTTGTGATCTAAAATGCTTGCAATGTGGAGATTCATGTATGTTTCTAGAACATCATTTCAATTTTGTTTTTATAGCCTTCATGTTCAATTTATTTGGGTGAGGTCAAATGTTAATATTATTACCAACACTGTTGTATGATTTTGCATTTAATTTGTTTTCTGCAGACCATGATACTTGCATTGGAGGTATAACATGCGACGGAGAGATGGGACCCAATGCATGGTTTTGTGGGATGATCTGTCAAGAGGTAAAGGATTTTTTTCAATAGTTTATTTAATATTAAAGGCTTTGTTGTTGTTGTTGTAATGTTCCTGTTTCTTCTTTAAATGGCAGAATTACTACAGTTTAACTAACATAAATTATTTTTGTAGATATATCAATGGTTGAGATCACACGTTGGGGTTGCAAATTTCTTTGAAAATGGGCTGTCATGGACCCTTCTGAGGTGCAACCACGAAGAGCAAAAGGTGCATTCGGCACAAAGAATAGCTCTGATGGCTGACTGCAACACCAAACTTGCTGTTGCCTTAACCCTAATGGAGGAGTGCTTTGTACCGATGGTTGACCCTAGGACTGGTATTGACATGATACCACATGTCATGTACAATCGTGGGTATGTCTCTTGTGCTACATATTTGTTTTTTTTTTCCTTTGTGTCGGAATAGTATTGTAGAGTGCCTATCATTCTTGAGGACTTGAGGTTCAAGTTGTTATTGTGACCTTGAAGTATCTTTAAAAATGTAGAAACTGTACTTTAGACTCTGAAAAATAAAAAAAATTCTTGTGCCAACATTTGGTTAATTTACCAAGATGATGTTTGCTTAAGGATCCACTTCCCATTGCTGAACCTGACTATAATACCACATGTTGTCTACAATCACCAATGCCAATTGTGTAGGATTTTTTTTTTATTTTTCTTTATATAATACAACGGTGGCTATTTTCTTCTTCTTATTTATTATTTGTTTTCTTATTATTATTTATTATTTATTATTTATTTTGCCTACCCCAACTTGTTTGGGACTAAAGGCTTGGTTGTTGTTGTATTTATTATTTATTTTCCTATGGTTTAGTTATAGCATTTTATGTTTTTCGAATTCTTATAAGTTTATTTATTGAAGAGTTAGTATATTTTATGTTATACTATGTGTCTACAATCACCAATGCCAATTGTGTAGGATATTTGTTCCCCTTTCTTCTTTATATTAATTTGTGTCAGAATAGGATGGTACAGTGGCTATTTTCGTGTTCTTATTATTTATTATTTATTCCCTATGGTTAAGTTATAGAAATTATGTTTTTCAAACTCTTTAATTTTTATTTATTGAAGAATTAGTATATTTTATGCTTTACTCTTTTAAGTTTGGTATATTGAGGTATCCTTTCGTTGGTTCTTTTCATTTTGGCTTTTCATCCTTTGAAATTATGTCTGTATCAGGTCAAATTTTGCAAGATTGGATTATAAGGGATTTTACACTGTTGTGCTTGAAAAGGGTGATGATATTGTGTCTGTGGCATCCCTAAGGTAAGCACTTGCACACTTGCAGTTAGTGTATAGGTGTCCGTGTGTGTGCCAGCTTGTTTCTATTTCCTCAAGTGGGGTGGTGCTTATTTACTATAGAATGTATGTAATGTTAACTAAAAATGTTTCAATTAGTTGAAGCTTTAATGTCCCTCTAGGCTTAAAGGTGAGACAATGAAAGAATATTGGATCATCCCTAATTGCTACAAGAATTTTTTATACCCTCTCTACTCTCTGTGTATGAATTTTATATCAATCATCTCCCTCTTTTAGTAATATTAAAAATAAAGAGGTTTCCTTGTGAAAGGTGAAACATTAAATAATTTAAAGAAAAAGGAAAAATATCATATTTTCCTATATTGATTTTAACAATAAGATGAAGATTTAAAGCTTTTGGTAGTCTTCTTTTTTATGGTTCTATAATTTAATTTTTCACCCAAAATGTAGGATTCATGGAAATAGAGTCGCAGAGATGCCATTGGTTGCAACAAATAACGAGTACCGTCGCCAGGGCATGTGCCGACGCCTTGTTGATACCATTGAGAAGGTACTTTTAAAATTACTATTTGTGTTTTTAGGAAACAATTTCATGTGTGCCCCTAAAAAAACTCAAAATATTCTTGATACCTAAAAATGAGAAGTTTCTTGTATAGCGCTCTCCTTTCTCTTCAAAGACCTACCCATGCCCCTCCTTTTTTCATTGCATGGACAGAAATGGAGAGAAGGGAAACTTGGGTCTAATTTTAGAAATTTTGGAAGGGGTATAGACAGCATATGTTATTTTGTGGGGTATATTCTAGATTTCCTATCTTCTGGCATATCATGCATGAGATTTCATATTCCTTGATTTACAGGGGCACACGTGAAACCTTTTAGTATTCTTAGTTTCTTTCAAGAACTGGTAGATGTTCTACAATTTGATCCTGTTATTATAATATTTTTTTTCTTATTTGTGGGAAGCAGATGCTGAAATCATTTAGAGTAAAATTGCTGGTTTTAACAGCAATTCCAGATTTGGTGGAGACATGGGTAACAGGTTTTGGGTTCAAACCCATTGAAGAAAATGAGAAGAAGCTTTTAAATAACATCACCCTTATGTTGTTTCCTGGTGCATCAATGCTTACCAAGAGTCTTCTAGATAACGAATCTGAAAAATCAGGTCTTTGTTTTTGCATAATACTGAGTTTCAGGACTAAGATGATACTTCCATCATAAATTTTGTTCCCAAAATGACCCCCTCTGTTAATATATGTATTTTAATTTGTTTGTGTTTAAAGTGCATGACAGCATTAGGTTGGGTAAGTTGAGGCCAAGTATGATCAAATTTGTTTGAAAGTTGAAACATGGTTGCACAACTGAGGGCTTAATCAAATAGACTTGGGTTTAACTGTAGAGGGAATCAAGGTTGTATAATTTTAGTTTACTTTTGAGAATTAAATTTTCTTAAATTTCTTTAATAATAGTGAGTCTGATATTCTCACAATATTGGGCCGTGCAGGACTACAGAAAGATTTATATGAAAAAGAGCTCGAGACTTCTTTAGAAGAAAACAATTATCACAATTTTGGGGGGGAGTTGAGTGAAAATTCGAACTTCAGATTTTACCCTGGTGTCAATGGAAACATGGATCCGGGCATGGACCCAGATGTAAAACCCATGAACCCAGAGTCAATGGGTCCCATTGACCAGGTGGTGGTGAAACCAGAGAATTCACCTGAAAACGGTTACTCTCTTGTTTGAGGCTGCATCTTTTAAGAGGCAAGAAGTAAAAGACAAGGTGTGAAAATTGTGTTCTCTATCAATTTTAACCTGATTCATTACTAAATAAGGAATTTAATCCATGCTAAGGAAAACAACTTGGAGAATTCTTTGGTAGAGGATGGGGATAGAGAGAGTAATACTAATAGTAAATTTACAAAATTGAGGACGGGCTTATGGAGAATTTTTGGAGAATGGAAGCCTAACAAAAAGGAAAAAAAAGGAATTTCTGAGTTGGGATTTGACATGAATTAGTTGCTTAGGAGAAAGAAACTAGGTAGTGATAACTTTTAGTTGGCCCGTACCTGCTCTGACCGGACTCATTCTGACAATTTGTAAAATGAGAAATTAAAGTTGGTATATTAGGCATGGTAGGATTTTTTGTTGCTTGGGTATACTTTTTTCCTTAATATTGTCTCTTGTCTCTGACAATTTGTAAAATGAGAAATTAATATTGGTATAGTAGGCATGGTAGGATTTTAATTTCTATTCTTTTGGTCTATTTTTTCTTCCTAAATAGTCTCGTATCTGATTTATTTTTATTTTCAAGTAACATGTTAGAAACATTCTTTTATAAATATTTTTTTTGTTTATTTTATTTTTTGCTGCCATTTGGCAAAAGAGTAATAAAAGCATAAAGGTTAATGAGGTTAAGTTTGTGAAATTATAATTAATGCGCTAATTCTGCTGCATGATTTTGTTAGCTAAAAAGAGCAGCGATATGATGTCATAAAATGGTTGATTACTCGAGAAATTAAATAACTAAAAGGAGTAGAACTTGGGAGCTCTTAAGTTCATTAAGTCCTTTTGTGAATTCAACTCTGAAATCTATTAGATTGATTTCAAATGACAAATCCAAATTGTCGAACTTCTTCTAGCTTATGAGTGATGCATTTATATGCAAAAATTTTAAATTTTCAAATTAATTTAGTATT
Organism: Carex cristatella; assembly: GCA_024447775.1. Classification (NCBI taxonomy): domain Eukaryota; kingdom Viridiplantae; phylum Streptophyta; class Magnoliopsida; order Poales; family Cyperaceae; genus Carex; species Carex cristatella. The sequence goes on along the minus strand of JAJHPF010000023.1, from coordinate 7,343,115 downwards.
AAGTCAAGCTGTCAAAAGTAGAAGGTTTATAAATTAATTTTAATGCATTTATTTTTTGAATGATTTTTGACCACTTGTCTTTATACATAATTATTTCAAATTTTAAATTTTTTGTATGTAGACACATCACTCGTAAGTTATAAGAGTTTTAACGGTTCGAATTTATTATTTAAAGTCAATCCGATAATTTTTAGTGTTAAGTTTATAAAGAGCATCCTAGTTTTACTCAACTAAAAGAGCAGCGTTATGCATTGCTCCCAATAATGAGAAATTAGCATAGCAAAATGCATCAAGTCGAGTTAAAAACTTTAAATAAATACATTTCTGAGCATAGAATGAAGCAAGTAAAAAATAAACATATCCGTATCCGTTTAATCTGGATACGAATAATAAGAGAATTCAGAGCGAATTATCCACGATCTGTTTACAATCCTACTTTCAAACTATTTTGAAAGGGAGACGCTATTTTGAGAGAAACAATTAGATTATTAAGAGCGCGAACTCTTTTTTCTAAATACATTTTTATCCTTCTAACATACATTTCTTATTTTTGCTTTTAGTTAAATGCTGCTATAAATTAGGATATTAAATAGACATGTATAAATTTATAATAAAATGCTTTTAGATACTTTATAGTAAAATAAAATAAAAACATGTATAAATTTAATTCATTAATTAATCATATTAATAACTCAATAGTTTGAACTTTTATAGCAGTATTTTTATGAGTACCGTAAATTCAATTTGATCAACTTTTGTTGGTCTTGCTTTTGTACGAAGTTTGAGCTCTTGAGTGTTTTAAAATATAATAAAAGAAATTAAAAGTATTTGAAAATCACATATATAATTTCTCCATATTTTGATTCATTTTGATTCTTCTTTACAAAAGGAAAAAAAAAATAGCAGCCCCCTTTTTGCAATTAGAAGTAACTTTCTAATTATAGCAGATTCGATTTAGGAGTAAAAAAAAATAGGAAGGTTTTAACTTTTAAGAAGTATCCTCTCAAAATAGCAGCTCTCTTTTTGAAAATTCCTCAAAATCTTTCTCATTCTTGATTATATTTTTATTTACCATGAAAAAATAATTCGGTAAACGCTCCGTTTATAAACTTACCATTTATGGAGCAGTATCCTCTCAATTGATTTATTTACGGATACGTCCCTTGTCACGTTACATCCGTTAGATCTCCATCCGACGGCTCTCAAACATTCAAGATAAGAGAAATAGACTTCAAATAATTCGCATCCCCTTAAAAAGATCTCCAATTTCGGCCCGTACAAAATCTGAACCGTTCAGCACGAATCTTAAAGCAATCTATTTATATCTCCATAGGCACCGAAAATATTTGCATCTCAGAAGTTGTGCTGGACCCGTGTCGAAATCGGACAGTTTCAATCCATTTCCAACCAACGAGGAGAAAAGAACGCAAACCCTAGGCGGCCTGAATCCTAACTTCTTGTCCGGCGATTTCTTAAGGTAATTTCGCCTCTTCTATCGCTTCTTCTCCAGAATCCCGATTCACTTATATAACAATTTTTCTGATTCGCATCTTTGTGCTCTCCATCACGCTCTTTCAATTCATACAATAAATACCCGATACCGTAACATTTATCCCTTTTGTGTTGCAGTTTAAAGCATTAAATTAATCAATGGGTGAGACGGGCAAGAGGTTTCGCCGGCGCCGGGACCACGACGATCGCTCTGACAACAGAGGCAATTTCAAAAGGCGTCATACGGAGAGCAATCTAGAAGCTTCTGGAAGCGATGGAAATAAACCGGTGGTATTCCGGATCATCTGCCCGGATACTGTTATTGGAAGCGTGATTGGGAAAGGGGGGAAGGTAATCAACACAATCAGGCATGAGACCCGTGCAAAGGTGAAAGTCATGGATCCATATCTTGGATCTGACAAGCGGGTCGTAACCATATCTTCCCCTGGATTAGACAGGGATTTGACAGATGTGGATGAATTTAGTGCGGGTCTGGAATTGCTATGCCCGGCACAACAAGCACTTATTAAAGTTCATGAGGCAATTGTAGATGCCCTTGCGAATGCAAGGGAGAATGAAAAGAGGAATACCGGCAAGGAGGAGGTGTGGTTGTTGGTGCCAGCTAGTCAGGCTGCAGGTGTGATCGGCAAGGGGGGTTCCACGATCAAGCGGGTCAGGTCTAGTGCTCGGGCTGCCATAAAAGTTAGCCCTAAGGACCCATCTGACGCAGCACATTCTTGTGCCTTGGAGTTTGACAATTTTCTTCATGTAATACTCTCTCTTTGATTTAAAATTTCCAGATGTTTCTATGCAGAAAGCAGTCACTAATTCACCCTTTAAGTTGTACGTCAAATAAGTTAGTAGGGTTAAGAATCTCAGAGAAACAGGGCAAAGAAAAAGATGTGATCGGACGGAAGCAAAAAGAAATGAATTGGTTTAGAGGATAAAATCACTGTTAGAGGAACAAAATTTTAGGTCCAAGGGGGTTGTCCGAATTGTTGAATACATCCAAACTCTGGTAAAATGCCAATAATTTTTTATGTAGATTTTGTAAATACGGATAATATTTAAATTGGTTTGGTAAAATCCCTTGTAAGCTTTTTGCTGTTAGCTTTCTCAGACTGATTTTTGCTTGAATTGATTAAACCAGATATCAGGCGAACCGGAGTCTGTCAAGAGAGCATTGTTTATAATCTCTTTTGTCATGTGCAAGTTTTTGCCGAAAGAGGAGATCCCTCTAGAAGCTTCCGTACCCCAGGACCTCGCACCAAGCATCATAATCCCCTCTGACATGCCGGTGTACCCCTCAGGCGGGTTTTTCCAGCCTACTGACCCGGCAAGACCCGGTTTGACATCACATGTGGCCGAACTCCCTCAATTCTCTGACATGACAAGCGGCCTGTATGCTCCTCCTGTACCTGTCACCACAATACCTCCCTCTCGGTCAGAGGAGTTGGTGGTACGGGTTCTCTGTCCGCGTAATAAGATCGGACGGGTTATTGGCAAGGGAGGTAGTACTGTTAAAACTATCAGGCAGACTACTGGGGCCCGCATAGATGTTGATGATAATTATAAAGAAGTGGATGCTTCATTGATCACTGTCATATCTACTGAGGTTAGTTTTATATTTATATTTATATAGATTTGTTTTTGATAAAAGTGAACAAATCCCACTGGTTTCATATTGAAATCACACTGTTACATGGGGCTGTACCAAACAGCTGGTACCTACAAAATAGAAATAGTAACTACAAGAAATAAACCCAAGTATTACAGTATCAGGTTAAGGCCATAACAACATGCCATCAGTTATATATTTATATACTATCTTAAGGGGTGCCTTAGATTAAACCTGGTTTCTAAATCAGTGGAAATTTATTTTATCCATTTGTTTAACATCCAGGGAACGAATGATATGAAGTCATCAGGGGTCGAAGCTGTACTGTCGCTTCAAGAAAAGATAAGTGACGAAGACAAGGAGAATGCTGTGATGCAACTCCTGGTGCCTAAAAAAATAATTGGGTGCCTTATTGGTAAAGGCGGTAACATCATTAATGACATGCGCCGAAAAACTAATGCTGATATACACATCACCAAGGATGATCCCAAAAGAGCTAACTCTCCTGATGAGCTTGTTCAGGTACATCTCTTGCTTGGTTTTTTGCTGTTAAATTGTTAAATTCTTTCCATACTTGAGACTCATCTATCTCATTGTTATCCCCTCACTACTGTTAAAAAATAGAAAAAAAAAAACAAAGATTATGAAGGGTGATATTGATATTCGTAGGAATCAGTTTTCTAGAAATAGAGCTTTAACTTTTAAGTCAACTAGTTTGTGGTTGATGTGTTTCTGTGGGCTCATAAATCACATTAGAATCTAATATATATTGTAGCAATGAACTTTTCCACTAATTAAACCAAACTGCAAGTATATCTGTTTTCATATCCCATTTAGATCTTTGGAGCCATATTTAATAGGGCAGAAGAAAATTGTGAAACAATTTTTTGCACAGGGTAGCTCATTGTTAATCAATTTCACCTTTTGTAATACTACTTTTTTCATAGCTGCAAAATAACTTTTATCTCAAAGATTCCGTATTATCCTTATGAACTGGCACCTTTTACCAGATACATGTTTACATATGTTTCTTCAAGAATATAATTGCAGCTGATGGCTAGAACAATTATTTAAGATTGGAAGAAACCATAAACATGACATTATATCATGCAAATAGAAAGTTTGAATTGTAACAAACTGGCCAGATAGTTGCAAGAACCAAGAATGACTTTTCCAGATTTGATAGCACTTGGGTAGTATCAGTGTTGTAAATAACGGTATGCGGTCGTCGGACGGACAGGGTGCCGCCAAGCGATTAATCGGTATGCGGCCGATTAATCGGAATTATGCGGACAATTTAACGTTTTTATTAAATTTATGTATATATATCATAATTTATTAAAGAAATTTATTTAACTCATTAAACTTATCAAATAAACTTAATTTAAGTTAGTTTTATTATTATAACATGACACTATGCTTATTTTTTCGTAACACATAAGCATTTTGCATGTGTAAGTAACACATTTATTTAATGAAAAATAAATTTGAGAATTAAGCTTTTTCAAATACTAATAACATATTATTTGAAAGAAAGAAAATATTTTAATATAAAATCACTAAATTTAATTTATAATAATAACATAATTTCATAAATAAATATGTCGTACTAATTGAAAAAATTACATCAGTAAGTAAAAAAAAATGGTATATAAATAATAGAAGAATTAATCAATTTCAAAATAAGTAAGAAGAAAAAAAACATATGTAAAAAATATTGGATGTATATCCAAGCACAAATAAAACTACAATACATGATTTATAAACCTTATTATCACACTATCATAGAAAAAAAAAATAATGTGAAAAATAAATTTTCACTGGAATAAACAGAAAAAAACGGGAAAAAAATGGGAATAAAATGGGAATAAACGGGAATAAACGGCCGATTAAACGTTCGAAACCTCAAACAGCTGTCCGTTAACAGTGTGCGTAACGGTGTGGCCACCGTTTCCGTTTAAACTGCCGTTAAGAGCGTTTTTTACAACACTGGGTAGTATATTAATATGGATTACTTTTCTTTATAGTGAGAATGTGTGGCATGCAAAACAGTTAAATGATTGACCTACTAAGAGTGATTAATTTACTTTTAGAAATATGCATTCAATAAGTCTCAAAGGATAATGTTGTTGGTTTTATTTCGAATATATTTTTCAGGTATCAGGAGAAGTTTCTAGTGTTAGAGATGCCCTAGTCCACATTGTACTGAGGCTCAGAGAAGACGCACTGAGGGATAGGGATGAAACAGTAAATTCCTCAAGGGACACCATGAGCAGTAAACCTGCTCTGCCTTCAGTAGACATGCCGTATCCCAGCAGTGGGCTCCCTCCTCTCTCTTCGGGATTGCCAAGTGCACAGTCTCATCTCAGCTATGACCGTAGAGCACCTTTTGATGTTGATCGGAATCTTGGCATCTATCCCAGTACTGGCCTGTACGGGTACAACTCTATGCCGGTAAGAGCCCTTTCACGTACAAATTGTTTCATAGATCAAATTGGTTGGTTGTGTTGATTTGGGAGCTTCTTTTAGATTGTGGTCATTCTGGGTTACAATTATTAAGGTTTGGATTTTTCAGTGGGGCCATTTTCTGAGAAAACATATTTGTGGTTTTGTTTCTTTCTTGTTAGATCAGGTTGGGTCAGTTCTGAGGAGGTTGATTTTTACCAGTCAGGTTTTTGTCTTGATCATGTTCTGGGTATCTTGGATTTGTAACAGACCATTTTGTTTGGGTTTGGGTAAATCTTGATTACTGTTTGGTTGATCCATGGCTAATTTGGGTCAGTTAGCGTTGTGTTCATAATTTTCACTTTTTCAAAAGAGCTTCCGTGAAATTAGGTGCTGTTGGGTTTGGTCTTTTCCATTTTGGGCAGGTCTGATTTAGATTTTAGTGGGTATTTCTGATTTTCCGTCTTCTGTACTTTTTAATCTCTATCTCCTCCCCCTTTTCTCTTTGATGGTAGTATTTTCTGGGTATTTACTTTTTTGTCTTGACATCTCTGTTGTTGCATTTTGTTTCAGGTTGATGATTCCCGTTATGGGGCGATTCCTTCTTATTCATCGAAGTCATTTGTTGGGTATGCTTCATATCTTTTAATACTAAATTTTGCTTGTAAAATAATAGCAGCATTACACGTATGTGCTTTTTAAACTATACCTCATAAGTTATGTGCTCATCCGTAGGGCCCTGCCTTATGTTGAGATGGTGATCCCCGGAAATGCGATGCCTAAAGTTATGGGGAAAGGTGGTGCAAATCTGGACAACATTAGAAGGGTCAGTTGCAGTTGGCATTAATCCCTTTTGATTTTTTTTTTTTTGGTACTTTGTTGGATTTATTTGTCATTCCATTATGTTTCTTTTAAATTTATTTTTTCATCTCTTTTCCTTTTATGGTAGATCTCTGGAGCACGCATAGAGATCGCAGACTCAAAGTCGTCGCACTATGAATGCATAGCTCAGATATCAGGCACACCTCAGCAGCAGCAGTCGGCCGAGGATTTGATCAAGGCCTTCATTCTCTCTACTTAGTTAAAGGTCTCAGTTTAAATGCTCTACCCTCAAGTTGGTTTCTCTCCTCTCTTACAGTACCGTACCATAACATAGCATCTCCTCTCTTCTTCCATCTACTTCCTTTGTAGTGTTCTCCTGGCGATATCTCAAAATGTTAATTATTACGGTATTTATCTATTCCTGGAGAAGCCCTGTCTGTGCTAATTTGGTGTTAGGTCTTGGCTACTCTTGCTCTCCTATCTGTAATTTTATTTTATTTTATCTGACTCCTTTCTTATCAGCGTATGTTCCCATCAGCTATTTAATGAGATTCTATCTATCCATGTAACAAGTGCTGTGTTGACATTCTCATAACTGTTCTATTTATGAAATAACGGCTATCAAGTAAGATTTTGATTTTCCAGTCTCTCTCTCTTTCTCTCTCTCTCTCTCATATGTTTTAAAAACTGTCAAGGTAAGTTTTGGTCTACAACTTGGTTTCTCCTCTACTGGATGCTTGTGATTGTTCAATCTGCCGAGATTCTATACCAACCTGTGTTTCTATTTTTTTTTTTTTGGGAAATTCTACATGTTCTCTTTCCTGAGAATCAAAACTGATGGTCCTTTCAGAATTGGTGTTATTACACTAAATTTCTGTTATTTCACCTTCTCTTGCTGACCTCCTCGTAATGTAATTGATACTTTGTAGTCTGTATTTTTGTTTTGATACTCTGAAATATATGCTATTTGGGGGTTAACAAAAATATTTTCTTTCATAGTAATTTTTATACAAGACCTATTCTATCCAATGTACCATTTTTTCTCCAGTTAATCTTCATTTAGGTGCCAATTCCAGGTTCAAAGCTGTTCTCTCTTGAGCTTGTCGCTACTCTCCAACACATACAAAAAGGGTTTTGCTCTTGAATTAGATTACCAGACAAGTTTGATTTTGGTACAGTTGCATGCCAGCATGGAACTGAAATTGTTCCATTTTGTTCATTTCTTCAGTCCTTCAGTGCACCCATGCTCATACACAGGTGGTGTTTGGTTGAGATCTAAACCATGGAATAAGGGGTTTAAGCCTAAGTTATTCCACCAAACACGAATTAATTAGGTTGGCCTAACTAGGCGTAACTCTGAAATTAGGCCTCTTAATTAAAACCTCTTCAGGTGGCTTAAGAGTTAATCCCCCCTACAGCCCTACTGTCAGCAACTATCCATTTTCCCCCTCTTCTTTAGTTGATACTATTTCTTAATAGCTTAGATTCAATTTTTTCCCCTCACTCTCTCCTTAGTTTATACTATTTCTTAATAGCTTAGACCCTCACATAACTTTATACCTTAACCAAACATAATACCTTAGGCCGACCTAAGTTGGAATGACAAACTCCTCAAAAGCTTTATGCCTCAACCAAATACCATCTATAGGTCATAGGGGGGCCTCTTCCATGTAGTGTACTCTGCTTATTAGGTTCTGTACTGCCTGTATAAGCTTACATGTACAGTCTAATTTACTATCACAGAATAGCAAATGAATACAAAGTTAAATTAATTAAATATTCTTCAATGATTCATAATAAAGAAATATAAAGGAATTTTAAGTGCTCTCCAACTAAGAATACTTTCTCTTGTGGGCATTCGTTACTGCGAATTTAATGCTTGTCAATTGTTCTTTGTTCTTCTTCTCTCTCTGTTTTTTTTTTAAGTTTGACCTTCAATTTCTTCATTTTGTCTTATAAATAGTGCTTAGTTTTTACAGAAATTTATGTATTTCATCTTTCCATATCGTGGGTGGGATTAGATTAGCTCTCCATAGATTTTAGACCTGATTTGTTTCCATTACATTATATCAGGTTTTGGATTAGACTCCAGATTAATAGAATAGAGAGTATGCAATGTTCTTTTCTTTTCATGGATAGGTTGGTATATTATTTTTTAACTTGACAATGTTACAGTTATATTACATGCATTAATACGAAGGGAGTCTCGATACCATGACTACTATTTTGTAAACCTAGATTAATCACCAAATACCTGTCATTGTTTATTGGCATCTTCAATTTTAATATTTTAAAAGTGACAAGTTGAAATACCTTTAATTATCAGAATTTAACATTGTTTTTGCAATAATTGTTGATGCAAAACAAAGCTCATGATATTGTTTCTGCTGCTGGTCATAGTTCCTCATTTATTTGCTTCCTATCTTTTTCCACCCATGATTATCTTGATGTACTTCTATAGAAGAGTATATTAGTTGAAGTTTTACAAGTAGATTGGCTACAATTGTGGAGTGTTTTGCTACTTTTGGTTGGATGTTTTTTTTTTTGTTTAGTTGGAATCTGTTAATTGGTAGGACATGCTACTACAGTTTGTTCGGCTGATTTAGGAACTTTGTACAAATAGAATGAAGAACCATTACATAGCTTTAGGCTGTTTATTGTCCAACATTATATTGATGTATTAACTTATGCAAATAAGATGGCATTGCTATTTGTTAAAAGTTTTTCTGCATGATGATTTAGGAACGTAAATGATATGCTCCGTACTTTTAGAGCTAATGACGCTATTGACATGTACATGGTACGTTTATTTTTGTATTTGTAAAACACGAAGCTCAATTGCGGGAAAAATCTTACTCCATTGTCTACCTACTGCAATAAATGGAACGAGGTTAGGGGTGCAAATGGATCCGATACGGGTCGGATAGGTGGTGAAACTAAATCTGTATTTGCTTTTATTTTTCAGATACGGATACAGATTGGATATTAGATGGATGTGTATGGATACAGATTGAATATCAGATATCCGTAAATATATATATAAATATTTTTATAATATATATTCAACTATATGGTATATATCTACTATTCAGATATGGATAATTAAAATAAAAAATTGTATCCATATCTGTAACTGCACGAATATCGGATATCCGTATCAAATTTTCGAATACGGATCCGGGCACGGATCGGATATTATCCGATCTGTTTGCACCCCTAATTGTAGTAATAATGTATTTGTGACGTCTCTTAAATCGGGTGAAAAACGGTTCTCAGGCCTTTTTTTACCCTTTGATCCTTTCATCAGATATCTACCAGTTACGCTATCTTTATAAAGGCTTTTGTTTAACAATATTTGATCCATCATGCATGCTTCAATGGAAAAAAATAATAATAATAATAAACTATGCATAATATTCTTTCGAAGTTCTAAGAACTTGTTTACATCCGTCTTTTGAGGCTATGTTGGTGATATGCATATTATATATCAACATGTTCTATGAATTTATATCTTCGTTATGAAGTATAAATAGTTTAAATTCAATATGATCTTAAAAAAATCACTTGTATTCGAAGATCAACTAATACATTTTTTTCGGAACTTTTTTACTATTCCTAAATCACTATTCCGAGCCACAGAAAGTTGTAATTTTTAATCTATATAAAAAAATAGTTAAAAAATTCTAATAATCTTAAAATTTAATCACAAGTACAAACATATGGAGATCGTATTGAACAGCACAGATTGAGATTGACAAGTTAGACTTTGAAAAGAGATAAATTCATAGTACAGGTTATTTAGTACCATAGCCTCAGTCTCGTAATTTTGTCGACTATGTAACCAAATGCACTTTGTTCAATGTCAAAAAAGAAAAATAGTGGAAGCATGAAAACTAAAGGCAATTTTAGCCCTCATTAGAGAAAGGACAGGTATGCCCCAACTCAATCCGAACCATAAGTAAATTTATAGAACCTTATTATCTAAAAACATCAAAACTACTGCTTACTACATAAAATTTTACCAGATGCTGCATCCCGTTGCCTTCATATTTACTCCTTCCAACAAAAGCGCCATATTATAACATGAGAACTCTTCTAAGTTCTAACTATTTGCCTCTATACATATAACAACACCCCCCCCCCTCTCTATTGAAAGATGCCCTTCTCCCTCTCTCTGTTATATTTTTCTGACATCATCAAGCCGGTCAATCAAATCCAAGGCTTTAAATCTATCCAACTCAAAATTAATAACCGGCACTGCAAAACTCTCTCTATTGGTGCCACTAGTCGGAGATTGATTACTGCTCCTACTCAACCTGTCATCTCTATAAAGCCGAGAAGACCTCCCTTTACCAAACTCCTGACTCTTACTAATTCCTGGTATGAACTTCCTATACTTGACCCCTCTCAACATATCTTGGTCTTCTTCGGTCAGTACCGAATTTGAACTGTTACTCTCCCTTCTGGTAACTGCAATTGTTTTCTGGCTGGGGGATCGCATGGGGGATTTGATTGGGGAACGGGCCCCACCGTTGGCCTGCTTGGAGAGGCTTATTAAATGGTGAAGATACACAACTAGATCGAGAATATAATTTTCGGTTTTTTCTTTGTCAGCGTGGTATAGAGTCTCTATACGGGTCAGATTGGTTTGACTTGTTGCTCTTTGGCCCATCTCGGTCCTACAAATAATAAAAAGATTTTCATTAAACAAAGAATAGATCACTTCGCTTCTTTTTGGAAAATTTATCAGCTTTTTGATTGAATTCAGTATCACATAAAGTTTTTTTGAAGCTTTCATGCATCTTTTAATATATCAGCTAGAAAGTACTTACCCTGTATTTGCCCACTCCCCTACCCAACCGAAGCCATGGTGTGCCCTAAAACAATCCAGAAATAAATTTGATATTAGATATCACGAGAATATGAAAATCAAGAATACTGAAATTTATATCTAAAATCTTTTGTATTTGTACCTGGTGGTGTTATTGGCAATTGGAACAAGCCATCTCAATGTTTTCTCCATTTCAGATTTTATTTGTGTCACCGTTAACTGCATAATAGTTATTATAAGAATTCACCTTTGAGAAACAACATCCATTTTAACAAACTCATGAAGAAAAGAAGTCCTAAAGAAAATGTTACCTCTTCTTTCATTTCAAATGTCTGCAACCGAGAACGTAATGCTGATTTGATACCAGGTGGCAGTCCCTGGTAAAGCGCATCTCTTGTACTTGAAGGTACAGAACTCGACCTAGAAACCTTGAAAAAATATTGAAGCAAAAATTTCAGTGTGCATAATTTGAGTTGAGTTACCAATGTGACATTTATACAGAAATTGAACTTACAAGAGTGTCAATTTGACATATAATATTTGCATAGTGCAGAGCAAGTCCAGCAGGACCAAGTCTTGTTCTTCGGTTTGTACTGACAGTATATACTTCGGCTGGATCAAGCGCATCTACAATAAATAACTATTAGCATTAGTTTCGTGTGTGTTTGCAATTAATAAGGTATACAACATAAAGCAAAAGTACGATATTGTAAGGGTATAAGCATAATTCAAATATTTGACTATTTGAGTTGTATGAGATTTTAGAAAATAAAAAAAATAGTCTACAATAAATAACTATTAGCATTAGTTCCATGTGTTTGCAAATAATAGGGTATACAACATAAAGCAAAAGTATGATATTGTAAGCGTATAAGCATAATTCAAAGATTTGACTATTTGAGTTGTATGAGGTTTTAGAAAAAAAAAATTACCAGCATTGCCAAAGGCATCATGTATTTCCAAGTGAAGAAAGTGTACTATATCTACAAACTTCTCCATTACCTACAAATTTAGATTTTGTTAAATATAAAGACATTAGTTACTGAACTATACCATAAACATACCATCAACTGTTCGCCGGGGGGGTGTTGGTTCGTTCAATGGCAATATCAGTACGGGGGATTGTTAAAAGTAAATACCAACCTCCTCTAAGTTTTTTGACCAAAGAGATCTTTTCTTGAGGCCTTTTACATGCTTCTTTTGACTTTTCAGCTCTTGTTTTAGAATCTGAAGGCTGTCACCTACACATAGTTCAATAGGAACACAGTATAAATTTAAGCAACTTGTGCAATGTGTTTTACAAGTTTCCAATAAAAAATGTACATATGTTGTAGTTGTACCTCTAGGAGCCGGAGTGGAATTTTCCTCATCTTGGTTTTTTCTTCGGTAGTCTTGGTCAAACCTATCTAGGGCATGTAACTCATGATACAGCTCCTGAAAGTAAATGCCCATGTAAGCAACAAATTTTGATTATTTTTTATAATAATATTGATTATCTTTATCATCTGTATCATTATAATAATAGTCATAAAATTAATCAAAAACTTTTCTAAAACGATTTTAAGATGAAACCAATGTTGAACCTTGGTAATAAAAAATGTTAAACATTCAGCTAATCTCATCAGATTATTCCCCCATTATTTTTTAGTTTTGTTTGGAAAAAAAAAAATGAAAGATACTGTGGAACATCAATAATTCATTAAGAACACTTTTAAAAAATTACGTGGTGCAATTGAATCCAATTAGATACTATGATGAAACACAAATTTCAGTCAATGAGATACTAACAGCTGTACACAGAACCGAAGCCATTAGTTCATGCATGACTGTTTTAGCCTCTTCTTTCAGATGGTTTTGTGGAGTCAGGTCTGATGCCAACCTAAAATTAATTTGGAAAATAAAATTTTAATCATTCAAAATTCTTTGATAACCAAAATTGACAAATTGCCCATAACGTTGATTGTTGAATATTACTGAATATTACAAACTTGTGACAAGATCAGGGGATTACTTTTCAAAATAACGATCTAAGCTGTGCCATTGAGGATCCTTGCACCGGTTGCCAAATCGCACCACTTCTTTTGAGAATATTTTTAGTTCTTCCCTAATATCAAGAAAAATATAAGATAAATGAATAATTTCCATTAATGTTATATTTCTCTGCACCTTAGTAGTATAAATGGGAGAATATCCTATATATCCCTTTGCAAAACCCAAAGAACTGACCTATAAAGAGCTTATACATTCATTAAATTATAAAAACAAACTGACCTTTTATCAGAAGCAGCAATTCTGAGCAACTCATCAGTATCTTTTGAAATCAAATTTTGCACACCTTCTGATGGTACAACATCTTCTTTCAAATGTCTCACACTCTCTTTTGAAAGTGATTGCATTAAATTTGACCCCTTTACTATGGTATTGGCCACCTCAAATGCTAGAATCGATATCTGATTCCCTTTGGTTGTAGCTCCACTTACGAAACCACTACTTAGGTTTAGGCTTGTCATGCTACTACCAAGTGTATCTAGCACTTCAACTGCTTTGCCTAGACTGACAGTACCAGCCCGACCCAAAATCGATCCCATTTCCGAGACCTGCTTTTTGTAGCAGGACAGAGTTAATACTGATATCGGTCTACTTGCTTGTTTTGTTAATTGTAAAGTTCTATGCTATTCATACAAAGAAGGACCAGTTGTTACGGATAAGTCTGCTCAAAACTATTATTAGGAGAAATTAATATTAACATAAACTGACTTATTTCACAAAGACTAATCTAGGATTATATATCTTGTGTGCAAGTTAAAAAGAAAAAGGTTTTCTCGTGCAAATTAAATAGTTACAATGTAAACAAAATTTTAATTACAAGAATATAATAGCAGAATAGTTGATTGGTTAGTCAGGAATAAAGAACCACCAGACTTACTTTTATATTTCTAATCCCCACTTAACATTTGAAAGTAAATGTTTAGAATTAGCCACAAACAATATATTAGTTAACAATAGAGAAAAATATTCATGCAATGGAAAAAAAAATACAACTATTCGATCAATTAAGAATTAAACTTGCCTTGGCAGTTCCTCTTGACCTTGTAGACTTTGATTTTTGCAGAGAGCCCCTCAGTGCCTGAGGCTGAGCAGGGCCACCAGGTAGCATGCTCTCATTGATCGAAGCCATTTCATCTTTCTTCACTGTCAATTCGTGATCATGTTGAAATGCCAAATCCTTTTCCGACCTCACCTGAGATTTACTGGGAATTGTTTCTTGGTCTCTTAGGAAATTCAGGTCTAGAGTGGTTTCACTGGGTGACTTATCAACTGGTGACCCTTTCGAACAAAAAGCTCCCATTTTTTTTCTTTGTTCCAGACAACAGCTTAGCACGCCAAATTTCTATTCTTCTTAATTCGCATCAAATAAATTCCAGTAGTGCTATACGCAGGTTATTGTCCACTGATGTAACATCAATTGATCCCTGAATGAAAGTTTATTATCAGAACTTGAAATTGTTTTTGCAAAAATGAGGTAAAAACCCCAAATTCCCTAAATCATTTTTATCTTTTTTTTTTTTCTTTCTTCCTCTGAAAAATAACAAAAATGTGACCTAATTTCAGAGAAACCCATGCTTCGGAACTGACAAAAGAAAAACTACCAGATGATATGCAAAATTAAGATTTTGAAATATTAAATACGATCAAATAGCTTCCGAACTTCTGATCTCTGTGCAATCAATTGGCACAAATCAATGAATTCAGCTTTTGTATTGCATCAAACTGAGGGGAAACCACAAAGAATAACTTAAAATCAAACTAAACTTCGGATATAATAAGGAAAAGCACCTCGAAAATATGATTTGAGAAAGAAAACGCGAATCGAACCTGTGAGGATCAGTAACGAAGGGAAAAAACACACTCGAATTAGTGGATTGAACCTTGAAAGTGTTAAAATTGAGTGACTGTCGGATCGACCTATGAATCAAAGCGATGTCTCAAAATTTCTCAACTGAAAATTAGAGCGAGAGAAAGCGAGATTTTTCTCTGCGATTGCTTTCAGCCTTTCACTGGAGCAAGGTAGCAGACAGTGGGATTCTTCATAGACCTGGTCTTTACACCGAGCGAGAGAGCGAGATTTTTCTATTGACGACCAAACAAGACTTTTGAGTACACGCCACTGCGCCAGAGTTTAATAAAAAAAATATATTCAACCCTGTCAGATTTTTTTTTTTTTTTTTATATATTTTTAGATTCCAATAACAAGCACTTTTGTAAATAATTAGAATAATTGAAAATAATCATAAATAATTGGCTGATTATTCGAAAAAAATCTATGCCAGTTTGATCACCACCAATGATTTAATTAGAATGAGACTATAATACTATAAATTAATACTTCAATTTTAAAATTCAAACAATTCAATTTTATCCGTTCAACATAATCTCTATATTCTTATTTTTTTTAAATACTATTTTCTAAATAGATAAAAAAATACTTGATCATTCAAAAGTGGCGAAAGAAAATTATAAAAATTGTAAAATTTATTATGCAAGTATGCATAAAATATTAATTTATAATACAGACTAATATATACTGTGCATAATACCATAACCTCACTCTTTCTCAAAATTAATTTCAAAATTAATGAAAGATTATGACTGATGCGATGCAACAGGTAATACATATTATGTCAGGAACAATGATGATTATTCAAGTCATTTTTGTTGTTAAGACAACTACCAAATTATTTGATGAACTGGTATATTTGGCAAAAGATATGGAGACATATTTGCATAATTGTATAAATCTATATGAAAGATCGTCATTGATCATGATATGTCGCTTTGTCTACTCTCTGTAATGTCAGTTAAGAGTTCATTAATACCTAATTAGCATAGAATTTGTAATGAGTGGGGCTAGAGGTGTTCATTGGTTCGGATTGGTCCAAACCGAATTAAAAATAGACAAATCAAAATTTTAATTGGTTTTTAAAATTCAAATTGAACCAAACCGAACAAACAGAAGTAAATTTGGTTTGTTCGGTTGAAACGAAATAGGATATTAATTATAAAAATAAATATCTTTTTGTTACTTTTTTAAGTTTTTTAAAGATGGATTCAAAAATTTTGTTTGGTTAAGTTTAATCGGTTTTAAACCAAATCAACATTATGTCATACATTTTGAATTTTTGTAAATGTTTGGTTCGGACGGGAATGGGTTTAAAATTTTCGACTAGTTCGGTGAACCGATTTTAGAATTCTAAATTGAACCGAACTGAAGTATTAAACTAGTTTTAAAAAATGAACCAAACCGATCCATTTAACTAGAAAATTGAATCGTTTAAACCGAACTCTCTTGGTCTGGTTTAGAACCGATTAAACAAGACTCGGTGAATATCCCTAAGTGAGGCTATGGTACTATGCATAGCGCAGATTAGTCTATACTACAGATCAATATTTTTGTTTACAAAATTATTTTGATCGATCCAAATTAACATGGTCTCTAGATGTGTACTTGTAAATTAAATTTATATTTTTTTTAGAATTTTCTTTTATTATTCTTTTAGATGGGTAAACAAATCTTTTTTCTTATTGGTCTAGTTTTTTTTATCAAGTGATATTTTACTCATCTAAAAAATACTAAAACAATTTTAAAATATGTAAAATTTTGGTTTACAAGTATATATTTGTATGAAAATCATGTTGGTTCAGATCGATCATTAGAACTTTCAGTCCAAAATTTTTAACCCATAGCGCGGGTCAATATACGCTATGCATATTACCATAGCCTCACTCATCTGTAATTATAAATTTCGAATCACTGTATTATTAATATAATATGTCGGTCTGTTAAATAATTAGCATGTGTCTCTCAACAGTTGGGCAGATATTATTAATAATATTTATGGTAACATTATAAAAGGATTATCCATGACTTCTATTTCAATCTCTTACTGCACAATATGTAGATATTTTTTGTTTTGTTTAATTATATAACGAAGAAGTTCAATTCTTTTATTTTAATATTCAGTCAAAATTATTATTTATTTCACATTTGAATTTGTATCTATAGACTTTATTATTGTTACTTGTATAAAAGTAGAAAGCAATAAGAATGGATCCAGAATTGTATAATTTCTCTATTCTTTTTGTAACAATCTATGACATATGAGGAGGGTTCCAATGCATCCAAAAATTTTATGCTCTCATTTGCATCTAATTTTTTATCTTCATTTTCAAAGTCCAAACAGTCAATCCGAACCGATCAACATGACCTTCATAATAAAATATGCTTGGAGACCAAATTTTATATTTTTTAGAAATTTTTTATTATTTTTTAAGATAGGTACAAAATCACTTTATCGATGATTCAGAATCTCCTTAAAACAACGATTTTGTACCTATCTTAAAAAAATAGCAAAAAAAAATATAAAATCTGGTCTCCAGGCATATTTTATTATGAAAATCATGTTGAGCATTTTGGATCGACTATTCAGACTTTGAAAATGAAGATAAATGAGATAAAAAATTGGATGCAAATAGGAATATAGAAGTTTGAGTGCATTATAACCCTCCTCCTCATTGTATATAGAGTGGAATATCTATAAGTTCAAAAATGTTTACATTAATTGATTGCTAATTTTTTATATTTAAAAAACTTGGTTGTGCAAACTCTTATTATTATCCTAAATTATGTTTTCAATTTATCAACATGACAAAACTTCACTTTAAGCGTTGTCGTTTGCGGCTCCATAGGGCTAAAGTTTATCTACTGGATCATGATCTAGTTTGGATTTTTAAATACATAATTAAGCATAAAATAATAAAATCTTATATCTAAGTCTAACAAAGCATCAATATACAATAAATGCTCATATATTAATGGTGCGTATTAATCTCACTATCTATGAAATTTAAATATTTTTTTATTGCACAATCACTACAATTTCGGATAATAAAATATGCAATTATCTTTAGACGACACTTTCAATTATTATTTTTTATTTGAGAAGTTAATAATATTTATAATCTAATTATTTTTGCGAGTCCAACATAAAATTCTAAGATTCATATTTTTGCGGAGTCTCAAATTATAATTCTTAAAAGCAATGCTAATGGAAATCCTGAATAAATTTTTAAGGAAATTAAATACCTAAGTCACAGAACCATTTTTTTTTTAAAAGCCGCCATGCATTCTTTCTCTATTAGAATGTTCATAAAAAATGAAAATAGAAGTTGAATAGAGGTTCAAAGGATGCCGGGTCTTGAGGGGAAGATCTTGTGGACCGGGTTCACCCATTAAAATAATAAGCTTGTACGTAGAAAGTGGAATTAGTCAAACCGTGTCACAACTTCTCCATTTATTACCAAACATGACAGCACCTCACACTTTCCCAATTCATTTATTAGCGTGACATAACTTAAAAAATAAAAAAAAAAAAAAAATCTAGTTGTATGTTTTCGTATCTGATTAATATGCTTTCAAATTATTATTTATTAGTTGTTTTTTTAGTGTATATTATTTACAAAAAAGTTTAAGATTAAGTTTTTTAAATTTTAATATTTATAAAGAACCTTTATTTAAGTTTCGAATCCTCATTTTTTTTCACAAAAGACATTGTCTTTAATCTAGGGGTGTAAATGGAGCGGATTCGGAGCGGATAATGCTAATACCATATCCGCATCCGTTTTTCAATAAACGGATACGGATACGGATACAGATAGTAAACGGATATCAAAATTGAAAACCATATCCGTCTTAAACGAATACGGATACAGAACGGATAATTAACGGATATGGATTCGAATACGAATACGGAGCGGACAATTGTCGGATATTGAGTAATTCTACTAAATTTCATAATTTTAAATTACCTAATTTGATTACCTAAATTGACAAAAATTTAATAGACTTTTTAAGTTTGCACAGTGATGATTATGCATGACTAATTGCTTATTGGTTCAGAGAACTAATTCATTATCCTAATAGATTATATGATTTTTCTACTAAGATTGTTGGACTTAAACGAATATGTATGTTTTGTGGGAATTTCGCAAGGGTGAAATGAATTGAAAGCTGCTGAAAGATTAAATTTCGGATCCGGATATATATGGATATCCGCTCCGTTTATATCCTCATGGAATTATCCGTATCCGTATTATTTGTCCATATACTAAAATTATCCGTATCTGTATCCGCAAGTATCCGTATCCGTTTAATCCGAATACGGATAATAAGCGGATTCGGAACAGATTATCCGTGGATAATCCGTATTCGTTTACACCCCTAGTGACATAACTTAAAAAATGAAAAAAAGTATCTAATTGTATGTTTACGTATCTGATTAATATGCTTTCAAATTATTATTTATTAGTTGTTCTTTTAGTGTATATTATTTAAAAAAAAGTTTAAGATTAAGCTTTTTTAAATTTTAATATTTATATAGAACCTTTATTTAAGTTTCGAATCCTCAATTTTTTTTTCACAAAAGACATTGTCTTGAATCACTAGTGTTTATCTTAAATTCATATTATTCTTATTATTTTATACAATCTAGCATGCACTGTTTGTATAAGAAATATTATTTGAAATAAATTCCAATATATTATTTAATATTATAATTTAAGTTAATATATATTATGCAATTTGACAACAATAATTATTTTTTATTAACAGAAAGATTTTTTTTTTATGATGACTTGAAAAAAATTTGACATGCAATATTATTCACTATAACATAAAAAAGTTTGCCCTTTAATGTGAGGCTAATCTGTCTACTATATTACTTCTTTTATAAACTTTTATTTTCTTTTTCGTCCATGCATGCGTGCATGCATAATTTATTTATTTATTTCTCTACACATATGAATAGGAGTGTATGACCATAAATTCCAATAAATCTATGCATATATCTTATATTTATTCCAGTGAGAATCAATGAGATAACTTTTTCATATTAACTATTTAATAGTCACCTACAATATTAAGTATATTGTACTTTACACCTGCACAACTTATTAATATTTTCTTCCACACATATAACGAATGCTACACAATAAACTTACGCATGCATACACCCTACATGCACTAATTTATTATGACAGGAATAAGTTCGACAACTTATTCGTACCCTAACTATCTAATAAACTAAATAATTATCTAATGTGAGACTAAGCCACCTACTACATTATGTATGTACTTGTCACTTCTCTTCCAAACATGCATAACCTATTTTCTCCTCCACACATATATAACAATAGAATAATTGAGCGATGATGAGATAATTTATTAATGAATCTCTACATATTATTTATGCTTATTTACTTTTGTGAGAACTAGTTGAACAAATTTTTTTTTCCTTTCCTGGCTGCCTAATAATGAATTTATGTACATCTTGTGCTCATTTACTTTAGTGAAAATTATTTGGACAATTTTTGATATCTTAGCTAACTAAAAATAAATCTAAAATAATGTGAGCCGTATACGCCGCCTACATCTATACTATGCATATATTTTTCCCTTCCTTGCATGAATAAATTGTTAAATTTCTTCCTTCACACACACACACACATATATATAAGCAACATAAATAGTGACCATGAGATTCAATAAACTTATACATAAATTGAACAATTTTTTCGTATCATACCTATCTAATAAACTAAAAACACTACATCCAATATAGTAATTAAGGTATTATCATTCATGCTAAAGGTTGCCAGTTTGAAATAAATTAAAAGACTTTCTAATGCTAATAATAATAAACCTAGATAATTAATGGATACATCTTGTTCTTCTACAAACGGAGATGTGTTAAAATCTGAAATAAACGTGGTTGATGGTTGGGATTTGGATGGACCTAACTACTCTCTAGCTAGTCAATTTCAGAGAAAATTGATGGCTTTGTCTATTGTTTTTGTTTCCCCTATTCTATTTTATACGAGCCCGTGGGTCCAATTGGTGTGTTTTATTTTCTCAACTCACGGGTTCGGATTCAGCACATATATAGTTTTTTTTTAAGGATAGAATAGCACCCGATTTTTTTTTTATTTCTAGCATTTAAGATCGGATATGAATTGGAGAGTGGTAAAACTATATTCGTATTCGTTTTTATTTTTCGGAACGAATACAGATCAGATATAGATCAGATATTAAACGAATACAAATACGGATATCCGCTTTTTATGATAGTCAATAACATAAATTTTTCCATAATATATATTAAACTATATATTATATATCTACTATTTGAATAAAAATAATTAAAATTAAAAACCATATCTGTATCCGTATCTGTACGATATTCGGATATCAGATATCCGTATCTAATTTTTAGATATGGATTCGGATATGGTCGGATAATATCTAATCCATTTGCACCCCTAATGTAAGAACATAACATCATTATTCTAAGCGTTTTCAATATTCACTAGGTAGAGATTCATATTTAAGAAAATGCTACAATAAAAATTAGATAACTTTATGTTATAAATTTGAATTAAAATTTAAGATTTCATTCTTTGGATAAACTTTTTGGTTTAAATCAAACATGTTAAATTATGTTATAAATTTTTAGGAGACTGTCAAAATTTGAATTGAATGATGTAGATAGTATATCATTATCATGTCATAATCACTTCTATAGCTACAATGGAAGTCCACATTAATAACAACCAAAAGAGACTTTAAATACCTACATCACAAAAGTAGGATTGACCTCTGTAATTATTTTAGTATAAAAAAAAAATAGGATCATATTTTTTTTGTATCAGATCGTCCAATTCAAAATAAACAGAACAAATCAAATATAAAATCCATGTTTAATAATATCAAGACGTTAATCTGTTCTATATGTTTTTTAATCGGATGGATTTGATTTGAAAAAAAAAAAAAATCTTATTTTGGAACAAGAATAATAGCAAATGTAGACGCTTAAGAAATGTATATTAAGATCAGTGCTGATTTTTTATTTGCAGCATTTAAAAAAAAAACAATTAGCATTGTTATTGCTATTGAAAAATAATGCTATTTTTCTAAATTTATAATTTTGAATGCTACAGATAAAAGAATCGGAGATCAGGGTTGTTTCATTAATGACGATCTTTATTATTAATGATTTAAGTTTGAGTTAGTCAAAGTTTGATTCTCATGTGTTGCGACTTTGAATAAACTGCAGCTATGAACCAAAATATAAGGGTTATATGTTAACCAATATTGACCATTGTCATATGAGATAATAATACAACGCAAATTAAGGATTAATTGCTATATATCATTATAATCACATGGCACCGTGCCAAATCAATTAAATATGAAATTACGGAAGCCCCATTAATTAATTAAGAGGGTCATCTTGAAAAATCTAATCATTCAAGACGATCCAAAATCATGAGAGTGAATTAAATAAAAAATAAAGAATATTTATTTTGAATTAATCAGAAATTCAAGATGATTCAAAATTAGACGATCCAAAAATTGGACTATTCAAAATTCAACGAGATTCACAAATCACAACCAAACAAATATAAATCTAAGATGACGTGAAGCTGGGTGAATAACTTGATTTTCATCCTATCCGAATAATTTGAAATTCAAAATAATTGATGACTACAAGAAGATCCGACAAGTGTAATGACCTAAGAATAAAATTAACCCGATTGTGACGTGAGTATGTGATTCTTATCCGAACTCGAACACTTAAAATTTTAAAATGATACGAAATTATTCGGACTTAAAACGAGCTCAGTTAAAAATCTAAGAATGTAAAAAAGTCATATTGTGACTGAATAAGTTGCAATACAATACGGTATGATACGATATGTGTGTCAATTACATACTGTGATTCGCATGTTCCGTATCATGATCATTAGTATGACGTAATTATTTTTCAGAAACTTAGCACGACACACAAGGGCGGATCTACTATAGCACATAGTAGGGTAACTGTTCTATCCTGAAAATTCAAAACTAATTTATAAAGATGGAGTTTTGAGTCTTTGCCCTACCTTAAAAATTGATATTGTCATATCCTGAATAGTTGATTATCTAAAAGTTATGAAGTAAATTGTGTTAGAATACTATTTTGTTATCTTTTTTTTTATCTAGTATCCGATTATCTAATGGATTTGAATCCGATTATCTATTTAAATTTGATTCAATAATTTCTTGTCCTACCCTGATCAGAATCCTGCATCCGCCCCTGACGACACACATGACATGCATAATACACGAAAAGATCTGGTCACAACACGTCACACAATCACACGAGTCATGCACAATTATCTTAATTGAATGATGAGTCTTGAATAATCTAACTTAAATTATAAAAAAAATAGTTAAATATAATTAAATGTGACCAGTCACGTGTATTCACATTCCACAATGTGATTATCTCGTCGTCTCTGTCTTTTTTAATTTAATCACTCACAATAGAATATGCGAAATCACAATATAAATAATCACAACCCAACCCGACACATATTTACATTGAAAAAAATAATCTCAACCTGATTTGAGATAATTTGAAGTAAAAATGAATGATCCAAACCATGACAACTGGACAAATCGACAATAAATCCGATCTCACCTACCGCATCGCCACCTTTACTTTTGATTTTGATTTGTTATGTTACCTCTTTTTACCGCACTATGCAAAGCTGATTAGACCCAAACATAGTAAACAACATGCATGATCCGATCCCCAAGGAAAAAGGTCAATCACGCCAAACAATAAGCCACACCTGGCATAGCACCACGAATTCAGACCCAGTGCAAATACCTGATCGATTACAATGACATCCGAGTCGTCAGACACAAATTCGATAACGGGCCCTCCTATATTAAATACGCATCGTACGTTTGATCCGGCTGGATGTAGGGATGCAAACAAATCGGATATGGATCAGATAAAATAATAGATCCGTTTTTATTTTTCGTTTTTCGGATACAAATACAATTAGACATTAGATAGATATGAATATAAATTGAATATTAACCAAATGTGAATACGAATATCCACTTTTTATAATAACAAATAACATAAGTGAATCTAACGAACTGAGAATGTATCGGACTCAAAATTGAGTTTGATGAGCGTCAGTCGTTTGACCAAATTTTCTCCCATAGTCTCACGAAGGAAATTTATCATGACCTGTTTTTCTCTTCGTATCCGTTCAAAACCAAATCAACTTTAAACGGATACGGATACGAAACGGATAATTTACAAATACGGATTCGAATATGGAAATAAAACGAATAATTATCGGATAATTCAATTATATGAACTTTAGGATACAAAAATAAAAAGAAATAGATTTTTGTTGTTCTATATTTCAATCTAGTTTATATTACTTAAGCAAGTATATTATTTTTCATTTAATGCAAAGTTTGCACTGCAAATGCGAAATGGGCAAACGAGAAAAGCAAGTTTAAACTTAATAAAGAAATGCCCATTTTAAGATTGATGCTTTGGGCCTGGAATAACCCAGGCCATTAACAATTCATACCTGTACATGCGTCATGCGTGACCGGTTCACTTCAGAATTGAGAATGGCGTACATTTAGTCCCACATTTCTTTGTTATATTTTTCAAGTCTCCAGAGCTCCTATAAAATACTAAGCACAGCTGGTAGCAACTCAAACCTGGCTAAGCCTTTTGCTGGAGCGGGTTTAATTCCGGATAGATCAGGATATGAAGTTTGATCCAAAACCCATTTTCTCTCTCAGACAATCATGCCAGTGACCATTAACATATGTGAATTTAATTAGCGTAGATCCATAAATCCATTTAGGGGATATATATAATGCATTCTACATGCACATTGCTATGTCCCCGCTCAAATGTAATGGTGATGCCTTACCAGTATAACTTCATCATTGCTGCACCTTACTGTCTCAATATCATGCTTAAGCATCAGTCAAGATTTGACACATTTTGTCATCTTCACTGTTGCTTACTGCAGCAGGTTGCTGTCTTCGTTTTAGTACCGGTTCAAAAGTGAACCTGTCCCGATTTTATTTTGACTCTTTGTTATCTTAGTCTTGTACATTGGTATATTGATTAGGAGGCCAAGGTGTTATATGGCATTTACCAGTACAGCCGCAACATAAACCATTAAAGATGCAAATAGATATATGCACAGGTGACCAGGGCTACAAATAGATTTGATATAAGCAAATAGAGTAGCAGTGAGTGATTGCCATTGAGCTAGTTCAGAGAGGGATAAAGGTCTAGTTTCTTTAATCTGTTCAAAGTCAGATAAAGAAGCCAAGACTTTCCTTTTTAACTTCTTTTTAGCTCTATAGTAATTTTTGGTCCATTCTTTAATTTTCTTAATTTCTAATGTATTGTAATTTAGCTTTCCATAGTAATCCAAATTCCAAGGCAGGTAGGGATATGGGTGGTCCATGTTGTTTTGGTAGTACTAGGAGTAGTTAACTAGTTAAAAGAGGAAGATGGAGACAGTAAAAGGTTGGTTGTAACTTGTAACATATTTGAAATGGGGGTTAAAAGCAAAATAATAAAAGTGATTCAACTTCTCAGAAAAGTTACTTCTGGTTATATCTGGAAAGTAACTTTATTATCTCAGTAAGGAGGAGAAGTGTTGGGGAG
This sequence comes from Carex cristatella, assembly GCA_024447775.1. Classification (NCBI taxonomy): domain Eukaryota; kingdom Viridiplantae; phylum Streptophyta; class Magnoliopsida; order Poales; family Cyperaceae; genus Carex; species Carex cristatella. The sequence goes on along the minus strand of JAJHPF010000023.1, from coordinate 7,317,305 downwards.
CTCTAGGAAGGAACAGTAAAAGGATCAAAGGTAATTGGGGAGGATTAGGGAGAAGGCGGGGGAATCAAGAGAAGGAAGTTGAAGGGTTTCAGTTTATCGCCTAAAATCGCCACACATGCCATTACTTTTTTTAATTTTCTTACCATGTAAACTCATCAAATCAAAATACATATTAATATTAATAAAAATAAAATAAAATTAACATTATGCCCATATCTTGAAAAATGCCTTGAAAACATAGTTCTGTTTCCCAAATTAAAATCTATGTTCTTGTTTAGTACCTGAACGAGCTCTAAAATTTCCATTGAATTTTTAATGAATATCTCCAGAGTTTTGTTTTCTCCATGGCTACTCGTAAAGATGAACAAAGGCAACCATTCTTTGAGCAACGACAGCCTTGAAATTCTCTGGCAATGGCCTTGTCAGAACCCTCAGCCCAATTTTCACCTTTCAAAATTAAAAGAAATGCGCACAAAATAAAAATTTTGTTCAAGAAGTTAGTTTTAATAACAATAATAATAATGGACCCTTTTGTCTTTGGCATTAAAAAAGAGTCCATTTAGCTGTCTCCCATGAAACGTCTCCTATCTGTCCACCGGATAAAAAACAATTAAAACAACTAAAAGACAAAAGTTAACGCGTAAAACGGTTTTGAAAACGCGTTAATTGCGAAAAATGCTGCGGAATGTAAAAATGTTCGATAATATTCATTCCAAAGGACAAATGTATTCAACCATAGATATAAAAGTATTCAACTACGATCTGCACTTTAAGAACGGCAAATAATCATTCGGGGGTCGCAAAAGTCATTTGAACGGCAAACCATCCGTTAGTTGGGCAAAACTCAAACGTCCATATCAAGACCGTACTTAACTGTGGGGACCATTAACATTGAAAGTGACATGGAAGGCAATGAGAAGTATTCATTATTGCATACACACTTTTAATACTTAATATGTGAAGTATACACTCATTTCTATTATAGTATTCATTTTAATGCTCAAAGTATTCACTTTAACAAATATTCATTTTACATACAAGTATTCATCTTATTATGTCAACACAATACACTGAAGTATTCAACAACACAATACAATGAAATATTCAACAACACAGAATAATACATGATATACAAATATGTATTCAACACAATACAATGAAGTATTTAACACAATACAATGAAGTATTCAACAACACTGTAAAATGTATTCATTATAACAACACACTGATACCAGAACTTAATCATATATTATCAAAATAGGTTCAACACATAAAAGGGACATGTATTTATCTCAAACTTGTAAGGTATTCAAACTTAAAGAGACATGTATTCATCAAACAATATATAATAATTGTTTATAAAAATTAAAATCAACATATTCACCTAAAGTATTCATCTATAATTAATAAAATATTCATCTTGTATGAGCATAAAATCTTACTCAGTCAGACTTCTAAAATAATTATCTATCAGAAAACACTTGTCATTAAAGTATTCATCTGTTTTGACGAAAGTATTCATTATAAAACATAAAGTATTCACTTGATAAGTATTTACTAGAAAATACTCATTCAGCAAAAAAAATGCACCAGTCATCAATAAAAGTGTCAATGACTTAACACTAAAATATTCATCCATAGATATAAAATATCAACTTACAAAGTACAAAGTATTTACCTGATAATTATTTACCAGCAATTATCAGTCAACAATAAAAGACGAAAAATCTTGAATCAATTAAGCATACATTGTGATTCAAACATAAATCACAGATAAATGAATAAAAGATGTAGAACATAAATTCAAAATACAAAAGGAAGAACAGATGATATAAGTATAGATCAAAATAAGAAGTCGATTCCTAATTTCTGGACAGATCGCGACAGAAATTGACAGAACGACGTCGCAAAGCTTGAAAAAGATGACAAGTGGCCGAAGTGTCGCCGGAGTTGATTCAAAAATTGAAGAGATCGACGGAGGCAGATTCAAGCCAGATCGACGGAGCTGATTCAACGAAGATGAAGAAATCGAAGGAGGTAGTGACCGACGGAGGAAGAGATTGACGGAGAAAGGGGACGAAGCAAATCGACGGAGAAGGAAGTAATCCGGGTTTGGTGTCCGACGGAGTAAAACAGACAGTGACCGACGGAGGAAGAGATCGACGGAGAAGGAAGAAATCAACTGAGAAGGAAATTAGAAATCCACTGAGAAGGAAGAGATCGTTGAAGGGGGGGTCCAAATGATTTTATATTTGATAATTACATTTGAGTTACGCTTAGAACTGAAGTAGTGACACTAACCACTTCGGGGGATAGTTAGGAGACAATTAGGCGGGGAAAATTAGAATTACCCTTAAAAAAATGAACAAGATGTTAGTGTTGTGATCTAGAAGCCAATCATAGGATGATTGTTTTCTAAGTTTTGTTTATGTAATTGAATGATTATGTTTATCATTTTGTTCCTTGAGTATTTTATTAATTATAGATCATTCAGGTTGAGGACTTGGAATTGTGGAACTCTATACATGTGTTAATAAATACTCTAAAGTGTCCCTAGTCTTGGTAATTAACAAGGGGCATTAATTACCGATATAAGATTAGCATTTGGATTAGATGATGATCATGTTTTGCAGATCATATGATAAGGAGTTGTCAATCTGATCAAATGGATACCTGATGGAGATCAGGGGATTGGACGTGACCAAAGTAAAACATTTAATATGGATTGTGTTTGTGTCATTAATGTTTTATTTGTGTCTGGAATTCTAAGGTATGAGATGATTGTTTCTTTCACATGGAAATATATATTCGTGGATATTATCCAACGTTGTCCGTAACTGGCAATTATACAGATTCTATCTCAGTATGTATCTCTTATGTGGAGGGATAGTAATTATCAAGAGTGCCAATGTCCCTCATATAATGAGTGATGATATCACTGGGCCCCTTGATGAAATAATATAAGTATGTGCACATATGATTAAGGAGTTAATTATAATTACTGAATTATTTCGGAATCAAGAAACGAGTAGATTTGCAAGGATGATACACTCCTACCTTGGATCTATTTATGATATCATGAGACATGAAATTGACACGAGGCAATTATTGCTTAGGGATCGTGATACAGTATGGTACTTATCATTTGTGTCATTTGGGTAATTACAATGCATATTGCTAGGTGCCGCTTGTAATTTATGGAATCAAAAAGAGTTTCAGATTCTATTGCCGAATGACATAGATCCCACAGGGTCACACCAATAAGGAATTAATTATAAATTCTCCTTAATTTATTTGACATGTATGACATGACAAATAAATTGGTTTCTCCACTAAAACATGAGAAATATAATTATTTGGATAATTATATATGATACTACAATTAATTAGATTAATTGTATTTGATTAATTCAAACAAGGAAAGTGAAACTTGGCCCAATAAACAAAGCCTAATGGCTGTTGTTAATTATGGCTCATGTTTATTTAAAGAATTGTTTCCATAATTAAAAGTTAGCCCAAAATAGTTTACCACGTTTTCTGAAAGCTGCTGCGCAATGTTTCTTATTTGGGCCATATATTTCTAATACGATATCCGTTTTTAGCGTTCTATATCTTTCTGGAAAGGTAATAGAAAAATCTACAACTTTGTATTTCTGGAAGAAAACCAAATTAGAAATATATCATGCTCAAAACGTGATAGAACGTGGTGCTAAATTTAGACTACCATGTTCTGGAAACTGCTGCGCATGTTTCGTATTTTGACCATAACACCCTCATACGATGTTTGTTTTGAGCGTACCACTTATGGATAGAAAGGTAAAAGAAAGATCTATAACTTTTATTCAGAGAGCAGAATCTAATTCGAATGATATCATGGTCAAAAACGTGGTAGAACACGGAGTTAATTTTGGAAATAGAATTTCACATTCCTTATTTGCTATATATGCACTCTCTCTCATTCTTTTTGAGAGCAATTCGTTTTGAGAGTTGAAGTTCTGCCAAAACTCTCTCTCTCTTTCTTGTTTCTCTCTCATGTGTTGAGAACCCACAAACCCCCTAGAATCAAAATCTTGTTCTCTTGGAGGATAGGGATTAAGGAGCGACCAAATTAGTACTTTCTAGCAAGAGGAAAGTTTGGTTTCTAATTAATTTCTTGGTGGATATCGTGGAGGGCTTCTACTTTGGAGTCTCATCTTGGTACAAGGCGTTCAAGGTCACGCACACATCAACCACCAGGGCGCTGCAAAGCATCAACCACCATTAGCATCGATCAACAAGGAGGTGGAGGCTACAACCCTACATCTCAAGGATCTTCATTTCTTGTTTGGAGACAAGAAACTAACGGTATGATGCTTATTGATTTGGAAATTGATTTTGGTTTAATTTTAGTCATACATAATGATCTTTTTGTACTTTTCTTGTCAAAATTTTTAAAATTCCATTGCCTTAAGTACCATGAAAACCCAACACAAAAACTTTAACAAAAATTGGTTCAGATTGCACTATGGCAAAGCGAGGTCACTTGTTGTTTCCACTTTCCACTACTTGTAGGCTATCCAATTTGACACTTCGAAGGGCAAAGCGCGCAGCGGGTTTAGGGCTTCTCAATTTCTCAGTATCGCCTTTTGTTTGGCGTAGTGGACTGCGGATCTCGACGGGTTGTCGGGTTTAGGTATAAGAGTAGCGGAGTGGGTTGTGGGTTTGGAGAAGATGCTGAAGAGAAGTGGGCTAAAGAATAAAAAAAAACGGAGAAGGCTATGGGCTGGGCTTTTCAGGGGTAGAAATGTTATTTTACAAGGTCTTTTAGTGGTATTTCTTAATAGGACATTGACAATAATATAATATGACCCGAACTTAAATTGCTGCACAATTTATTTTTCCTTTTTTTGTTTTTTTTTCCGTACTTTGCCGAGAACATTATAGGCATCAAATAAGTTTGACAGTTACACAAATTAAATTAATTATACAGTCTCCCAGCAATAATTGTACCGGAGAGTGAAGACTAAACAAGATGGATACAACAAATTTTTTTTAATAGATAATCAATGGAGGTTTTATATTTTTTTTTCTTGTGTTTTTATTTGTAATTCTGGAAATTAGGTTTCATGGCGGATTGGAAAATTGGAGGTGGCCTGGTGGGGACAGTTGGAGAGACAGCAAAGAAGAAATTGAAGAAAGTGAAGGAACAAGTCCATCTTATAGCAATCTTGAGACAGCAAAGAACGATTCCTTTTTTCGGCAAGAGAATAAAAGATTAGCATCTTAATTTACTTGTGTTCTAGTTTGGTGTACATCATGTTTCCTATGCTGAGGCTATGTGTCCATCTGGTGGGAATAGGCAGCAGTCCAGTTCGGTCCGATGCCTGGTTGGAGCCATTTGATCCGCATCACGATACGTGCAAACAACATGATGATCATGCAGATCAAGTGCGCACGAATCTTGACAAGGATCAAACGACTACGATTGAGCATAATTATGTCTGATGTGTACAAAAATAACTAGACTTCATTATTCAATTAATTTTGTATATCAAGCCATTATATCAAACCATTTAGGGGGTCGTATAAGTTATCTGTTTCCCTTAAATTGATTTAGATTTTGCTGAAGGTGGATAAAACAAAGGAGGACAAGGAGGCAGAGAGCAAGCGAAATGAACTTTTGAAATTTCTCAATGCTAGCTATGATCAATTTGCTGTTTGTGTTTTTTATCAATCTCCCAATCATCATTTTCTTTCCTTTTTGTACCTGAAATGCATGGTTGTGGAATTTTTGTAATCACCTTTTACCCACTTTAACATTTACCTATTTTAAAGTATTGAGATTAAGAATTAGTCATGTTTACCAGACTTCACTTTATGTATATATTTTTGGTTCAGAGCTTCTATTTATTTTGGAGATACATCAATTGTTGTCATTAGAGATTAGGAAACTAATGTGTGTGGCTATTTTTAATTTGGAATGAGGGGTTCTGCTCATTACTTGTGTTCAAATTATGTTTTAAATATCTTTAGAAGACTTTAGAAGAGTTGTTGCACATATTTCTTGTCTGGTCGTGTTGTTTCGAATGCTTCCATTGAAATTTAAATATGAAAGTAGAATTTGATGCGGCATTTATTTAATTACTTAGCATTATTGTTGCATGTAAAATATATGTATTGTATTATACTTTACCTTGAATTTTTGCTTGACTGTTGTCTAAGGTGCTACCAATTGTGCCCACTTACAAGCAAGCACATATAACTTGAATAATTTTTTTGGATTACAAACAAACACACACATATATTTTACGAATAATACATACCTGTTACGATCGATCTCTTACAAGCAAACACATACATACCCAAACCCTCTGAAAACTTGTACTAATTATATAAACAAAGATAACATCAAATAGAAGAAAACTTGTACAAATTATATACCCAAACCCTCTGAAAAGCAAGCACTCTCATTGTTGATGCACGAACAAATCCCTAACAAGTAGCATGTGTATTTCTTGCTCTTTTGATTACCATGCTAATAATTGCTATGGAAAATCCGGTACCAAATCCCAATCCAATGAAGAGGAACAAGAGAACAATTGTAGTCATTTTCTTAGCAGGCCTTGTAGAAGGAGAGGTTGAATTGTTTTCAGTGCTTGGGACATTACACTGCTTAGATAATGGCACACCGCATAATCCTGGGTTCCCTTCAAACGATGAATTATCAAATGTCAGAAACTGGCCAAATTGCGGGATTCTCCCGACCAGATGGTTAAACGAGAGATTCAAGATGGATAGAAAATTCAGGGAGATTAGTTCCTGTGGAATCTCTCCAGAGAGTTGGTTCCAAGAAAGGTCCAGTGACTCGATTTGGGTCAAGCGTCCAAGTCGGTGCGGAATGGTTCCAGTAAAAGCATTGCGTGACAAGTTTAGCGCCTTTATTTCTTTGAGCTCTCCAATTGTCTCAGGAATATCACCAGTGAATCTATTTGTTGATAAATCAATCGAAATCATTAAATTGGATAAGTTGTTCTCTAGTGTCATTTGTGTCCCTTTATCCATGATAGTAACAGAGATCCCATTATTAATAAAAGGCCATATAAAAAAAAAAGCCCATCCACCAATGTATTTACTAAGAACTGCATCCAAGGATAAGTTATGCATGGGCTTAAAATTATTGAACCAGAGTGGTGGTAAACTTCCATTGAAGTTGTTTGAAGCTAGATCAATCATTCTTAACCATTGGAAAGGAGAATTCATTCTTCCATAATTTGAAGGAAGGTCTAGTGTACCATAGAATCTATTGGACCTTAGAACAATGACTTGGAGATTTGGAAGCTTTCCTAGTGAAAACGGGAAAGTGCCACCTATGTGGTTGTTCCCTATATCAAGGAGTGTCAAATTTTTACACCTTGTTAAAGATCTAGGCAAATTGCCTTCAAGATTGTTGTTGTTCAGATCCAATATGATGAGTGCACAAGACCTGCTTATGTGACGAGATAGTATTCCAGAAAATTTATTTCCTCTTAAACTCAGTATCTGCATGTCTGGTCTGCCTATGATGCATGAAGGAATCGATCCACTCAAGTTGTTGTGAGATAGGTACAACACATTAAGACTTGGTTCACAAATTGAAGATGGAATTTCTCCGGTTAGCATATTTCTAGATAAACGGAGAAATTCAGTGAACTCCAAATAGAGTGTATAGTTGGATGGGATTTCTGAGAGTTCATTGTTGGAATAGTCCAAATACACACCACCCACCAGTGGGATCGCTCCTTTTAGCTTGTTAAAACTAAAATCAATGGTGATAAACAACACGCAAGGATGGGAAGAACAAGGAGGAACATCTTCTACACTAGTAAACATGTTATGCGAAAGGTTAAGATTTGCCGCCACAAAAGCCATGAACTTCTTCCATATCCACCCTGGTATAACTCCCTGCAACTGGTTTTTTGAGAGATCAAGATCGACCATATTGCCTGCATATCTCACTAATCGAGGTATTTGCCTGAGGTTGCACGATGCTAAACCTAAATGTATGATTTGTGGAAATGCTAATGGTAGCTGTTCATCTGATACATCTTGCACAGATAGCTGATTATTTGATAAATACAAATAGGTGAGGTTGCTGAGGTTCCCAAGTAAGTTAAGGTCAAATGTTCCATTAAAATTGTTTGACCTCAGGTCTAGTTCGCCTAGACTAGAGAGCCAAACTATTGAATTTGGAATAGGTCCACTAAACTTGTTCTCACTTAGATCAAGTGTTGCTAGATTTGAGAACTTAAATATTTGCCAAGGAATTGGTCCATTCAATTGATTTTCATAAAGTTCAAGCCTAATTCGAGAAGACAGCCCAGAATTCCCTCCAGGCTTTACAATACCATGCTACAAGAAAATAGACAGCCCAAAGGGAAATGGTTTGGAAGTAATCCCCATCAAGCCCAACTTAAAATACCCCAAGGAGACCCCAATATCCACCAGGAAGAGTGAGAGATTGGCAAGCAAGAAGAAAGTGCACTTTGGGCAGAAGAAGAACAACACCAAGTTAAAATCGAAAATGGAAGCTTTTCAAATCGATTTCGACAACAGAACGGAAGAGATCCAGGGCCCACTTGCGATCCTCATTGCAGAGAAATCAGGGGCAAAGTTGTCAGAAAAAATCAAGGAGGACCTTGCTAGGGCAACGGGAGAGAAAGGTAACCTTACTGATGTTCCAATAACATGGGGCGAGCTGTCTAAGGATGGCATTAATTCTAATGTTTGAACAAACAACAACAAGTCCCCAAAGACAGGAAGTTGGCGTGGGGGACCGTCAGGCAAATGGAAGATTGAAAATATGGGTTTTCAGGCAAAGAGGGGAGGAAGAGTATCTTAGTTTATTTTATCTTTTTGTTTGTTTTTTGTTTTTTGTTTTTTATTGTTTTTTTTCCTGGTCTTTAGTGTTTGGTTGTTTCTAGTTTTAAGTGTAGCTAAGGTACTTGACCTTAGGCTAGGCAAGACAATTTGGTTGGTGACAAGTTTTTATAAGTATGACAAGAAAAAAATTGGGTTGTGCAAGAGATTTGAGACTGGAAGTGTAGGAAGAGGTAGTGTATTATTGAGTGGGATGCAAACATGTACCAGGGCATATGTAAGCCGGTTAGCAGACATAGTATATAAGTCTGACAAATTTTGGCAACAGAGGGTTAGGGAACTTTTTGAAGAAAAGAAACTGTGGGAACACAGTGGGATGGAGGAAAAATGTAACATGACCTTGCTGATTTTATATATTATATCTACCTATTTTGCTTATGATTGTTCATTATTAAGCTGTGTGTGTCTTGAATTACATTATATTGTGTTGTCTCTACTCTCAAATGAATAATACAAAAAAATTCAATTTCCTTTCATGGAATGTGAGAGGGTTAAATCAAAAAGAAAAGAGAACAGAGATTAAACATGAAATAATTAAGCAAGCTCCACACTTAATATGCATACAAGAAACAAAATGGGCAGATGAGAATGAAAGATGGATTAAGCAAACGGTGGGAGGAAAATTAGACAAATTTCTGACAGTGAGCGCAAAAGGCACTGCAGGTGGGATCTTAATTGCTTGGGACTCGACCCTTTACACAGAAATTGATCACAAAGTAGGAGAATATGTCATTTCAGTTGATATCTCAATAAACATCGATAATTCGGTGTTCCGATTTATTGGGGTCTACGGACCTCCCAATCAAGCAAATAAACAAGCCTTCTTCACAGAAATTCAGAATCATAAACCAGTAATGGATTTACCCTGGATATTGGGAGGTGACTTTAATGTTACCTTAAACAGTCAAGAGAGATCAAACCAGACCCATCCTAGATACCATATGAACAGGTTCAGAGCACTGGTGCAACAATTGCAGTTGACGGATCTTAGACTACAAGGGAGGATGTATACTTGGTCAAGAGGTCGACAAAATACAACCTATGCGAGATTGGACAGATTTTTAGTATCTGCAACACGGGCAAATATTTTTCCAAACACGGTGCAAACTGCAATTGTAAACCAAGCATCCGATCACTGTCCCATATTGTGCTCTTGTCAATCAAACTTCCCATCGACAAATGTGTTTAGATTGGAAAATGCTTGGTTGAAAAATAACCAATTTACACAAATAGTACAACAAGAATGGCAATCATTTCCAGTGGCATCCACAGCAACCCAACTATATGATAAGCTCAAGGCACTTAGAAGAAAAATAATTCTTTGGAAAAATGATTACAAGAAGCAGACCTCATATCAAATGGATTTGTGTAGAAGAGGACTTAACTGGCTCATACAGCAAGATGAAACAAGGCAGCTTAATTTCTCGGAAACAGTTCTTCGGTCAATCTTGCAAATGAGACAGAAGGAGTTAGTGGCACTACAGGAAGAAAAATGGCATCAGAGAGCAAAAGATAGATGGATTCAGGTGGGAGATAAAAACACGAAATTCTTCCATCAGGTAGCCACTCAGAGGAAGAGGAACAACTGGATCGATGAAATACAGAGTCAAGATATACAACTACTGGAGCATAAACACAAAGCAAAAGCTTTTCACACTCACTTCATAAACCTTATAGGAACCACCCACATACAGTCAATGGATTTTGACTACACAAATCTTTTTCAATCTCACTACACAACCCTACAGAACCTACAGGGTGCATTCACAACTCAAGAAATAAGAGAAACCATTGCCAACAGCCCAAACAACAAAACTCCGGGTCCAGATGGATTCACAGCTGAATTCTTCAAAAAATTCATAGATTTACTGACACCGGACCTCCTTGCAGTATACAATAACATTGCCCTTTCCCCCAACAATCCAACAACCCCCATGACAGACTCATACATAATCCTCATCCCGAAGAAAAAAGGCACCACTACCACAAATGATTATAGACCAATTACACTACTAAACCATGCACAAAAAATGTTTACCAAGATATTAGCAACAAGGTTGCAACCGTATATATCCCAACTGGTGGAAAAAAATCAAACCGGTTTCCTGAAAGATAGACATATAAATGAAGGATTCTTGTATGCTCAAGAACTAGTGCATATGGCGACTAGGCAGAAACAGAAGGTGGCGCTTTTCAAAGCAGATCTATACAAGGCCTTCGATACACTATCTTGGGACTTCCTGATCAAAGTTCTAACAGCAAAAGGGTTCCCACGCAGTGGGTACAATGGATCCGATATGCAGTACTTAGAGGTAGCTCAAGAGTAATTGTCAATACGGTGGCGGGAAAAACAATCACACTAAAAAGGGGATTGAGACAGGGAGATCCATTATCACCCTACCTTTTCATATTGGCAATGGATTTCCTCTCCGTCTGGACACAAAAACTTACAAATCTCCATTTTCTAAGACCACCATTCCCGGGATGTAAACAATGTTTGCTTTTTGGAGAATTATCAGGACTGAGAGTCAATATGGAGAAATCGGAGTTCCTGGTCACAGTACAGGAAAGACCTGACACACAGTTATTGGCAAATGAAATACAATGCAGAGTATCAGATTTCCCGATCATCTACTTGGGAATGCCTCTTTCAGATAGAAAATTGAAGAAAGAAAACTACATGATCCTTGTTAACAAGATAGAAAAAAGATTGTCTACATGGAAGGCTTCAATGCTTTCAATTGGGGGTAGGCTCATAATGATTAACTCGGTACCATCGGCAATGCCGATCTACATGATGCAGACATTCATGCTACCGAAATGGGTTATCAAAAGAATAGACAAAATCAGACGAAGTTTCCTTTGGCATGGGCATAAAACCATAAATCAGGAGGCAAGATACATGAGTTTGGCGCCATGGGATTTGGTCACGAGGACTAAGCAACAAGGAGGTTTAGGGGTCAAAAACCTTTCAACCATGAATAAGGCATTAATGGCAAAAGTAATGTATCACTGGATGAGCCCGGATAGACCGGCATGGATGATCATAGTACCGGCCTGTCAGGGATGCAACAAACCTTGGGAACACAGTGGTGCCACCACATTCTGGAAAAACATGGGGATTATGGCAAAATTCATGGCGGTCTCAATCAGGTTCAAAATTAATCAAGGAACAAACATATCCTTTTGGAGGGATCCATGGTTAAGAGGACCACTAAACCAGAGGTACCAAGAACTGTATACCAATGTGGTGGAAACAAACATAACGGTGCAGCAGGCCCTGTACCAAAACCAGTGGAACCGGTTGATACTCGGTCCGCTCACTATCACAGCACAAGAACAATTGCAGGATTTAAACCAAGAAATAATTACAAGGCAAGATGATTTGGTAGAAAGGGATACAATAATGTGGAGATGGAATGAAGGGGGAACCTTCACAGTCAGAACCTTTTATTCAAAAATGGAGCAAGAGCCGTTATTCAAAAATGAGATTAGATGTATCTGGAAACTAGGGTCACCAACAAGAGTTACTGTGTTTACATGGCTGATGCTACAAAACAAAATTCTGACAATCGATAACCTAGTCAGAAGAGGATGGAACATGCCCAATAGATGCTGCTTGTGTCAGAGAGAAGAAGAATCAGTCGCACACATGTTTACATATTGTTCTTACACAAAAAATATCATAAATCTACTGATGGGGAGTAATGGAAATAGAGAATTCAGAAGAGGGAATTACAAAAAATGCATAATGAATAGGATGGATAAGGGTATTGCGAGACTGCAGGTCACATTTTGCTTTGTCATTTGGAGAGAGAGGTGTGCAAGGATTTTTAGAGAAGAATCCAAAAACCAGTTTCAACTGGCAATGGAAATTGTATCAGAGAATGCGTCATGGTTCATTTCATAGGAAAGCATAATAAATCAGAGAATAAAGCAGCAGCACACCTAAAAGATGCAAGGGGATTAATACTGGATTGGAATTGTTATCTATCTGTCATTTACCTTTTAGCTTTTTCTTAATGTATTTACTTTCTGTCAAAAAATGTAAAAAACGGACACAGCTTGTGCCCTGATCAATGGAAATTGGAAGCTAGACTTCCATTTTTTCTTGTCAAAAAAATAAAGTTCAAGCCTAATCAATGGAGAAAATAAAAAAGAAGACTCTTTTAGTCTGAACTGGCCTGAGAGCTTGTTGTTAGAAAGATCTAGTATTTCCAAACTTGGAAGTGAAAACAGACTTTGAGGGATTGAGCCAGAGTGTGAATTATGGGAAAGGTCCAATATTGCTAATTTATCGAGTTTTTCAATTGAAGAGGGTATTTGTCCTGAAAAGTTGCAACTTGAGAGAATTAATTCAGATAAATTTCGGACGTTGCCAATTGAATCTGGTATGCTACCAAAAAAGTTGGTTCCGTCAAGAACCAAGCTCTCCAAAGAATTCACAATTGGAAAATTAGGTAAAGTCCCAAATAGCTCTTGATTTAGTGATAAATCAAGCTTGATCAATGTTGGAATGTGAAAAATCTCATGTGAAAATAGCCCTTCAAGGTCAGCATCCTGCAATAGGAGATCTTTCAATGGAAATGTAGCAAAGTAGTCAGGAATCTGGGTTTTCAAACTATTGTACCCGAGGCGAATGATAGTTAACCAACCAAGTTGGGAAAGAGAAGATTCAATGGGGCCTGACAGATTACATTGAACCATACTGAGAACTTGTAAGTGGGGGATCGACTCAGACAGAGCTCTACACCACTCGGTTCCATTCTCAGAGATATCAACATAATCAAGATAAAGCTCCTTTAAATTGCTAAGTTGGCTAACCAATATCCGCAGATTTGGTTTATGCAGTTTCAAATCATAATGAAAGCCGCATGTAAGGTCAAGGGAGATCAAGTTTGTGAGGTTGGCTATGGCAATTGGGATTTGACTGAAGAATCCTGTGTTGGATAAGTTGAGATGGGTAAGCATAGTTAGCTTCTCGAACCCATGAGGGGGAATCTGATTTTGTGAAAAGTTGTTGTATGCAAGGTTGAGGTGTTGAAGTGAGGTGAGATTAAAGATTGCAACACTGAGGTTACCTTGAATGTTACGGTTGCTGATGTCAAGAGTAGTGACTTGGCCGGTGGCTTCATCACAAGACACTCCCTCCCAATCATGACAACAGTCTGTTCCGGGTTGCCAAGAGGTAAGATTAGAGTGGAAGAAGCCTCTTTTGAGTTGGAGAAGGGAAGAGCTCTGATCGGCAAGGCATGAGACATTAGTTGTCATAGAAGTAGAGGGAAGCACATGAGATGAGAGGATGGAGAGTAGAGTGTAGAGACATAAGTGCAGAGAGTTTGGCCAAGAATTAGCAAAATCCATTAGTTGGATGAGATAGAAACAACAGGAGATAGAGAATGATTGATTATGTAAGTAACTTATATAAGCGACCAAGATGTAAACAGTACAAATAATTTGCAAATGTATGTTGACCAAGAAAACCATTTAGAGGGACCATTCAACATGACCGTTGGTTGGTTAGTCTCACATCAGCAAGAAATGTAGATTTGAATAAGCCGAAAAGACCAAGAAAGGTACTCTTCAGTTGACTAGCTTAACGGACTGATTAGAGGTGTCAAGGGCACCCTTTTATCCGTTTATCTGATCCGTACCGTATCCTATAAGACACATACGGGTAAGAATTTTTTTTTATAAACTTATTGGGTACGAGTATAGATAAAGATTTTTTTTTCGTTATCTAAATGAGTAAGGATACGGAAAAAGTCTATTCCGTACCCGTCATCTGATTGAGTAATTATAAAAAAAAATTATATATATTATATATATTAATTAACAAGCATTGAAAAAAGTAATTTAATTAGTTTACTTGCGCTTAACATGATCAGAATTTTTTTCAATAAAGTATTTGCAACATCAAGAGTTTTTCAGGGGTTTGAAAAAATCCTGTATGATTACTTCACTTATGTTTGAGAACCCAAATTTAAAGACGTTCATAATTGCGAATTAAGGTTACTCTGACTTCAAATTCTACTAAAATAATCAAATTGATTAAGAACATGTAGTTTTATATATTGTTCTTCATAATTAATTCTGTTAAAATTTTTAATTTTGGTTGGGCTTAACTGCAAATAGAGACTCAGGCTTTGATTAATTGGATTATACAGTTGCATGCAGAATTGGGCTGAGAACATGGGCCAATTGATTTAATTTAAATTGGAACCCAACAAAACTTTGACGATAATTTCTGCAAATTAAATCTTGCTCTGCAAATTGGATTCCAGCATGAAAGTTTACCAAATGAAAATTTACCTGCTATCATTCCTGTTCCTCTGCATATTTGATGATATGAGATTGACTCGATGAAAATTACAAGAAAACAAACTTTGATGATTTGGTACTGTTACTACTGTACCAGTTATTCGGTAACTTTCTGATTCAATGAAATTTATGTCATTTTTTTCATAGACTAATTGAAGAACCCTGTCAATTTATTATAAATTAAATCAACTAAAGAAAAAATTGCTATATTATCCATACTCAGACGTATAAGGCATTAACTATATTAAAGGACGACGCCTAAGAATTTAACATCCCTTTTTATTATTCCTTTGTGACTAGTGACTGATGGCCTTCAAAGCATTCCTTTGTGTGTGTGTCACGAGGTGACGGCAGTCAAAGGTTGCATTGCTAATTAAGTGCTACTTAAGTTCCAATATATATTCTAAAATCTGTATCGCCTTATCAGAAAACAGAAAAGAATCCTGACCGCCATTTTGTCTTCATTAAAAGATCTTTACCAGTGTTGTAACCCATATTATGTATGTTTGCGGCCCAACACCGCATAATATTTTACAATGCGGCCCAATATGCGGAGTTCAGCCCATATACACAGATTATGCCCCAGACGGATCTTGAGTTTTTGATTGGTCCTTGTACCGAGATATATATAATTGATTCAAACTGATTTTTATTTATAATGTGGGACTATCGTTTAGCAAGAACTGAATTTGGCGCTGCCTTTAATAGTAGATCGGGTCTTCTTGGTTTAACCTAGGTTGACTTTTTATTTTCAGAGAGAAGATGTAATAATACAATAATATACTACATTAAATAGGTCCATATATAGATCTATATTTGAACGTTGTTGTTTTCATTAAAGGGCAATGTTTTAGTTCTATCTTAACAAAAAAAAATTTTAAATGGCTATCTATCTTTACAATTTAGTTCCTTATTTTTCATTAAAGGGATTTTGAGCAAACATAAAAAATGTAAATTGATATTGCAGATTCGATACTGCACCTGGTGCTGAGGTTGAGGGTCGTGGCGGTTTGCCTAATGTTCCACCGACACTACTAAAAGTTGCTCAAAGTTACAATTCACACAAAATGATATGCCGCATGTAATGCCTTTTTCTTTTGATTTTTAATTTCTAATTGTTGTTTCTTTAGTAATTATATATGCGCTACATCGTAGTCCCAGATACTAGCAGTTTTGGCAGATAATCAGTATGCTTTCTATTTTTAGATGACAATAACATAATTGAAACCAACTTGATGTATACATGAACTAGCTTGGGAGGAATATTAATTTGAAGTTAATTAAATGAATTAGATTGAGAGGTTGATTTGTCATCCAAGGTAGAAATATCATGTTTCAATGGTCTTATTTGTTTTCCTGTCTTGTCACAGTTGTTGTGCCCGTCTGCACCTGAGGGCTATTATCTGCAGCAAGAAGATATGCGATCACAGCAACGATGTATGTCATCGCTGCCATTTTCTTATTTCATTTCTTTTTTTCAGTTTATTTTGTCAACGATTTTTTTTATTCATTGTAAATAAAAAGCTGAGGAAGAAGAAGCCCTTTCAATAAGTTCAGAGTTTAAATTATTTTGTTGTTTGGTTATGAGTCTAAGTTTAAGTGTCAAAAGCAGTATGTTGTTTGTGTTAAATTCGTGCCTAAGGCATATTGTATCTTATATCTTTATGTTCAGCAGTGAGAATAACTCAATTAATAATAATATTGTTTGTATGTTAATTATTAGAATTCTAGTTTTGCATGGCTGGGATGATCTAATAACTATTGAGAAATGATTCAGTTCACCGAGCTATGTTGCACACACACGGCCACCACCATACCTGCCTTTTCAATTTTCAGTTATTATGTTGCCTTACCCATCGATTTCCATTAACAGAAACCAACACTGTTACAAGAACCGGTACCAATTAATAGGTAACAATTCCTCTATTACAAAATAAAATACTAGAATTAGCAAACTTATTGTGCAAATAGTGCAGGATGAGGTTGTTACTTCTTCTTAACTTTAAAATATAATAACAAATATCGGATAATAACAGAAAAATTAAATTATAATTAAAATTGTGTTACCCGGATCGCGCGAAGCATTGTCCTTAAGCGAATTCCGTCTCTACCGTGCAAGACTTGAAATCGCAACCAAGATAATCCGGAATAGTCAACTTCTTGGGACACGACCTTGGAAGCCACAGATGATAACTCCTTGATACCCAGCAATTTACCGAATAATATTATTGTAACAGTGAATTGAAAATCTAGAGGAATAATATGAGCAAGATGCTTTTCTCAAGATGATACGGAAATATTGTATTATTATTATTATTATTATTATTTTTTTTTGAATGGATACCTCAAGAGTGTGAAATAGGAAACGCCATAATCAAACGCATAATCATTGAATATCAAAAGTGTGAATTGGGGAAGAGAGAGAGAGAGAGACAAAACTGCCATAATCATTGAATATCAAAATAGGAAACACATCATGCTGTGAAAATATTTATTATTAAAGAGTCTTTAATTGTCATTAATATAAATAATTTACAATTAAAGAAATATCTCTCAGAATCTTCAAATAATAAGAAGTTATATATCAAACGGTCATATCAAAGGAAATGATTAATACATATCACATACTGGTCAATCAATTGGAGATAATATGCAAACATATGAACTTGACATTTTGAGTTTTTAATGTTTAAATTTCAACAGAGGTTGGCATGCTGCTGGGCCTCCCTAGCCAGATCGAGAAGCTCAACAAGACCATTTGTGACATCCGTTTTTATTTTTTTGGATACGGATCGGATATTAGACGGATACAGATACGGATATTCATTTTATGTAATATTAAATAACAATTTTTTTTTCATAATATATATTAAATTAACTATATATTATATACCTACTATTCTGATACACATAATTAAAATTTAAAACTATATATGTATCCGTATCCGTACGGATTCGGATATCGGATATCTGTATCTAATTTTTAGATACGGATTCGAATACGGTCGGATAATATCTAATCCGTTTGCACCCCTAATGTAAGAACATAGCATCATTCTGGTAAAATCTCAAAAACTAGCACGAATATTTTCTGTGGAAGTGTTTTTAACATAGTACCTCGATTAATGATACCTAATTTTTAACTTTGAAAATAACAATTAATTAAACAATTTCTTTGACTAATATTTTCTCGGAAAATATTTTATCATGAGAGAAATCTTCTTTTACCTTAGAGAAAAACACTTCATTAAAAATCTTTCGTGTTTAGAAACAATATTTGGTCTAGTGGCAAAAACAACTCTCTAGATAGGAAGTCGCAAGTTTGAAACTCCATATAAAAATTATTTATAGATATTAAATAATTGAGTAACTTGACCTCTAATCTTTACTAAAAAAAAAAATATGTTAGTTTTTGATATTCACTAGTTTTGTGGTAGAGTTTTGTTTTTTTAGAGCTACAATAAAAATTAAATAACTTTATGTTATAAATTTGAATTAAAATTTAAGATTTCATTCTTTTCAGGATAAACTTTTTGGTTTAAATCAAACATGTTAAATTATGTTATAAATTTTTAGGAGAAATTGTAAAGACTATCCAAATTTGAATTGAATGATGTAGATAGTATATCATTATCATGTCATAATCACTTCTATAGCTACAATGGAAGTCCACATTAATAACAACCAAAAGAGACTTTAAATACATAAACCACAAAAGTAGGATTGACCTCTGTAATTATTTTAGTATAAAAAAATAGAATCATTTTTTTTTTTGTTCAGATCGTCCAATTCAAAATAAATAGAACAAATCAAATATAAAATCCATATTTAATAATATCAAGACGTTAATCTGTTCTATATGTTTTTTAATCGGATGGATTTGATTTGAAAAAAAGAAAATCTTATTTTTGAACAAGAATAATAGCAAATGTACACGCTTAAGAAATGTATATATTAAGATCAGTGCTGATTTTTTATTTGTAGCATTTAAAAAAAAAAAAACAATTAGCATTGTTATTGCTATTGAAAAATAACGCTATTTTTCTAAATTTATAATTTTGAATGCTACAGATAAAAAAATTGGAGATCGGGGTTGTTTCATTGATGACGCTCTTTATTATTATGATTTAAGTTTGAGTTAGTCAAAGTTTGATTCTCATGTGTTGCGACTTTGAATAAACTGCAGGAACCAAATTAAATATAAGGGTTATATGTTAATCAATATTCACCATTGTCATATGAGATAATAATACAACCCAAATTAAGGAATTGCTATATATCATTATAATCACATGGCACCGTGCCAAATCAATTATATAAATATGAAATTACGGAAGCCCCATTAATTAATTAAGAGACTAAAAGAGGGTCAAGAGACAATCCGTCACGTAATTAAATGTAAAACATGTGCACATCACATACATTATCAATAATAAATACTCATGCATCTTGTTTTAAATCAAACAAAGTCTTTTAACACTACAAGTAGTCAAAGCACATAACATACAATAAACATGAGATCAAGATTAACATGGCAAATGAACCGATAATTACCATGTCAGTTAATGTATCCACTTTCAAAGAGAGAATTAGAGTTTAACTAAAAATAAAAAGATACTTGAGTCGTCTGCTCGTTGACTTCCTGATCTGCATCCCTCCTATTTATGCTCTCTGCGGCTTCATCATTTTCTGGAATCTACATAAAAGTGGAATGGAAAATCCAACCAACACCACTTTAACGAGGGGTCCATTCGAATCAAGACCCAATGTATAAATTCCAACATGCGTTCAACGCACATTGGCCTCTTTTCTTGAACTTATCCGTTACATTTCACGTTCGTTTCATTTAACACTACACAATATCATGCTCAACACACCTTACTTACAAGTCTCATGATCGATATGAATAATCCTATTGTATTTCTAATCAAACCAAAGGGATCGTTCGATTCAACATGCATAATTCCAAAAATAAATAAATAAAATACATACAAAATGGTAAGTAACAATTTGACAATGTTCAAGAAATATGTACCTGTTGCCATGGAGCAGTTCACTATTGTCTCTGCATTTCTCCTTACTCCGCCACTCGAAGCTAGACTATGAAACACGATTCCTAATTATTTTTTTTACACATTTCTCATTGAACAAATTATATCTATTAAGATTATAACTAGGCTCCTTTATAATAAAAATAAATTCGGGGTCAATGGTGAATATATAACTCCCGGAGTCTTCGGTGAAATTTTACCATTTAATAAAAATAACGTAACTAGAATAATTTTGTGAATATATATACATACTACAATGTATATGCTTGTATATACTGGAGACATAAACAAATGAATTAGTTTCAAGTCACGAAGGTTATTTGTAAGTGAAATTCAAAATGTTAATATTAATGATAGTTAATTTAAGTTAGTTAGATTGAAATATTGATTCAGTGAAGAAGAAGATATTATATAAGATACATATAATTAAATTAGTATGATGCTTTGATCAACTATATACCGTATATATATATGAGGAAGTTAGTAATATTTTATAAGACATCATTTATATAGAGATAGTACGAAGTAATATTCTTACTCCTGTCGATTCTAAAAGATTGAAAACAGACAAAATACGAATATATAAATATTTTATTATGATTTAACCAACTGATTTATGAAATCTCAAAATTTTCTGACAATTGAAACCCTTCTTGAATTACACCGATTATATGAAATAATTAATATGAGGAATCTTCTAAATAATTTTCAGAAATTATATAATTTTCAGGAATTTTATCAAATAAATAAATATACGCAAGTATTGACTCTACTTACTAAACACTAATTAAATGAAAGATTGAAATACTTTGATTTGAACGGCTTGGGTCTCCTATGGGAGTTATCAAGGAAAGAGGAATAAAAAAAATATATAATGTAGATCTCTTTTTTTTTAATAATTTCTGTGAAGATGGCGGAGATAGAAAGATACAATACATAGATAGTTTTTAGAGGAGTGGCTAATTAGTTTTATATCCGTGGAGAGTCGCTAATTATAGATGGTTATGTTTAAAAGTTATTATCTCCATTTGAGCAATTATCATTATAAGATTTTTAGGCTGCCGAACTATATGCTAAATTGGTCAACTTGTAAATATATTTTAATTTATAAATATATGTGAACTTCGGACAACAGTGATTTCTATTCAAGTTGGTTATTTTAAGTTACTTACTAAAATAATCTATTTAATGAACGAAGAATAAAATTATATATATAAATTATATATATTGTATTTTAATTTGATATTTCAAAAATACATGGCGTTACATTCTTTCCACTTTCAAAAAAAAAATTGTCATCAAAATTCAAAAACTAAATTGTATTTACTTTTACTCAAAATACATGACGTTACAGACATGTATGGGTCAAAACACACTACATGACCATTTTTGACACACTACATGACCATTCTTACACTGTAAAGTGTTGTAAGTACCTAATGAATAATTAGGTTGTTGAATTATGAGTAGTATTTTCTTTTATATATGTATTTGTATATATGTTAAATGTTGTCTTCCGTAATATTGTCTTGTATGTGTAATATTATATTTTAATTAATAGTTAGTAAATATAAATGTTAGTCCATTATAAACAACATTAACTGTGTACAAAGATATCTTTCCCATAAACCGTGCACAAAAGTAATTATGCACGGTTACTCTACATGAGCCATGTATGATTTCCATGAATCATATATATTAAGGTTCATCTAGAGTAACCATGTATGTAGCATATAAAACATTCTATGACAAAATAATTAGGGTCTGTTCAGCGGACCATTGGGAATGGGCATGGGCACATAAATTGAACTAAAAATTACTATTTACGTGGGAAAAAAAAATTCAGTTCCGCGAGAACAGTGGAGCGGCCGAACAGGACCTTAATGTACATCTATATAAATTTTTGTAATTTAATACACACTATTATGACAAAAATAAATTGAAACTTGAGGCAACATAAGATGAAATAAATCACAGCTGTAATATTAAATTGAAACTACAATCAACATGAAAGGAGAAAAAAAAATGTATTTTGTTTTAATGGAATTATTACTAGTTGACTACATGCATTGTTCAAGGTGGTAGATACTTTAATAATAACAATTATTTTAAAAGAAGAAGAAGATAAATTGCAATTAGGTTATAGAAACGCTAATTTAATATAAATGTATATGCACTATTTTAAGGAACTTTAATCATTATTATTATTGAACCGAATTAGTTTAGAGGATATATTGGCTAATCGGTGGATCGATATTTATTCTTTTAAGAATAAATTTCACACTAGATTAATTCAGATAATTAATTAAACAATAAAGCTTATAGAGTGAACAATAACACTCTTAAATTAATAAACAATATATTAATTAATCCAATCGAAATTGATTCAAGATTTTAGATTTTACATTTTTTCGGGTTTTTTTAAAATCATTTATAAGTTATTTAATTACTTGTTTTGGTAGTTATCCTGTGTTCAGAAGAAAAAAAGTGTATGAACTACCGAAAAAGTAATTAAATAACGCATAAAATTATCCTATCAAGAAATATGCTAAATATGACAAAAATTACCAAATTAAATCAACAATTGAAGATAGAGGGGTCAATAATTTGTCAAAAAACGAGACAATAGATGTAATAATAAAAGGAAAGTGAAAGAAAGCGCACAAAAAAAAAACGGCTAATTAACATAGTGGAACTATTGCGGGTGTGTGCAGCACAGTTTGGTGAAGTGAAGCATTTCATTGTGGCTTTATATATGTCTAATATATAATTTTTTTTTTTGAGGAAATCACCCGTAGGCTTAGCATTAATTTAAATAAAATGTCTACAACATAAAATTACAAGCTCCTAATTTGCATGAAAGCAGTAAATAACAAGATAAAATACATTGCAGTAAAAAACAAAAAGAAAGCACCTGTCTAAACAGAACGAGACTAATCAAATGAAATATAAATCCTGGCCCTTCATCTAACCGCCCATTTAAATGCCTGTGAGGCCCGCCCCTTCAATGTTGAGAATACTGGACAGATTAGGGGTGAATTCGCGAAAATCCCTATAACTGACAATCCGCTTCTGCCTTACCAGTATCTGCGAAAAATACTAAAAAATGCTGAGTCGAGACTTCTCTCATGCTTATATGTCTAATATCAAATCGACATAGATACGTCCACTGAATGTGGGACCCACAGTTAATAATAATCATGAAACGGCATTTAGATAAGGGGTAATATCGTCATTTCACTGTATTAAAAAAATGTAAAACCCTAGGATCCGGGGCCCTGAGGCGGCTTCTGGACCCCTCTTTAGAAAATTCCACTACTCTTCACTTCAGCTTTAGAAAATTCCACTACTCTTCACTTCAGCTCCCTCACTTCACTGTTTCTTTCCAAGAGAGAACGAAAACGAAGAATCAAGAAAGCAAGAAAGAGGGAAAAATGCAGATTTTTGTGAAAAACCTAAGTGGGAAGACGATCACGCTGGAGGTCGAGAGCAGCGACACGATCGAAATGGTGAAATACAAAATCCAAGAGAAAGAATGTATATCACTATATCTATTTGTTTCGTTTTGTTATTGCAACATTTTTTTGTTGATCTAGTGTATCCACGATCGATTTTTTTGATAGATTCTATGTTATTTTAGTTTATATGATAGTACTGATTCTGTTGCATGGTTAATTTTTTTGGTTTTTTAATTTTGAATGTAATGTGCAGTTAGAACTTACCTTGCATCTAAGAAGAATAACTGGATGATGTCTTATTACCCATGTAGAGGTATTTCTCTTATTCTGTTAAGTAAATTGATAACACTGATTCTGTATCTGCTCTGAATTTGTTCCTTTTTATGATTTTTTACTGCTTTTTATCCTTGAAATGTATTGCGCACTTAGAATTAACCTAGTTTGCATGTTTCATGATCAATTGATATATGCATTATTTCCCTTGGATGATGTCTTTTCGGTCGTATAGGTGTCTATCTAATTCTAACAATTGGTTCAGTCGTAGAGGGGGGGCTTCTTGGTTTAACCTGGGTTGATTCATTACCTTGAAAGAGTGGATGTATTGCTGCACATACATACAATCTGATGTTCATATATAGATCTGTATTTGGTGCATATGTTTTGTGCTAAGACAACTCATACTCTGATTTCTTGATAAGCTGCAGTGTTTTTTTTTTTTTTTTTTTGCATTTGCATGTGTCTTAACTGCTTATATATTGCCTCTGGACTTGTTCTTTTTTGTATTTTTAATTGAACTGTGGCATTGTGCATTTGAAACTATTTTAAGCTCTGTTTAGTAAAAATATAAAATAACATTTTGCTAGTTAGCACTTATTTTATATCTCTGGAAATTGATTCTTAGATATTTTCTTGCTTAAATGACATGATGGTGCCATTCTGTGTTAAAAATTATTTACAAGCTCTATAATTAATTGGGCGTCATCATTGTTTGATGTAGGTATCCCACTAGATCAGCAATGTTTGATCTTTGCTGGGAAGCAGCTTGAGGATGGCCGCACACTTGCTGATTATAACATCCAGAAAGGTAATGTGGTAGTTTTATCTCTACAATTTAGTCCCTTATTATTTATTAAATGTCTATTAAGAAAAACTAAAAATATAAATTTTATGTTTCAGCTGAATGGACAGTGCATTTGGTGCTAAGGTTGAGGGGTGGTGTTGGTGGCGGTTTGCAATTCATATACCAAACGATCGACCGCATGTAACACTCTTTTCTTTTGAGTTTTAGTTTTTTAATTGTAGTTTCTTTAGTAATTATGCTTTCTATGTATATATGTGATAACTGCAAATTAAACATGTAAATAGAGTGTAAACTAATCTTAGGTCCTTGTAAACACCTTTTTTTTATTAATCAAAACTAATCTTAGGTCCTTGTAAACACCTTTTTTTTATTAATCAAAACTAATGTTGGACCTTCCAGGTTCCAACCTTCAAAAAAAAAAAACTGCAAATTAGTCATTTACCAATTTAAATTTTTTTGTCTGACTTTTCTCGTGTCAGTCCCAACGAAAATGTAGGACAGAGAAATGAGAATATCGACGGGAGAAGATTTGGGCCTTTTTGTGTTATATGCCCAGAGACAATGCAAAGGATAGGGATCCTCGACCAATTCCAGGCCATGGCTAAGTCCATTGGCATTTGGGAATTTCTCAATGTCGACCTCCCCACCTGCAATGCATACAAACAACTGACATATACGTTCCTTTCGACGTTCCACATTAAGGAAGGGAACATCGTATCATTCCAATTCCATGATGATGTGCACCAGATGCCTATCATGGGTCAACAGGATGCTAGGGTTTCCAGAGGACGGAGAGACTTCATACAATGAAGATGACGTCATTGAAACCTGGAGCCAAATCTCAGATGAAGGGGAGGACTTTAACAGATCGAGTAGGAGCAATACTATATGCCATCCCCTCCTGCGTTACATCCAGAGGGCTTTGTCAAACTCGTTATTCGCAAGAAGCGAGATGTCGACAGCCACGGAGGACGAAGTTTTCTTCATCCGGTGCATGCTTTTGTGCTCTGGCAAAAGAAGTGAGATCAAACCAAATGTTGGCTATTTCCTAATAAAACATATTGATTGGGTCATCCACAATGACAGCATTACTGGACCCATACGCCTTGGAGGAGTCATTCACTTGATTGCGCATAAATTGAGAGTGAGGGTCGCTAAAAAAGACATCGCAAAACCCAATAGGAAGAGTTTGGATGTCATTCACATCCGCAAGATGAAAATGATCGGCAGGTCCAATAACCCGCTCTTCCACCTACACAATGGAGTGGAGACTCAATTCCCACTCGAGGGTATCGATTTCCGTACGGAAGGCACTTGGAAGGCAAGAAACCCCATGGCCATGCAACAGCACCAGCAACCAGCCACAGAGCAAGAAGAAGATGCAGGGGATAATGCCAATGAAGAGGAGCAACCCCAGCAGCTGCATGTGGCACCAGAATTGAAGAGGAGGAGGGCAAACCCACAAGCACCAGGGCCACAGCCACAGGGGATCCCGCATGGAGGATTTATGCCCCAACAGCCAGACGATGCAGGGGACGAGGGCTACAAAGATGCGGGGGGAGAGTTGTGAATTACTGTAAGAGTTCTGTACGTATTGTCACTGACATTTTCTTTTAATTTATTTTTCTGTCATTTCATATTCAATTTTTGTTGCCAATAATAATTAATGTTGTATTTTTATTAAACAGCAGAGGAAGAAAAAAGCCCCTTCCATAAGGTTTCAGATTTTAAATTAAACAAGTTTATTTTATATTCTATTATATTCTTTTTGAATAAACATGTTTATTTTTTTGCTGTAAATTATTTTATTGACATTGATTTTTTTCTTGACTAAACAGCATAGGAAAAAGAAGCCCTGGAAGTCATCCAAAAGGCTGAAAACATTATATCCCTCGGTCATTTAATCCGAAAGATCAGTTTGATGTAATTCGCTGTTTTTTTTTTTTGATGGGTTTGATTATGCTTTATGGATCTATGGTTGACTGCAAGTATGTTGGATTATGATACCAAATCAACTTAATGTACCTTGTTAAGTTGGTGCTTTTGTAATGGAGCTTTATTGGAACATTGGTACCATAATTCTCAGTAAATCAAATGCTGATGCTTCCCTTCTGGAAACTTTGTTTACTTTAGTAATTGCTGATTGGTCATTTACTAATCAAATTATAATTGAAATGAATTATTTGTAAAAGCATCTGTTTTGAAGGATTTTTAACGGTCAATAGACAATAATTGCTATATAGTTTTCTGGGTCCTTAATGGGCACAAATGTTTTGATGAATTTGAGGCTAGATGGATGAGCCTAATTACTGAGAATGGTCGGGGAGAATGGGACCTACCTGTCTTGGATCAAGTTGGATTGGATCCAGTTTTATAGGTATATTGCCCGCTCCAATTAGAATGTCAGATTGTCAGCTACCTGCTTGCTGTATAAAATAGCCATCTTCTTTATTCAGAACACTACAATATTGTGTCAGCGCTCATTGAAGGGTGCAGGCCTAAAAATGCATGATAAAAAAACTATTTTAATTTCATTTTTGTAGCCCCAATTTTTTTTTTATAAAATTGTTAGAAATGTTATTTGCATGGTGTATAGAAAGCAAGCAGTTATATATTAAGACTAAATGAGAGGACAAACATGTCACATATCTGCACGAGTATAGATAGAAAAAAAAGTCGTCTATCTTATATGTATGTGACTGTCTTTTCCAAATAAGAAATAATTTCATGAGTCATCTAATTCTTTAAAATCTGTGATATGTAGGCCTTTAAATTTTAATGTAGGACATGTTTTTTTATAAACTTTATAATATGTGAAGTTTCTTAATTATTAATTTGAACTAATCAAATTAATTTTTAGGTATGAAATAAATAAAATATTTTTGAGAGAACTAATTTTTAATCTAGTGACTGAGATAATAATCTTCATGTGAAAAAACGTAGATTCGATATGAAAAGAGAAACGTAGATTCGATATGAAAAGAGAAGTATAACTAATTTTCTAGAAATTAAAAATCATAAAACATACATATTCCAATATTACACTACTTATCTGATGGATATATTGGTCATTTTTTTTTTATAAAATTAAGCATTTAATATTAAACGAACTGAAAGGAATTCACTGTCACATTATTGCTTGGGAGAGGTAACTGTCTGAATAAAAAACTGAGAAGTCATATTTTATTACAAACTAATAATTCAGAAGCTCCTGTAACATTCTCTATTTACAATCCAAAATATAAATAAAATTCCACACAAATTACCATATTACATGAATTGACATTAAGAACGTGACAAAATTTGAGGGTTCCATCTAAAAACATAGGCATTATATATGAACTCATCAATCTGAAATTTTACATTGGGACTGTCCTGTTGTAAATCAGTCAGATTAGTCTGGCATGCATAATTTCAATGGATATCTTCATCGCTGCTCTGGACTGGAGATAAGATCGTATGAGAAAGATCCGAGATACCTATTTTGCCCAGAGAAATGGGGAATGTTGGCCTAATCCTTTGTAATGGGTGCGGAACTACATCCGTGTAGCGGGTCACTGATAACATATGAATTGCAATGATTGTTACAATAGCGTACCATCACAAATCATCTCTCTTGGCTCATGTCAAATGCTTCATCTCTAGCTTTTAACTTTGAAGTTTTGATTCTTCGAAAGAGATGATACCTGTCCCTCTTAAAAGGAGCTAATTCCCCGGCATAAAGTGTGTCGATTATCCAACTGACTGGCTACATGAGAATCATAAAAAATAAATTAATAATACAATAATAAAGAAACAATCTAATCTAGTCCTGATCGAATTGCCACTTAGCCATACTGCCTGATACAAATGTAACAAAATATACCCTATGATGGTTTTAAGTTCTAACAAAATTTTCAGGAAAAAAGGAAGAAAAAGCAAGAATGTTTTTTATTACAAATTACTCAGGAATTAAGCCCTAATTGTAGTAAGATATTAATAAATACCGACCAGTGTATGTATGTTGTGTTCAAGTGCACAACATTCGAGATGGCGAGATGATCTTGCCTCATTCTCTACTAGAATAACACCAGTTTCGGTATTTTTAGATGTAAAGCTGTGAATTAGACTTTGTAAAGATTGAAAGACCTGACCTCCTCCATGCTGTAAAAAGAAAATACATCCAAAGTCCAGGATTTGTGAATATCAGGTATCAAATTTGCATTTAAAGGTTTTTTTTATTTTTTACTTTTTCCACCTTGTAAGATGCATGACAATTAGAAAACTTCAAGTGAACTGAAGACATGTTTTTTATTATATATTAAAAAATAAGTTCCAAACTAGAACAAATATTTTACTGAATTAGCAGAAAACATTCTGCAGTTTTACATTTGGCAGATTACACCGAACATGTAATTGGTTCATTGTCAAAGTAAAAATGCCAGAATGGTCCTAAACAAAAAAAATATCACTTCACAAGTTGTAATAATTAACTATTACTTGCCTAGTCCCTGCAAACATGGATTAATATTCTTGAAGGTGACTATCACAGGTTTTCATGTCACAAGTTGTTACGAGTCTCTTCTGCATTAACATTTCAAATTTAAAATTCAGATTAACCTTTGGCCTTGTTCTTTACTAGCAATGCACCCACACAAAATCAGTTCACTTTATACAAGATTAAAAGTTCATTAAATGAACAGTTCATGTTCACTGTAACAGAATAATGTAGTGTGTTCATATTTTGGCCTCTAGATCTAGTAAAAAAACACACTCAATTATCTTCATTTGGGTGGTCAAATCACCCACGAAGAAGAATGAAAATCAGCATTCCTGATTTGCTGTTTAGATCATAAATTTTAAAATAATAATGCAAAAGAGGTGCACTACAACCCTCACTCATTTTGGCTTTTGGCTTGTTTACTTTCAAGCAACCTAAAAGATGTTGTTCTTTAAGTTGCAAGAATTGAGAAATATTGACGACATAGCAAAAACAGTGAAATGTATAGTGTACTCGGATAAGCGAATGCTGTTGCAGACTCACCTTTATAATATTAGAAAATTTGGAAGACAAGCTGAGTTTCCCATAGAGCAAGAAGCCCATGCCATGAAAAATATGAGTATGGCGTTTAAAGAAAAAGATACTTCCGTCTAAATTACTCCGTGCAGATGCTCTGAGTTGCTTAATTAAGTACCTAGTAATAAAATAAGATGCCTTAGCACAATTCTTTCATTCAAAATAAATAAACACATAAGCTAGATGATTTATCGAGAGCACATCAAAATACTCATGTTTTTTAAACCTTTCTGTCCTTCAACTTGGTTCTTTTTATATTCCTTCTAGGATTTCTTGGTTCTTTCGTTTTATAACAAATGACTATTTTTTATGATAAATTGAATGAAATAAAGTTTGACTTAAGAGTGCAATTGAGGTCATTTGGGGCAGAATTGACTTAAATTGACACATAATTGCACAAACGAGACGGAAGCAGTACTGCAAAACTAAAGCTTATTCAATAAAGCATGTTACATTGAGCTTACATGGAAGGAGACAAAAGACGACCGGCCTCAACTGAATCAACTAACCATTGAGGATTCAACACCCAGGAATCAATTGCACATCCAAATAGAAACTTAGTTGTTGCCACCTGTTAAAAAACAGGAAGAAAAAAATAATTGAAATAGGTATTGACCTAAAGTCTCAATTGCCACAGTATATCATTAACTAATATGAAAATTATATAAACCCATATATCTCAAGCTGACATTATCTGATATTCGACAAAACTGACATTAACTAATATGTACATTGCATTGAAACAGATAAAAATACGTGGCACTAATGCATTTGCAGTAAAAAGAAAATAATCAAATATGCCTTTTGTTTTAATCTTTTTGTCGCAATTATGTCTAGCTAACACCAATTTTTTTTATAAAATTGTTAAAGATGTTTATTTGCATGGTGGATAGAAGTTATTAAGCAAGTTGTTATATATTAAACAAAAAGGTACAAACATGCCACATAATTTATAGAAAATAAATTATATGGTGCTTGATTCCTCCTAAATATTTTAGAGAGAAGAACAATACATTCAAACTTTTTTGATAGAACATTTTCAATATATTTTAGAGAGAAGAACAATATATCTCGAAAAAGTTTCTCTTTATCGAAAAAGTTAAATATTTTGAAAGACCAGTTCCACCGATCCACTGAATAGTGAATCGGTGGAGTCTTATGTGTGAGATTTTTTGTGTCACAGTTTTTAGCCGGGTGGAGTAAGGTTGTTTTATGCTATACCGATCATGTGGATCGGTGGAGGCTATTTTTATAATTTTCAAACAAAGAATGCTTGTTTGATTAATTTTTTTTTAAAATCAGTTCTATTTAGAAAAAAAAAAAAATCTCCATCAACAACATTAAAACGGATCCCAATTATAATATATCTAACAGATATATATTTCGTAACAGTTCCGGTGATCACAACAACAACAAGAGATTCATGCCGGAATCAATGCTCCGTTGTGCGGCACCAACATAATTTACTTGAGTTTGGAAACAAATATTTGTGGCTATTTCAGAAACGTTTCAGGGTGACGGACTGACGGTAATTTATAGTTCAAATTCACAATTTCTGAACAATTTATAAGCTGAAACATGATTACTGTTGTTGAAGTTTTTTTTGTTTTTGTTTATATTGACTTTACGAAAGTTATCATGCACTCGTTTTCAAATCGGATTACAAACTTTAATTGTTTTTGAATCAAACATTGGTCAATTTAGGAGTAATCTGTTGGAATTTTGAGTAGGTTATAGTGTAACAATTTGAATCATTTCAAGATTTATTCACTACCTGAAAATCAGAATTCATGCATAAAATTAATTCTAGGATTAAATAGAGTTTACCACTAGACGCGCAATGCAGTGGAAACTTCAAGTCTAGTCTAGCAGTAGCCTTCTTCTCCTTTCGGTCTCATGTCAGATTCACGCAACAACCCAGCAGTCACATCTCTATCAGTATCCACACGAACAGGTTGACAAACTTTTGTAATTCGGTATATTAGTACCGAATTAACAGCCCCGTCTTTTCTCCTTCTTTCTCTCTTATGTTTTCTGATATGTATTTCATATAAGAATTTGGGCCTAGCCCATTAAGATCAGATCAGATGAGAATAAGAATTCGGGCCTAGTCCATTAAAATTTGATCCATATTAATTATTAATATGACTCATAATATTTTGACCTATAGTATATTTCTAACATAATCTCTATTATTGTTGAAATTTAGAATTACAAATAAAGTTTAAATAATGAGTTCGATTACAAGAAACATAGCGAGAGAACAATTTTTTTAATTGAATCAGTTTTTTTTTTTTTTTTTCCATACAATGAAAACTTAATTTGAACTTCTAAAAAAGTGCCACTAGGGATGTTTTATACTTGATTTTTCTTTTGTTCTCCTTTAATTATCTTATTTGGTGGGGTTTTCAGATTCGACGTGGAGAAATGATGTTGTTTTTATCTAGACTAGAGTGAAGGCCCAACACTCATAATTCAAGGCCTTCAGATGATATATATGATCCAAAGACAACTTCTGGTTTTTATCGAACGAAATTATTCTGGGCCTAGAAATCTTATAGAAAATTAATATAGCCTTATTTTGAGCCATTAATTGTAGTCATGTTCCTTCTATATATCACTGGTAATCTATCAACTATTGGTTGTTTAATTATTATTTGTATGACATGCATGCTGATCTTTATTTCTTGAAAATGTTATATATTTTTGGAGCGTGACATATATTTTTCATATAAGCTTACAAGGATAAAAATGAAAATATACTGCTTGGTTTAAAACTCTGCATATACTGAAAATATTTTATTCTAATGACAAGACATATCTAGACATTACAGACATTGCATGCAGTAACTAGACATCATATCTGATAGCTACTGTTAGTATTAATTGTAGCATTCCATTTAGTTTTCCAAT
This sequence comes from Carex cristatella, assembly GCA_024447775.1. Classification (NCBI taxonomy): domain Eukaryota; kingdom Viridiplantae; phylum Streptophyta; class Magnoliopsida; order Poales; family Cyperaceae; genus Carex; species Carex cristatella. The sequence goes on along the minus strand of JAJHPF010000023.1, from coordinate 7,284,530 downwards.
AACTTTTGTGAGCAGTTTATTTTATTTTGTAAATGAATAATAAATGGTGGAACCAATTTTCTTTAGATACCAGTGATATAGATAAGAGTTGGAATGCCAAATTAAAGTATCTTAGACAAAAAATTAGAGGGTGGTCTAGGAATTTTTACAGTAAGAAAAAGAAAGACAAACAGCAGCTCTTAGCTAGATTAAAAGAGCTGGAACTCATATTAGAAAGTAGAGATCTTACTGATTCTGAAATATGACGATTGGATTCTATCCAAATGTTCTTTAGACAATATATACCTTGAGGAAGAAAAACATTGGAAAGCAAGAACAAAACAAAAATGGTTGGAAGAAGGTGATTTTAATACTAAGTTTTTTCATACTGTGGCAACACAAAGATCCAAAAAAAAAAAATTTCTTTCTTTGGAGATAGATGGAGTCCCAACCACTACTAAATCCGTTCTTTCTCAACACATACTTCAGTTCTATAAAAATCTTTTAGGGCAATCTGGTCATACCTGTGCCTCATTAGATAAGGATTTTTGGGACCCTAGCGATAAGCTCACAAGTCTGGAACAACAGACTCTTGAAATCCCATTTTATATTTCTGAAATCAAACATGCTGTATTTGCTTGTGAACCACACGGGGCTCCTGGCCCTGATGGTTTCACTTTCCCCTTTTATCAAACCTTTTGGGATCTGATCAGTGCTGATTTATACCAATTATGCCTCCATTTTTATAATCACACCACCAAACTAACTAGTCTGAACCGATCTATTATTTGCCTTATCCCTAAAGAGAATGACGCTAAGCTGATTACCAAATTTAGACCGATTAGTTTGGTTAACTGTAGCTTCAAAATTATATCTAAAATTTTGACATGTCGGTTAGAATCCATTATGCATCGAATTATAGACAATAGTCAATCAGCATTCATCAAATGTCGTTATATTTTAGATAATGTCATTCTTAGTCAAGAGATCATTCATTCGTGTCAAACAAAAAAAGAGGAAGGGGTCATTATCAAAGTTGATTTTGAAAAAGCGTATGACAAAATCAATTGGTCATATCTTTTAGATATATTAAATAGTCGAGGTTTTGGGGAAAAATGGATTAATTGGATCAAGGAGTGGTTAGTTAGTTCTCAATCATGCATCAACATTAATGGAGAACTAACTAATTACTTCTTTTGTAAAAGAGGTGTACGACAAGGTGATCCCTTGTCGCCCTACTTGTATATTCTTGCCGCCGATATACTTAGTAAAATTTTTATGAAAGGTAGACATACAGATACGATCATTGGTTTAGGACCCCTGTGTTAACTAATCATGCACATACCAACTGTCATTACGCCGATGATACTATCATTTTCCTAAAAGCTGAGGAAGCGAATATTGAAAATGCATGGTGGACACTTATAGCTTTTGAACCTCTTTCTGGCATTAAAGCTAATTATTCTAAGACCTCGATGTATCCAATCAATATCTCTAATATATCTCGATATGCTACAGTGTTTAGGTGTAATTCAGCTACATTTCCTTTGCAATATTTAGGTCTTCCTTTGCATAATCAGAAACTTACTTCACTAGAATGGACTTTTCTTATTGATAAAATAGAAAAGAAATTACAATCACGGAAAGGTAGTTTACTGTCTATTGGGGGGAGGTTAACGTTGATCAATTCGGTGCTATCTTCGGTTCCTCTATACTTTTTATCGGTTTACAAAATTTCTGAGTTAGTGATACACAAAATAGATCAGATAAGACGTCGATTTTTATGGCAAGGTTCTAATACGGGAAAACGAAAATATGCGTTGCTCAATTGGCACAGAGCGTGTTTTGCCAAAGAATTTGGAGGTTTTGGGATTTTAGATCTCAAACAAATGAATTTGGCATTGCTTATGAAATGGTGGTGGAAATACAAAGATCCATCGTATGAAAGTGATTGGAAAAATATGATTTTATACAAATACACATCTCTCACAGCTCCTAAATATGAATTTTGGATTAATATTTTAGCATTACATCCTTTAGGTAAGATTAGTGTTACATATGAACCTGGAGCTAATTCTTCTGTCTTTTTTTGGTCAGATATATGGTATCAAAATTGCACTTTGGCAGCAAGGTTCCTTTTTTGTTTAACATTTGCTCTAATCCAAAAATCTTACTTCAAACGGTAATTAAGATGCCCTTGTATTTCGAAGGGCATTAGATGCTGTCCAATATACATAATGGTTAGAAATTCTAGATATTATTAGTCATTTGTCGTGTACTCATTTACAAGATAGACTCAGTTGGAGATGGGAGTCAAATAGGAAGTTTTCCGTTCGTTCACTTTATACACTTCTTAATTATAGAGGGATCAATCCAAAAAAATGCTATGTTATGGTGGAAAGTCCCCATTCCGATTAAAATCAGGATTTTTATGCGGTTGAATCATAAAAATAAAATTCTTACTACTGAAAATTTACGCAAAAAAGGATGGGTAGGACCAAATAATTGTCAATTCTGCCAACAACCAGAAACAGTCAGTCATATGTTCATAACATGCCCTTATACACGGCAAATCTGGTTCTATATGGGGTCCTGTCAAAATGCTAGCCTAACCTGGAATAAATTTGCTTATGCTATCAGATTTACCAACCAATTATCTACCAAATAAAGAACAAGTTTTCTGTTAGTACTTAGCGCTAGCTATTTGTTGGACTATTTGGAAGTATCGAAATGATCTTTGTTTTGCAAGTGGTAAAAAAAAATCGATTCGACAAAATATTGTACTTATTATATCTTTGGTACACTATTGGACAGGTAGGGTGCACCCAACAGTGGCAGAGGCAATTGCTTTGTGGCTCCCTGTTGAGCTTGATGTTCTACCCATTGCAAGCTGGCACCCGGATGACGTTGCGGAGGAGGAGACCCGGGAGTTGCAGATAGTGCCTTATGAAGCATGACAATACCAGCTGTTTACTGGCTAGTCAGCCCAATTTTGTAGTTTTCTTACTTACCCACAGCCCTTGTTTGAGGCTTAGATCTAACCGACTTTGGTTAAACTGCATGTTACAGCTTCTAGCTGGTGATGGTTTTTGTTTTGGTTCTGATGATCCAGCGCTTGTGCTGCTGTTTTGTGATGGTTCTAGGGTTATAATAATAGAATGCACTAGTTAGTGCTTTGGACAAGTTTTTGTAAGTTAACTTTTCTTTAATGAAAATGGGCTTGGCCTTTTAATAAAAAAAAATAATATAGGAACAGTGATCACAATACTAAAATAACTATAATATAAAATGAGTTTTTTTTTTTGGACAATTAATAGAAGTATAAATTAAAATATGTACAATAGTCTCAATAGATCACAACTCACAAGACATGATTAGTGGTGGTACATGCAGTTGTGAGCTCCGCATTGACCATATGCCAATAGTTTAAGAGAGAGCACTTTGCTTAATTTTAAGCCAAACATGGCTGCTATAAGGCTCCTACTTAAATGAACAGACTAAGCTTTTATCACAATTGATTATGAAATGAAATTTCATCAATTTTATTCTCCCACGTTTACATTTCATGATGCAATCAATAAAGATGATGTTTCTTAACTACTCGCTCATACAAGCGATATGCATGTGAAAAAACTTTTTACATTTCCATGCATGATATCCTTCGTATATTTATATATTCATGATACCGAATTCTGATTTATAGATTACCTTTTTTAAAATAAAGCTAAACATAATTCAGAATATGTCTTAAATTAGTTAATGACAATTTATTTTCAAACTCAATTAAGATATTGGAGAAAACTATGATTAAATTTACTACTCGGCTTTTTTGGTTGGTTTTTAAAATATTGAAGAACATGAACATTTTGGAAGTACATTCTTCGAGATTGTTAATTATGATTCAAGGTGATAAAGTTGTTTTTTGGAAAAAAATGATAAAATTGGTGAATTTCTATAGCAAACAATGTTCAAAAATACCTAATGCTCAACATAACAAAAATTAGTACGATTTGAAAATTAGTATTTTAAAAATATCGCATTTTCACTTGTTAAGCACTTTTAATTTGATCCAATATGGTTTAATAAATCATGTCTCAAATGCTTATTTTTCAATTACTTGAAGACTTGTTGGACAACTAGAGTAATTAACTTGATACGTCTGGCAACAAAAGCTTGTGGCCATTTTAGAAACTTCTCAATTTCAGTTAAATTCCACAATTTTTGAACAATATATAGGTAAACACATGATTTCTATTGTTTCTCTTATTTTATTGATTTAACAAAAGATCTCGTTAATTTTGATATATGATTAAAATATTATAATTGTTCTCGATTCAAACCTCTTTTATATTGCTGACCATCACAGGAATACCTCCATTTTAGCAAATACTGGACGTAAAGATGCTTCTTCCCAAATAGCTTCTCAAGACAAAAGTTGAATTTGATTCTCGTTGTTGTGCGACGACGCGCGCATTGTACTCGATTCCATTCTTGTAATCACAATTAAAAGAATTAGCTTAGATTAGCTCTATATAATATAAGCACCTGATGTACATGAACATTTTATACAAGAAATACAATACAATGAATCAATAAATTCATCATCATGTTATTCTTCTTCTTCTTCATTTCCCTGTTTCAATGTTTACTGATATATAGTGGAGGTCAATGCATCAGTTAATTGAGTCATGCATGTGTGATCCCTATTATTGTTTAAACTTATTAGAATTACAAATAAAGTTTAAATAATGAGTTCCCACGATTGCACGCAACATAGGTATTTGTAAACGAGAGAACAAATAAAAAAAATAATTAAATCAGTTCATCATTTTTATAGGCAATGAAATTTTAATTTGAACGTAAAAAATGACACTCCGGATGTTTATGGTTCCATTTTTTATTCTCTTTTTATACTTATCCTAATGTGTTATTGAGGAGAGGAGTAATGAAAATCTTAAATTGTTGTTGAATTTTTCAGATATGACTCGAGAAAATATTGTTATTTTTATCTAGAGCGGAGGCCCAACACTCATAAATTAAGGCCTTAAAACGATATATGGTCCATAGACACTTTGTTAATTTTTTTTGGGCCGGGCTGAGTCAACAAAATTATTTTGGACCAAGAATTACGCATTAAATACTTTTGAGACATCAATCTGTGTACCTATCTCTTGTCACCACTTATATATCAACTACTAGCTAGTTGTTTAATTAGTATTTGTAAGAAATGTATGTTAACCTGCATCTGTACATGATATAAAGCATCTTACTCTTGGAGCGTGACATATTTTCGATGTAAGCTCATAAGATAAAATGAAAATATCCTTTGTTGGTTGGCAAGGCATATCTAGATATCACATGGCTAGACATTGCATGCAATAGTTAAAAAGACATCATATCTCTATCATCAGAAACGGAACTAGAAAATTGAGATGAGTGAAATTAGAAAATAAAGTGTAGTGTAATTTTATTTTATAAAGGAGGCTCAAAGTATTAATATATGTAAAAATTATAAAATTAATAGAAAAAAATATAGAATTTTAATTCATAAAATGGCTTAACACCCTTTTGATTGTATTACCTTCGGCCCTGTCAATCATTCTCTCAATTACCAATTAGAGGCTTAATAACGACATAGAGAAAAAAAAATATCATCTTCTCTTGTTACGTTCAAGATGTAACGGAGCTACAGATCGTGAATTGAACACGAACATCAAAGAAATCAAACCAATTTTATTGAATTCAATGAAAAGGGGATATACAACGGCACTAAGACCAATTTTATTGAATTCAATGAAACAAGAATCAAAATAAATTTTCTTCATTTTAATTAAAATAATAGTGACCTTTTCCCATGCCAACAATTAATAATAATCACCATAAATTTTGAAAGTTGGCAAAGGTAGCAAAATGGTGCATTCAAATGGGATAGCAAATATCATATATGCGTTCAAATTTCATTTCATATCCTTGTCAAAAATCAAGGCAATTTCTTTATATGATGGTATAACTAGTTCCATGTGAAAAATCTCCTCCTATTGGGCCGGGCTAAAATTCATTCATGGCCTCTACCAAAACATAAATAGAAACAAATAATAGCTTCAGTAGGCAAAGGAATAAGGCATAATAAGGGATAGAGAGCACTTTGGGTCTGACGCTTATCGGACTCAAACTGAATTCAATGGGCTCCGATCCATAACCGTCCAATCATCTCTAAGATCCTTTGCGCTTCGCTTTAATATCCGGAAGGTTTGCTTTAATATCTATGCACAAGGATCTTGAAGCAGATCGGACAGTTATGAAGCCTATCGGACCCAAACTGCTCTCTAAGGGATAAGCATGACTCATGATTTGTGTGCGTAACAAATAGGTTTATTTTGTAATGTACTTGCAAACTAAATTTTTTATTTTTTAGAATTTTTTACTACTTAGATAGGTTTGACAATCACTATTTTAAATGGTCTAAATTTTTTAGATCAATTAATTTTATACATATTTAAATAAGTAATAAAATAAATATAAAATCTGGTCGCCAAGTACATTTTCTTACAAGAGATCTCGTTAAACAGTTGAGATCGACTGTTTAGATTCTAAAAATACAAATATTGATTTATGCACTATGCAAAGTATCATAGCCTCACTGCCTCACTCATATTTTAAATCTCAAAACTTTTATTTTAGTCCATAAGTCTTTGACTGAATCACAATAGTACTTAAAAGATGAATCATGATCGGAGAAAATAGCCATGCAATCAGGTCTCCAAAAAACAAAATCATCAAATAATTAACCTGGCCTTGTACATGAATTGACACCTCTGCATCATAACATTAGAAACAAAATGATATTTAATTCAAGATAACAAGCAACTTAACACTAGCCAGAAGGTTTCAAATGCTACAGTACAATTTTGCCCCCAAGGCAACCACAGAATAAAAAAAAAGATAACTATTGTTTCACTGAGAAGTACCAACTAAACTTATCCTGCATAGAATTAATTAACAAAATACCAAAAAGAAATATTAATGCACTAACAATCAACCTTTCATATATCATCTAATCTAAAATAAGATAGACTCCGGCAGTGCTAAGGGGTCCAGTTCCCAGCAACCACTCAGATTAGGATCCTCCATATCACTAAGCCGGTGAGCTGGTATCTTATGTGAAAACCTAACAAACTCTCCCTTTGGTATCCTCATAACCTTTTTCTCATGATCCAACTTAAAAACAGTTTTATGACCTGCCACCCTGGCCAGGTACAGCACCTCAATCCAGGTACTGGTAACTTTAGAAACCCGTACCAGGTCATACTGACACCTTTTAATAATGTCATCCATTGACCACCCGATTTTCCAGTTTTTGTACACAGCCCATGTCTCAGTTTTTACTGGTACGATCTTAAACACATTCTTCTTACCAGATAATGGTAAATTTACCACCTCATGAGAGAACACATCAGTATTATTGTACCTGGCTGTACCGCCTAATGTAAATGTACCGCAACCCAATGGGAGATCTGTATCGATCCACCTCTTCTCCTCTCCAATTGCATCTTTGCCGTATGGTTCTAGCCACGTAATGTAAACTGTCTTCCCTTCAGGGTCAACCCGTTTCACCACTGCATAGTATTTCGGTAACATGTCAGTATCACTATACAATGCCCATGTCTGACCTGGTTTGAATTTCTCAATCGATCTATCATTTCCAAAATTGTAAAATTCAGGTGCCGGGTACTCATATTCCATATGATCTCCCTCTGACCTGGCATGTTCTCTCTCTTCTCTCTTCTCTTCTTTAGATTTTTGATTCGATTTGGGATCTAGGTCAATGCAAGAAAAGGCATTGTCTAGGTCAGGAGGTAGAGAAACAGAGTCCAATTCAAATGCCCCTTGCGGGACCCGCTCTCTCTCATTACCAGTGGTACGGTACCAGGGAACATTATGAGAGAATCTCAGTATTTCATTTTTGGGTATTACTACCGGTGCCGCCTCTCTTGATTGTATAAAGAGACCAACAAACCCGTTAATTTTCACTAAAGGCATCACTATAAAGCCGGTACCGTCAGTCAAATCCGATACCACCTCAACCATCTCATATTCAAATTTTTTCTTCTTGCCTGATTCAGAGCACCAATTAAAGTTCCAATCTTTGAACATTGCCCATATCTCCCCCTTTTTTGGGTATATATAAAAAACATTCCTCTTACCGACTTTATTACACGATAAGGCATGAGAGAACATTAACAGCTCATCAACACATTGAGTCTTACCGAGTTTAAACGCACCAGTGGCAACAGGGAGGCCTTTGCGGGTCCATTTTTGAGTAAATGAATCTGGGTCGGGTTCAAACCAGACTATGTCTATCTCAAAAGTCGGTGCAGTGCGCACGGCTTTGATACGGGCATAGAAACGAGACATCCCATCTCTGTCATCATACACTGCCCAGACCTGGTCCACCGCGAACCGGGTCGGTTCCCTCAGATAATCAAACTGAAAGAATTCCGGGTCCGGGTACGTATACTCTTTCGGTTCTGAATTCAAATCTGCTTCAGCTTCCTCTTCCTTATCACCATCCATATCATTATTGACATAATCCATGTCATCATCCAAGTCATCATCACGGTCGGCCTTTTCATTTGACTGCGCATGCGGTTCCAATATAACTTCATTTTTGCCATCACTTGAATCAGTTAAATCATCAGATTCTTCTTCCTCTTCTATGACAAACTTTCTTTTCCTCTTATTTGATTTCACTGGCATCACATTTGTACCAGCACTGGTACCAGGCCCTGACTTAAGCCCGTTTCCTCCTTTTCCGGCACTTGTGGGGTCATTAGAGGGATTAGGCCTCGAGTTTGGGTTAGGTTTCACACCATTACCGGTACCAGTACAAGATGGCCTGACCTGTTCATTCATGTCATATGCAATAAATGGTTTTTGACAGTTCAGACACCTGAGCGCCTTTTTCAAAATGGTCCTATCATTCATGTAGAAAGATTGGCAGATTGTCCAGACCGTCCTGTTACAACCCACATTACCAGTTCTTGTACCAGTACTGGTGTTGGCGGGAGGTCGTGGGCCCCGCCTGATCTGTTTATAGCTTGGCCTGGAAGCTTTCTTGGCTCTGTTACCCTCACTTGATTCTTGTACAAAATCTGCAACTAGAAATTAAATGTCATAAGTTATAATAGTGGAAATAATTCCACCGATTTGTATTGAAATCAGGAAGGATGCTTTGTATATATACTTGGATATCTGGGGTTAATTGACCTATGAAGAATCAAGCACATTCCTTGTTGCATAAAGGATTAAAAAGTTAAAAATCAACGAATATGAACAAGATATACCTACCTTTTTGTTTCCTCTTACCACAAACCCTTTCATCAGTGTCACTACTACCAGAGGATAGAGATACTTGTTGGTGAGGTGAAGCAATTTCTCGAATTGAACTGTCGCTGGATTCCTCTGTCTTTTTCCCCGGCTCCGTGTTCATATTTTTTGCGAAGAATGGAGCGACTTTTTCGCATCCACTCCGATCAAAGATTAGCACTTTAAAGGAGTTATCTTTGTATGTAAATACTAAAATATCATTTTCATATATTTTATTAGCGGTTACAAATTCTTTCCAACCAGATTGTAGAGAAAATGTGTTGTCAGACTCAGATCTCATAATTTTCACATGCCAAGTATACCCGCTTGGACCTTCCAGTTCAATGGTTTCGCTCATGACGAGCATTTTTGCAAACTTGATTGGAATATTCTGCAGAATTATATGCATGGAGCATTTGTCAGTGGCAACTAAAAAAAAAGAACTAAACTTTCAGGTACTGAAAATAAAAATAACAACGATACAATAGTATAACTTGCCATTGTATGCATCAAGGAAGAATTTATCTTTACATAAAATTTATTCATTCTTAGACCCAATTCGCCACCTCGTTTCATCTCTCTCTCTCTCTCTCTTGTATGTCTCGTTCTTCCCCTGGCTGATGGCGCCTCTTCACAATCAAGTTTCATTAACTATTCTCTTCAATTTTCCCATCGTTTCAACTTCTGCATTTATTATTTTCAGGTCTCGAGTAACAACACACTGGTTTACTTTACCTTTTCTTCTTCTTTTTCCATAACTTTCCTGTAGTGAGTTACTACTATATGAGGTGGGTTCCTCATCATCAAGTATTTCAAGTCTTTCTGTTCTGTAGGGCCCATTCGTGTGTGACTGACGTAGCATGTAATAGGAGTTGAATTAGAAAGGCTGTAACAGAGAAACATCAGTCCTGCTCTTACTCTCTTTCATGGAAATAAATCTGCTGTGATCCTTTGGAATTGCAGGGATCCTGTTATTCCCAAATTCAAAATTACACTTTTTGGAATACACAAATCTCAAAACAAATGAAAGGTTGGATTTAGAATAACAGGTCTGCAATTCTAAAGGATCACAGCAGATTTGTTTGCCCCCCTTTCATCATGGCAGATTTCTTCCAATTAATTAATAAATTACTAAATGGAAAGTGTTAGCAACTTCCAATTTTAAGAACTTTCTAAATTCTTAAACATAAAAAAGGGGTTTCTTTAGACTTTCATATTTAAAATCACCAATATTTATTCTCCATAAGATATTACGGGACACTGTATTGGGTCCGGATCCCCTAACGTAACCCAATTTTTGGGTTTTAGATCAGGACCGTCCGATTCAAATCCGTCGCTTGGGATAGTCTCGAGATCCGAATTTGCGTCTCGGAATACGCGCACTCATTTACGGATGGATGATTTTAGATTTGAATTGGACGGTCCTAATCTAAAACCCAACTTTTGAATTACTGGATCTGAATTCCACTGTATTAGCTGCGAAGGGCAAGCATTAGCCCAGTTTTAATTAATAATATTCAATGCACAGTCTATATATGGAAGCGGTTAATTATTCGTTATTATTATTTTTTATTTTTTTTGCATCAAAAACGCCCGTAGCTAGGCCTTAATTTATTCATATATAGCTGCTTTGGTTATCATGAAACTTCCATCAATTGTTTTACTATTTTTTTTAAGATTGGTTGAAAATCACTATTTGATAGTCTAAAGTTTATGTTACATAAAACGTAGGTATTGACAAATTAATGAGACAGTACAGAAAAAAAAAATATGTTAATTTTTTTATCTATGTAATAAAAATTTGAACATAAAAAAAAATTTCACTCGAGATGTTTTATACTATTTTTTTTCTTTTGTTCTTCTTTAATACTCTTATTCTATTGTGACAGAGGAGATCAGGAGTAATGAAAACCTTTATTTGTTGGTGGATTAAAAATAAATTATTATATGGAAAAATAAATTATTATCTTTTGAAGGAAGAGTTACTTTGCTTAACTTTGTTCTTTCTGTTATATACACCTCTCTGTTGACTTTCATTATAGGATGACTATGAAAATTAGAATGAGAATTGAGCAATTAAGAAAAGAAATCCTTTGATTTGGTGATAAATAATAATGTGAAAATTAGTATGCTCTTGTAGCTTGGTTTATAGTCTGTATAAGCAAATCACAAATGGGCTTGGGAATATTAGACTTAGATAGAATGAATAAAGCTCAACTTGTCAAATGGTAGGTAAGATTCAATGATCAACTGTTTCTGATAAATGGAATAAATATTTTATATAACTAAATATGGGGGAATGATTATTTTACTAAAAGTTCTCCCTTTTGGAAATGAGTTACAAAATTAAGAAGCTGAGGTGATAAATGCTGGATTTTGTAAAAGATTAAGAGTTAGATAGCACCCCTTCCTAGCTATTTAACTTAAGTGGACTGGACTATATATCCTTTAATATTCATTGAGACAGGGATTTACCTATCTGACTGGAACAAATTTTAAAGAAGTCAGGTTTCTTCTTTTGGTCCTGATCAATCTCAACTTGATACATTGATTTGGAGATGGAGCTATATAGGATGGACCGGTTCTAGGGGAAGAATTATAAGATCTGTGGTCAGCAGGAGCAGAGCTACATATAATGAATGAGAGTCAATTAACTCTCATTCATTTACAATTTTTTTTATTTATATCATATTTTTTTAATATAATTTAAACTAAAATATTATGAATAAGGTGAAATTGATCTCATTCATAATAGAAATTTTTTATATACTTGATATCATTCATGTTTGATCTCCATAATCTGAAAGTCTGATTCGTGTTAGAACTAGCTAGGAAACTGATTGCAGGCTTTTGTAAATTGTAACAAGAGAGAGAGAGAGGCGCCTGATGTTTGGTGAAATCAGTGGAAATTCTCCCACTTATATATAAAATAAAATAAAATAAAAATCTAGAGTGGAGGCCCAACACTCATAATTTAAGGCCTTCAGGCGATATATAGTCCAAAGACACCTTGTTTTTCTTGGTATGGGCCAGAAGCCCAGAACGAAATTATTTTGGACCAAAGGAGTCTTCTAGATATGAATTTAGTTGCTTCGGCTGGGTCTTGAACGCATCACAAAACTATAAATACTTATTTTGAGTCATTAATAGTGTTGTATTTGTATCTTCTATGATTCTATCACCTCGTATCTATCAACTACGAGTTGTTTAAAGAAGGATTAAAATGCCTCATTGATTTTGTGCCTAATCATTCTTCATATTGTTATCTTCATTTATAAAATCCAAACAATCGATCTGAATTGCTCAACAGATATAATCTCTACATTAAAATGTGCTTAGAATTGCTCAACAGTTAATGCAAATCATTAGTACTACATCATTTACACATGATCTTGATCAGGTAGCTTGGGCTTGGGATTCACAAGGGAGATATACTGTGAAATCAATGTACTTGTTTTTTAATTTTCAGGGGGTGCAGCCTATTAAACCTTTGCTCTGGTGGAAACTCCAAGTACCTCCCAAAATTAGAGCATTCATGTGGCTTATGAGTAAAAATAGAATACTAACAAAACTTAAATTGCATGAAAAAAGCTGGCAGGGAGACCTTACTTGTCAGTTTTGTCCCGAACAGGAAGACTCCAATCATTTATTTTTCACATGTTACTTTGCTAAATCAATATGGTTTTATATGGGTCGTTGTCAAGAGTTGAGCCAATCTTGGTATACGATTGAGGATGTTATTCAATTTGCCCTTAGTCTTCCAAAAGTTCATAAAACAGCTTTTCTTATTGTTGTTAGTGCTGTAGTTTGGTGCATTTGGAAACAGAGAAATGATCTGTGTTTTCGAAATACCACTGTTCACTCTTGTCGCAATGTTATTCTTACTATTGTTTCCATTATTGTTTATTGGACAGGATCTCTGAAGGAAGAGGTGCAAGTTGCAGCTAATGAATGGATGCCTCGTGATACTGATGAAGTGCCCCTGCAAATTGCTCACCCTGAGGCTGAACGACTGCTGGAATGGCTTTCTGAGGACTCTACTTGATTTCCTCTATTTGGACTGTATCTGTCCGTCAAGGGGAAGGCTTCCCTTGCTACTATATTTGTTTTTATACTTTGTCAGATGGCCTGCGTGCCTTTGCATATTTTCCTTGTTGTTTTGTGCATGCTCTTAGGTTTCTTAGTTTGTGCTGGCTATTTTTGTGATACTGGACACTAGGCATATGTGCCTATCTTTCCTGCTAATTTCGGTTTGGTTCTGTTTTTAGGATGTACGAACTCTTTTAAGTTTCATATTAATGAAACGGGCTTTTGGCCTTTTTTTTAAAAAAAAAAAATGTGCTTAGAAACCAAATTTTATATTATAGAAATTATTTACTAATTTTTTAGATAGGTACAAAATCATTATTTCTGAATGGTCCATAATCTTCTGAAAAATTGTAATTTTGTACATATCTTGAAAATAGTAAAAAGTTCCAAAATTATAAAATTTAGTCTCTAAGCATATTTTAGTATGGAGATCATGTACAGCATAATTGAAGCACAATGAAACATTTTAACCCTACTCGTTGTTTAATTAGTATTTGTAAGACATGCTGATGTACAATTCGAATTCAGAGTAGGTCCGATATCCATCAGACCTACTTTGGTTCGATGGGTGAAATTACCATTCGATTGTATCAAAATTCGTGCTAAGTACATTAAAAGACGTGCAGCTTTGTTTCAAGTTCCGTGCGCATTAATCTTAATGCTAATTTTACGGTGATAGAGCTAATTGAACCTAAAAGTAGGTCCGATGGATCTACTCCTGTCTCTTCTTGGACATGTTATATAGCATCTTACTTTTGGGGTGTGACATACATTTTCCATGTAAGTTCATAATTTTACAAGAATCTGCCACTGTGAGGGTAGAAAATAATTATTGTTGAGAGTAAAGCGATATAAATTGTTATATCTGAGGGACCGTATTGCTATTATTGACGGAAGTATTCGCGACAATACTGACATTGATTCTTATAGTAGTATAAGCTAGGATGAGAATGAAAATATACTTGCTTGTTTGGAAACTCTACGTGCAGTAACTAGAAATCATATCACATAACTAGTGTTAGTAGTAGCATTCCATTAATTTTTCCAATAACCTTTGTGAGCCGTTAATATAATTATTTAAATAAATAAAATATGAACAACCATACAGTTAGCGGGGTCAATTACAATACTAAAATAACTAAAATATGATATATATAACACAAAAATAAATTTTTTTGGGGGAATATATATAACAATTAATTAATAGATCACAGACATGATTAGTGGTAGTATTGTGAGTTCTGTATTTAGACATATGCCAATAGTTTAAGAGAGAGCACATTGCTTTGTAACCAAACATGACTGCTAAGCCAAGCATATATAATGGCTGCTTAGGTCCTACTAAAATAAACAAACATATCTTTATTTTCTTACACTCCTTGAATGCATGTATCATCCCTTATTTGTTCTCCACCATTGTCATCTCATGAGTGTGTTAGTTGGAACACGATTTAAGATTACCAAATTATGTGCTCAAATATATAGCAAGTTGGCCATGAAAAAAGTAACCCGCTATCATTCTCCATTATTGTCATTTGGCATCTTGCTAAAGAACTAGTATATAATCTAATAACTAAAAGAGGAGGGATCAAGTTACAATAATTTTGAGTTACAACAACAGTTTTTTTAATTTTCAAAGTCCAAATCATCGATCCAAATCGTTTAACATGATTATCTAAATAAAATATGCTTCCAGATCAAATTTTACGTTTTTGTGAATTTTTTTACTATTTATTAAGATGGGTACAAAATTCAATGGTCTAAATTTGACTAGTTTTTGTAAAATACTTAATAAATAGTAAAAAAAATTTTAAAAAAATGTAAAATTTGATCGGAAAGCACATTTTATTTAGATAATCATATTGAACAGTTTGGATCGACAATTTGGACTTTGAAAATGAAAAAAACCTAACTCAACATTGTTGTAACTTGATCCTCTTCTAACTAAAAACAATGTTTTTTATTTTTTTTTATTTTTTTTTTATGTAAGGATTGCATATTCGAAATTCAAATATATATACTATATGTGAAGAGTCGCATATTGGAAATTCAAATATAGATATTTATTGTTTGAGAAAATCAATGAGGTCTAGCCAATTCAAATATAGATATATTTTATAGATATTTAAATACGAAGAATTTGCACTCTATTTTTATCTTAAATAATAATTGAATGACTATGCATGAATCTCTATCTCATTGAAGACTCCACCTTAAATTTTGCTTACAAAAAAAGTTTGTCATCTCATGAGTATGTTGGAACAAGATTTACAATCTCCAATCAATGTGGTAAAACATATAGCAAGTCATTGCACCATGAAAAAAAAAAGATGCAACCCGCTACCTAATTAAGACTGCTAGAAAATTTATATAGCCGAGTGCAACTTCACATAATATCAGTCAGAGGGGGACCAAAATCAGAGATTTGTACTAAATTAAAAAAAAAATACAAGATAATAGAAAAGTTAGAGAAGAACCAATGGCCCTCTGCCCCTCACCTTCTATTATTGGATGTATATATATGTATATGTTGATTTTGAAGGGAAAATAGAGTAGAGAAAGAGAAAATGGTTTGTGATAAAAATGTATTTTTTTTCTTGTATATTTTTTGTTTGATACATCATCATATGCTCTATTTACTAGCCGTTTGCTACTGTTGGTATATTGCTAGTATTTGGTACGCACAGGTACCGAGGCACATGTTGCCTTTTTCCCTATTTCTAAAATTACACATAAATATTTCATTTTTTCCCTTGATTAAATCCTAGCCTTTGGATCCTTGATCAAGGATGATATATGAATATGAGGTCTTGATCTTATTTCTCAACGGTATATACGTATAACTAACATGGAGATTACAGATAAAAATGTTTTCGCTCGTGCAAACAGAACGAGATATATAACAACACAGCTCCAAAATTAACAAAAAGGTTAAAATCCACAATAAATTTATTTGACAACTGTGATAATTGGTAACCAATCACACATCTATTAAATTAAAAAAAGTAAAATTACTTGTATATTTTCTATATTTTAGATATGTTATGTATTGAAAATGTGTGCAATTTAAAAATCAATTAGTCATCCATCGAGCACTTTGGAAAATTAACCATTCAGTTTTATTGCCACTTAATTTAGTGATCAAACGGTTTCCAAATTGCATCAAATTTAATACACAATTTTAAGGTGCATTCCGTGATAACACAATTCTATGGCTAAATTTTTAGTTAATAACTTAATATATATGTGTAAAATATTTTTGTTTTTATTTAGGAATATTCTCATGAATTTACTTACTAGAAGATGAGGAAAATAAATCGTTTGCATTAAATGTACATGATAATGAGAGATCAAACCTTTTCTAGATCATAAAGGATGTTCAATTTGATATCATTATTAGAAATGATATTTCCTATTTTTCATAAATTAATATATACATATGGTAAGATATATGTTGTACCTTCAACTTTGAATGTATGCTGAATTATATGTTCCTTTAATTTTTTTTTTCTATAATTGTTTTCGCGATTGTCACAAATGTGGAATAACTATGATTGTTATATTATAATATACCGTTTATATATATAAACATCCTTCATTTTAATGCAAAAACATAATGATTCTAGCTTTTCTAAATATATATACTAGATAGCATTAGTGTTTAGCAGCTGATATGGATTAGATCATACAAGAATGACGAGGCAGACGATAAATATATGATAAAAGTATTAAAAAATGTACATCCCGAAACGACCAAACTCCAATTATCAATTGGGGGGGTGGCGGCGGCGGGGAAATTGTACTTATTTTTGTTGATACATTCATTAATCTATTATCACCGATTATTTTCATAATATATAGACCGCGTGCACCATGGACCAACGACTTGTTTTATTAGTGATAGTAAATGGTCAACAATTTTTTTTTTATTTGAGCATCAATTGCATGTTTCTCAAACCGAATTATCAGCAATGATTTAAGTTTAGTAATTAAGCAAAATATAATTAATTGATCGATCTTCATCGTATTATCACCGACTCTATATTCAGAATTGTAGATACTATTTTTTGTTGTTCTTCTTTTCATCTTTTATTAATTTCATATAAAATTAAGATGACCAGCTTGTAATCATATATCTCGGAAATGTTTATTAATTATATATATTTTTAGTTGAAATTTATTATTATTATATGTTCCCCAAGGCTAGGTGATCGATGCAAGATATTAATAATTAGTTCTTATCCCAGTTCAAGATCGATTGGACAAAGCTAGTACAAATTTATCAACATGCATGATAACACACAAATTTCGCATTAATTATATTGTGCTTAATTACTAAGACTTAAATCATTGCTAATAATTCGGTTTGAGAAACATGTACGTTATATATTGATGCTCAAATTAAAAAAAAATTTATTGACTATGTACTATCTCTAATTAAACAAATCGCTGGTCCATGTTGCAATTGCACGCGGTCTATATATTCTGAATACAGTCGGTGATAATACAATAAATAATCAATTAATTATATTGTATTTAATTACTAAAACTTAAATTATTGCTAGTAATTTGGTTTGAGAAACATGTAATTGATGCTCAAATTAAAAAAAAAAAAATTGTTGGCTATTTACTATCACTAATTAAACAAATCGTTGGTCCATGTTGCACGCGGTCTATATATTAATAAATCCTTAATTTGTTCAAATAAAGAGCAGAAATAGCCAAAAAATTGAACTCCTAAATTCGTGTAAATTAAGTGTGGATATATATAGAAAGGATAATAATGACAAAAGTTCTTGGCCAATTTGCCATAGAAGATTGAAGATTTAAAGGATAATATTGACATAAGTTCTTCAGAATTTATTTTGCGTAGAAATTAGTAAAACGGAAGAGAGAGAAATATAAAGAGTACATTAAATTTTTAGAGGAGAGTTTAAATGTATTATAATTTTGTGCTCCAATATATTTTATATTTTTATCTTCGTTCTCAAAATCCGAATAATCAATCCAAGCCGTTCAACATGATCTTTATAATAAAATATTCTTGGAGATCAAATTTTATATTTTTTAGAATTATTTTACTATTTTTACATAGGTAGGATATCACTTTTTCAGATGGTCCATAATCCTTTTAAAATAGTGATTTTGTACCTATCTAAAAAATATAAAATTTAATCTACGAGCATATTTTATTATGAATATCATATTGAGCTGTTCAGATCAATTATTTGGACTTTGAAAACAGAGATAAATGATGTGGAGCATATTGGAGCACAAAATCATGGTGCATTTGAAGCCTCAAGTTTTTTATTGGTAGAAAGATCGGTAGGAATTCTACCGATCTTAATAATTCAAAATTTTGGATCGGTAATAATCCTACTGATCCAAATCAGTTTTCTTTTATTTTAATTTTTTCTGGTAAAATATAGAAATATTTTAAGAAAATAGATAAACTATTTTAAAATTTAGATGCAATATTAAAATGCCATTTATTTTCTTAAACAACTTTTAAATTTTCATAGAGATGTAATAGAAGAATTTCATCTACTTATGCATAAGATTAAAAAAAAAATAAGACTGAGTTAGGATCAATAGGAATTTTACCGATTCAAACTTTTGAATTATTAAGATTGGTAAAATTTCTATCGATATTTCTGCTAATAAAAAACCTGATGTATTCGTTTATTTCTCTCTCTCTTCCTTTTTATTAATTTCTATAGAAAAAGTTATCTAAGTTCTTAGGCCATCATTATCTCATGAAATATAATGGTTGCAATATTAAAGTTTTCTATGATATATAATAGTAGGATATAAAAATGAAGAATGGAAATATTGATGGACAATTTGTCATAGAAGATTGGTACCATTTTTTGTTCTTGGTGTAGCCTTAAACAAAATCACCAACGTAAATTAATTTATTCATTGAAACATTTTTTTTTTCTTAGGGCTTAAAAAGAAAAAAACTCTCGTGACTCGCACAAGATCGTCTCGAAAAAGTTTCGCAATTAATTAGCTCCTTCGATTCATATTCATTCTATATATCATCATGAGCTAAGTTCAAACTTGACTAATAATTGCTGTTGTAGCTTTGTATTTTCCTTTATCCTTCAGATGTTATGTTGTAATGTAAAACAAAGTGATTATGCTAATAAAATGCTTGACAGCCTCTGTCAAGTTTATAAAAAAAAAAAAAAAAATCGACTTAGTTAATGTTGACTCAGTTTGTTGCATGAAGAAGATGAAGTATTATTATTATTTTTTTTCCAATCTTTCACTTTCATTCTTTGTGTCTATTATTAGAAGATGAAGCTCGTGCAAAGAGAGGATATTCTTTGTGTCTATGTACAACTCACAACATCAAGTTGGTGAAAGTCTTTGACTTATGCGCAACCCACATGCATCATGAACTAACTAAGTAACTATTAATAAGCTAACTCAGCTCCACTTGTAATTAACTCGACTCATTTCTACTCATTTACAGCTTTATTTTTTGCTAAACTTAATTACAAGGTTATTGCACCGATTTTTTTATTTATAACAAAAATATTATTAATAACCGGATCCTCTAATTATTTTCATCCGTACCTAAACCGGCCCCCATGGGGCGGTTTACCCCCCCCCTCCCCCCCAACCCGCCCCATGGTGGGGCGGTTTAATTACTAATTTTTTTTTTTTAAATACCCTTCCTCCCCAAACCAAACCCTACTCGCCCCCCCCACAGCCCCCCACCCGAAACCACCCCCAAACCGCCGGATTTGGCCAAAAAAACTCGTTTTTTTCGTTCCGGACGCGACATTTCGCACCTTTCAACCGTTCCCGACCCCTCTCTCTCTCTCTACCGCCCTCTCCCTCTCTCCCTCTCTCTACCCGTCACCCTCTCTCTCCCTCTCTCTCTCTCCATCCGAGTGCGTAGTCTTCGCCGCGCCATTGCTCCGATTTCATTTTCGAGTATGAAATTATTTCTTTAACTTGTTTATAAATTATTTAGATATTTTATAAATTGTTTGGAATTTTGTATAATTATTCAAAATTGCGGGTTTTATATGAAATTATTAGAAATTGCGGGATTTGCTTGAAATTGTTGTTATTGAATTTAGTAGAAATTGATTGTAATTGTTTAGGGTTGTTAGAAATAGTTTGAAATGTTTGAAAAATGGTAACAATTTGTACAAATTGTTAGAAATTATTATATTGGAATTGTTAGAAATTATTTGATTGGAATTGTTAGAAATTATTTCAATGGAATTGTTAGAAATTGTTTGATTGGAATTGTTAGAAATTATTTCAGTGGAATTGTTAGTAATTGTTTAATTGGAATTGTTAGAAATTATTATATTGGAATTGTTAGAAATTTTTTGATTGGAATTGTTAGAAATTATTTGATTGGAATTGTTAGAAATTGTTACATTGGAATTGTTAGAACTAGTTGATTGGAATTGTTAGAAATTGTTACATTGGAATTGGTTATGATTGAAATTATGTTTTAAAAATTAGATGGAAATTTGAGAAAATAACAGGGTTGAAATTTAATTGAGTGAAATTAAGTTATACAATCTCATAGGAATTGTTAAATAAAATTGTTAGAAATTGTTTCAAATGCAGCATGACTAGACCTCGACATGAGCGACCACGAGATACGTCGGAGACTGGTGAGAGTTCACAGGCTCACACCGATCCCACTGCTGAGAGTGTCGATCCATGGGATGGCGCACCACATCGTGCAGATACGTTTAGTCCTCTCCTGTGGGTCCCTCACAGACTTCACCGTGTCTCACTTGCATCGATTGAGGTACGTTTCAAACAACAAATAGTTATTCGGGGCCCACCGGTCTAAAACATTGATAAATGCGAGGATGAGACCATGTTGACGGTGCGGCACCGCTCGCCAGATGTACAGTATGTCGCAAATCCACTGATGGATCGGTACCTCATTAACCTCGGGTTGTACCAGCTAGCCACAATGAAATAACCACTGCGGATTGACCAGGCACTCATGTGCGGTCTCGTGGAAAGATGGCGACCTGAGACCCATTCATTCCATCTCCCGGTGGGAGAGATGACAATGACCCTACAGGACGTGAGTGCCTTATGGGGTCTGTGGATCGATGGTGATCCGGTAGGAGGTGTCTCGGATCATCAGATACTCCTGACTATGCTGCATCACACTGCTCCGATCGTTAATGATTCCCAGTTCGATGGGCGCCTCATTGGCATGTTGCACGACGCTGGTGAGAACATCAACTGGCGTGAGATCAAGAAAGACTCACAAGCTCCGAACCAGCCAAATCAAGAACGGGTCCTCGTATACGATGATGACCTACCACCAGCCCCCGAAGGTATTATAAGTTAAATTATAATACACATCAATTTTGTTTTCAAAATGTGTTCTTAACAACTTCAACTCAAATGTTGCAGAAGACAACCCAGATTGGGCGTTCCATGATTTGGTGCTCGACAACAAAAAATGGCACGCCTACTATAATAAATATAATGTGCCAGTGCAGCTTGGCGAGGTAAGCTGGTTCGTCTCTGTATAAATTAAATTGTCGTTATTTTCATAAAGAAAAACTAACATTGTATAACTGCAAGATGGTCATCCTATATGGTGTTCCGAACCCACTTTCACTCCGGCAGACTTTGGCCTCACCGCCACTGGTGTAGAGGATCTCACCGGAGCCACACCATCGATGCCACCCCCCAGGCAGCACGACCATGAAGCTAGTGGCAGTGGGGCACAGCAGCCCACTGATGCTTGGGAGACTGCTGTGTTCGGGACATAGCCCCCGAACACATATACTGGGGACTAAGAGACCGATCCATGGGAGACGGATCCATCACAGGCTACTCAGTATGATCCATGACCCGATTCATACTGACGATCCACGGGCACAATGCAGGAGGACATGCATATGGATGATTCTGATGATGAGGAGGACATGCATGTGGATCTGACTCATAATGAGGATCCTCCACAGCCACAGAGGAGGCGTGTGCAGCGACAAAGGACCCGTGTACAGCCGCCGTGGGCGTGCGGGCCGGCTCCCAGACTGTCACTGTCCGGTCCTCCTCGTCGTTGTCGCTAGTTTTTTATATTTCATATTGTAGACCTGACGTAGTATTTTTATATTTCCGTTTCTATATTGTATGTTGATTAGACGTTATTTGCTGATTTTATTCACTTTGTTTTCGTTTCTATATTTTATGTTGATTAGACGTTATTTGATTATTTTGTTCACTTATGTTTTAAACTAGTTACAAATTATAAAATTCATCGTATTAAAAATATAAACAAATACATAATATTACAAAATACATAAATTATAAACATCATCACATTAAATAAAAAAAATTTAGTAAACCGCCCCCTGGGGGGGCGGGTTGGTGGGGTGTAAACTGCCCCATGGGGGGGCGGTTTGGGTACGGATGAAAATAATTGGAGGATCCAGTTATTAATAATATTTTTTATTTTTTTTTGGTTATAAATAAAAAAATCGGGTTATTGCATGTCCGGTTAATTTTAAACTTACAAAACAAATTAAGCACTGAAAGAATATATATATATATATATATATATATATATATATATATATATATATATATATATATATATATATATATAGTGTGGCTAAATTGCTTTAGCAAAGCATTTCGGCCAAGTGCTACGGGGCCATATTTTAGTATCGATGTTCAAACAACAAATCTAAACCGTTAGATGTTTAATCTATATTAAAATGTGCTTAGAGACCAAATTTTACATTTTTTGGAATTTTTTTGCTATTTATTAAGTTGGTTTGAAAACTGCTGTTTTTATTGAATTTCTGGAGCATTGAAAACAGCGGTTTTCAAACCAGCTTAATAAATAGCAAAAAAATTCCAAAAAATGTAAAATTTGGTCTCCAAGTACATTTTAATATAGATTGAATATCTAACGGTTTGGATTTATTGTTTGAACATCAAATAGTAAGATATGACCCCAGTAGCACTTCGGTCGAAGTGCTACTGGAAGCAATTTAGCCACACTCAATATATATATATATATATATATATATATATATATATATATATATAATATATATATACAAGGTTTGGATCGACGATTTGGGCTTTGAAAATGAAAAAAACTGTTGTTGTAATTTTGTGGTAACTCAAAATTGTTGTAACTTGATCCCTCCTCATATATATAAATATGGCAAATTCTTTGGTGCATACAAGGACCTATTTGTAAAATAAACATATTTTTATTTTCAAAGTTCAAACAATCGATCCGAACCGTTCATCTTGTTCTCCATATTAATATGTGCTTGGATACCAAATTTTATATTTTTCTGAATTTTTTTACTATTTATTAAGATGGGTACAAAAAAATATCAAATTCAGACCATTGAATTTTGTACCCATCTTAATAAATAGTAAAAAAATTCAGAAAAATGTAAAATTTGGTCTCTAAGCACATATTAATATGGAGAACAAGATGAACGGTTCGGATCGACTGTTTGAACTTTGAAAATAAAAATATGTTTATTTTACAAATAGGTCCTTGTATGCACCGAAGCATCACTCATATAAATATATATATATATATATATATATATATAGAGAGAGAGATGGGCTATTGTGTTTTGCAATGCATAGGCACCTTTGTGCATTGGACCATAAATCACCGATTCAAAGTTCAAATGACCGATCCAAACCGTTGATCTTGTTCTCCATATTAATATGTGCTTGGAGACCAAATTTTACATTTTTTGGAATTTTTTTACTATTTATTAAGCCACTTTGAAAATCGCTAATCCAACGGTGGCTTAACCAAACAGTGAAACCGTTGGATCAGCGATTTTCAAAGTGGCTTAATAAATAGTAAAAAAATTCCAAAAAATGTAAAATTTGGTCTCCAAGCACATATTAATATGGAGAACAAGATGAACGGTTTGGATCGGTCATTTGGACTTTAAATCGGTGATTTATGGTTCAATGCACAAAGGTGCCTATGCATTGCAAAGCACAATAGCCCATCTCTCTCTCTCTCTCTCTCTCTCTCTCTCTATATATATATATATATATATATATATATAATTTTAAAAAAAAAATTTCAAAGTGGCTTAATAAATAGTAAAAAAATTTCAAAAAATGTAAAATTTGGTCTCCAAGCATATTTTAATATAGAGAACACATCTAATGGTTTGGATCGACATTTTGGACTTGAAAATTGAAAAACCACTTAGTTGCACGGGATCTCAAGAACAATGATATTAGGCAACGTATATCCCAATAATACATGCACCATCTTTAACAGTCAAACTCGCCCACGGGCTTCTCCTCAAAAATAAAATAAAATAATACTGCCAACTAATTGCCACAAGCAACAGTACGTGCATGCATTTCTCTTTCAAACAAGTGGAACAAGGAAATGAATACTCGTAGCAATAAGAAATATTAATTAAAAGAAATGGATACATTCGAATTAGTTGCCACATGCTGACATTGACATGCACACCTCTCTCTCTCTAAATTAAAACAAGTGGAAGAAGCGGGGCATTAATTACGAGCCTAACTATCATTAATTCATTGCTCCTGGATGGATAGCTATTATAATTTCATGACCCGTACGTACGAGTGGGCCCGGCTGCTAATTCTAATATTCAAAAATAAAAAATTCAAGGGCCGTTCTAATCTTAAAATTCAAGAGCCCTAATGTTAATCATGTGCATGTTTACATCTTCAAAGAAGATCTGGCACGAGTTACTAGGCATGCATGGCTATAGATCGATTGATATTTAATTTTCGTACTATGGTAGATCAAAATAGTCCGGAATTAAATTTAGAATTTGAGTTACGATATAAAATCTTAATTTTATACCATTTGATACGATGGATATATATATCAAGTGCACGAGTTTGGATATTATGAAATAATTTAATTTTATAGTTTGTTCAAAATTGTATTAGAATAAGAAAAAATTGGGTTTAGTCGGAAATTTACAGGACATTAATAATGAGAAAAATAATTTCAAAATAATGTCAATTTATAACAGATTATTTGGATTCAAACTTAACTTTTGATTTACTTCAAATTAAAAACCATCTGAAATATATTTTCATACTATCTGACACGAATTATTATGGTGGATCAAATCAATTGCTGCCTAACTTCCATCATGCAAAAGAAAGAGAAAATTATTAGCAAGCTATACGTAATTTGGCTAACTACCATGTGCGCTCATTAGTTCACATTTTGGTTTCAATTAATTTGCTTTCTGTTACGATATAAAGTCTTAATTTTCATACACAATAAATTTGAGTTACAATTAATTTGCTTTCTGTATATAGTTCACATTTTGGTTCATTATACGTATCACAATCAACGCTGGCACTTTAATAGATATATATGTGTGTTCTCAATTTATATAGCCCAATATATATATATCAGTGCAAAATTATTTATTACATGGAGCTCAAACCTTAGATTTGGAGCTACTGGGTTTAATGCATTGTGTTGCTTTTTTTTGTCAGTACTCTAGTCGATTGTAATCCATGTGCTACTAATCATATCACCTAAGATAAATTTCAATCCATAAGCTCAAACCTTAGATTTTTTTTTTCTTTATGTTACTGCAAAAAAAAAAAAAAAAAATTCAACGAATTCATATCACCTAAGATAACATAATATTTCTATTTAATTTCGGACTATCTAATCATAATCCACACGAATATTAAAAAAAGTTCCGTATATTTCACCTCGAACCAGATTGGTTAACTATCTAAATTTAAACAAAAATGTTCTGTTAACTCAAGAGGACATGGACTCACCATCAAGTGTCTTGATTGTTTTTTTTTTATTGTAACAAAAGGTAAGGATCTAATCTTACATAAAAGTACTTATTTTACAAACAGTGTCATCTTAATATTTAACTTAATTTTTTCTTGGCAATTTTTTTTTTGTTCAAAGTATTAAAGTAATAGCACAACCATAAATTTCTTTTACCTCAACTGTGTTAATTGAGTAGCTCCAAATCTAAGGTTTGAGCCCCATGTAATAAATAATTTTGCACTAGCATCTGGTTTTGACTAAAAGTTTCCATTAGTTTGGCTTTTTATTTTTTTATATTAAAATATTACAAAAGTTTCTGATTTGAATGTTGGTTTTGACTAAAACCAGGACTCATAAAACAAGTAAAAGGAAAATGATGAAAAGATCAGATAATATGGAAAACTGTGTCCTCCATTTTATTTGGCAGACATATATAAGTGTCCGTCAAATGAAATGGTAGACATATCTTTTTGTGTCCGCCATTTCGTTTGACTGACGTTATAGAATTGCAATTACCACATATTAGTGGTTATTTGATTTTTTTTTTTAATATGGTATAAATAAAAATTTGGGACTCCCAGACTCAAAATTGCATTATCATGATATATATATATCATGATATATCATGTCTGACAATTAACAACATAATTTGGAATTTATTATTAGAGAACTAAATATCTACAATACTCATTGGATATATATTTGTTAATTAATTAAGTGCTTTTATTTTTGGAAAAAAAAATGGTTTATGTATTTTTTGACTTCTCATGGAATACCATGCATGTGCACGCATGCTAGACGGTTCTTAGTTAAGTTTGGCCACCAAATTGGACTATTAATTTTATTTTATAGATAAAAGACTTAATTATCATATGAATTATCCTCACAATTTGAACGAAATTTAGATCTATACAAATACGATAATGCTGACACATCAGACACATCGACATCAGGAACGGAGGAACCATCTTTCCCTTTCATTAAAAAAGATCGTAACGCAATTTTCCACTTCTAGTTAGCTAGCATATCCAAATTAAATATATCATTTAATATACAATAAATAAGGAGGGTCAAATTTTAAAGCTTTTTAATCATATCATATTAAGTAGAGTTCAGCTAACCTGCTATATAATATTTCAAATTTATTAATCATACTATTATTATTTTTATTTATTTAACTTTTATCTTGATCAGTAATATATTTCATGCTTTTGTATTCCTCATTTAAAAGAATATATGCTTGAGGTACTATAAGATGCAATGTAACTTTTAAACAAAATCCATCAAATTATGTTCCTCTCCATGAATTAATTATCGTACGGTTATCATATTGTTAACAATTATATACGTATTTAGCGTTTCAAAAAGGAACTTGCAATTGTTTGCGTCCAAAATTTGCTCATCCAAAATCATTTAAATATATAATTTTTTAATATATATCTTTTTCTTCGAACAAAATTATAAAAACAACCTTACAGTTATAATAACAAAGGAGTATGCATATGGCCTCTCATTGTGTGTGTGTGTATGTTTTTTTTTCAAACACATCTAACTGTACGACAACAAATTAATCTTATCTCCAACATAATAACCCATGTGTTTTTTATATATTTAATGGTTTCAGTTAAAACGATAATGCTATATGAAATATAATTGCACCGTGCTAATCTCTCTTTATTATTATTATTATTTTTTTAACAAGACTCAAGGCTTTTGATTCCCTTTCCAACTTGACCTTCCAGAAGTTTTAAATTTTAAAATATAAAGTAAAAGACTTTCTTTCTATTAATATATGAACAGTGTCAAGACCCATTCCTTTCTCAAAAAAAAAAAAAAAAAAAAACAAATAAATAAAATGAGACCGTGATAATTTACAATTTTACAGTGCTTTAAAAAAAAAAAAAATCCGAAGGTTGGCAGAGGCGATAATGCACTAAAATATTTGAAAGTCTCTCGTGTTCAAATAGTAGATTTGCAGCATCCCTTGGTGGTGTATATATAACCAACGAGGAGCCTCCATATTACTCAAAACATTGCATATATAGAAATAGAAACCAATAACACCATTTCCCTAGCTATATCCTATTGCGTTATACATATATTAACCATAGAGGGTAATCATGGTATGATCAACTATAACTTATTGATCCTTTCTTTTCTTTTCAAGCTAGACCTAGCTAGAGAACTAATAATTATGATACATAAATAGTTTAATTTGTTCATAAATTAATTTCTGATCATGCATTATATTGTGTGGTTTCATTTTGATTATTTTGAAGGCATCTGTTCTTAAAAAGGTGGGGCCATACGGTGGTGACGGTGGGCAAACTAGAGAAATGACTACCGCCGGCATCACTCGTATTGTTAAACTCGGCATTCGCCATGGGGGTGCTATTGATGGTTTCATTGTGTATTTTGAGCGTAATGGCAGTGAGGAAAACACCGAGCTTTGGGGCGGCGAGGGAGGAGAACTTACAGAGGTATGAATACTATTGATCTAATATTCTTCAATTCTCAAGTTTACTTAAAGCTAGAGGTATGAATACTATTGATCTAATATTCTTCAATTCTCAAGTTTACTTAAGCTAGAGTGAACATATTTTCTGTGAAAACTTTTATATGTATTTAGAATTCACCTCAGGACATAAATAAGAAAACAATTTAAGACCAATATATATGTCATCTAGTAGATAAAACAATATACCTATTACATACTGTTTAGTCTTATAATATTTTTTTTCTTCTTCTTTAATATTTTGACTTAGTTAGTTGATTAATTGTTTGACATTTTGATAGATACAAATGACTGTATATATATGAATAAATGAGTTTATCTAGTTTGGATTCCTAATCAAAATCAAAATCATATATGAAAGGAAGGACATATATGTACACAATTAACATTTGATGACAGAAGTAATATATGTGGTCTGCAATGATCATAAGCGATTGACAACACATATAAAAGATATCCGAAACAAGCTAGATTAAAAAGCATATGACCTTCCAAATTTCGAACAAATATTTAATTTAGTACATAACATATACATCAATCACATGGTTATATATACAGATCTCGTTTGAAGAAGACGAGTACATTATGACTGTGAGCGGCCATGTCGGTACCTTCAACAACTTCACGCTGTTGAAATCACTAAAAGTGGAAACAAACTTGCGTGTTTATGGACCATATGGAGCGGAAGAAGGGGAACCTTTTGTACTTTCAGCTGAAGGTGGTGAAATTATGGGCTTTCATGGACGTTCAGGAGAATTCGTCGATGCCATTGGAGTTTATGTCCAGGTAAACTATATTATTAATTTTTCTTATTTATAAGTTGTTTTGTGTAGAGGGCAAAGTTCTTTTACTTAATAGAGAAACTAAAACAATTTGATTAATATATTATTACACATAGAAAGTGTATTCTTCAGTTCATAGATTGATTTGATTACTTTCAGACACATTAATTATATTGTGTTGATCATGTAATGAAGGCATATACAAAGCTGGGGCCAATCGGCGGTCCTGGTGGGGACGTAAGAGAAGTGGATTCCTCTGACATCACTCGCATTGTTAAGATTGGCATTCGCCATGGGGGTGCTATTGATGGTCTCTATTATCACTACGAGCGCAACGGCCAGGAGGACAGCACTGATCTCTGGGGCGCAGATGGAGGAGAACTGACTGAGGTATGTGTACATTTGCAAAAGTTAACCAACATAAATAAAATTTTAAGCATAACAAATATGTCACACATTGGTTTTATAGATCTCTTTTGAAGCAAATGAGTACCTTACGGCCGTGAGAGGATATTATGGTACCTTCAACAACTACACAATTTTGAAGTCACTCAAACTGGAGACAAACTTGCGTACTTACGGACCCTATGGTGCAGAAGATGGGCAATCTTTTGAATTTTCAGTTCAAGGTGGACAAATTATCGGCTTCCATGCCCGTTCAGGACAATTCATTGATGCCATTGGAGTTTATGTCAAGGTACACAGTTTATACATTAATTAATTGCTGTTACTTAAGCTGGTCAATTTAAGTTGAGTAATGAAGTAAAACCTTCACCTTTTTGTCTGAAAAGAATTTTTGTTTTATGTTTTTGATTACTTTGGTGCAATAGGGTGGAAAAGCAAAAAGTACGAAAATAAATCCAATCATAGGAACGGCAAGTGTCGGCGTCTGCTATGGAATGATTGGTAACAATCTTCCCTCACACAGCGATGTCATCAAGCTCTATCAATCAAAAGGCATTGGTTCAATGCGGATATACTATCCTGATCGCGACACGCTTAATGCTCTCAGAGGATCAAACATTGAGCTAATCATAGATGCACCTGATGTCGGAGCACTTGCTAATGGTTCTAATGCGGCCGACTGGGTTCGTGACAACATTTTGCCATATGACGGTGTCTCATTCAAGTACTGTTTATATTATAATTTTGATTTCAAATATTTATTAAGTGCTCAAGATTTGTTTAATTTATATACATCATTCTTAAATTATAGGTATATTGCGGTGGGTAATGAAGTTATGGATGGAAATGCATACAATGTACTCCCCGCAATGAGCAAAATCTACGATGCAATCTGCTCAGCAGGTCTGCAAGGCAAAATCAAGGTCTCAACCGCAGTGAGATTCGACGTACTCACAAATACCTACCCTCCATCGAGTGCTGTATTCTCAGCCCAACATATGGGTCCCATAGTTCAGTTTCTGAAGAACACAGGAGCACCAATTCTCGCAAATGTTTACCCTTATTTTAGTCATGCCGGAAACCCAAATGATGTCCGCCTGGATTTTGCACTATTCCGTGAACCTAATCCAGTGTATAGTGATGGACCCAATAACCAACTCCATTATCAGAATGTATTTGATGCAATGGTTGATTCTATGTATTATGGCCTCGAGAAGGCCGGTGGTCCCGATGTTGGGATTGTTATATCAGAAACCGGATGGCCGTCAGCTGGTGGGGTAAACACGACAGTGGAAAATGCGCGTACTTACATCCAAAATCTGATAAATCATGTCCGTAATGGCACACCAAAGAGGCCTGGGAAATTGGAGACCTACATTTTTGCCATGTTCAATGAGAATGGGAAAACAGGAGATGAGGTCGAGCGGCATTTCGGACTGTTCTACCCAGATCAGACACCAGTTTACTCGATCAACTTTAGTTAAGAATCCAGATGGTGTTGCTTAATTGTGGAGTGCTTATTGTGTTTGGAAAATGCTTTGAATTTTTTTACCTTTGCTTTGGAGTTTGGAGACTGCTTATTGTGTTGTTTTTTTTTTTTTTTCTTTTATTTTGCTTTGCTTTTGTTTCGATTGGGAAGTGCTTATTTACTTCTTCTTTTTTTTCTGTTGGTTAGAGGGATGTTTGTTTTCCTCTGAGTGTTATAATTCCTATTTGAAGTATATATTTATATCTTCTGTTAAGAAAGAAATAAAGGTTTGCATGGATCATATTTTTTGTGCTTTTCAGTAGACAAAATGCCTAGTAAGATTTATCAGTATCAGTACTATCAGTACTACTCTAAATAGCACGTTAAAAAGTTTAGTCTCCAAGCACCTATCTACTCAAACGAAATCCCAACCGTTTATTCATTAGATCTCAGCCGCTCATCTATAGACATATAAATCTCAGCCATTAATTTATTATTTTGATTTTATGTATCTCTTTCATGTTTTCTAGAGTGTAGAAATCTAAATTTAGTTGGTTAGATACCCGCCACATGAAAATTACATGATCCTCTTCTCTTCTCTTTACTGCGCGAAACTTTTTCTCTTCCCAAAGTCCTCCTTTTCCCCTTTTCTTCTTCTCCACGCCCTTTTTCTCTGTTTTATATATGTTGCTGCGCGCCTCTCGAGAGAGGAGAAAGAGAGAGATTATGAGAGAGAGACAGAGAGAGACTACAAAAGAAAACCCTCCCGTTGTTGAGAAATTCAGAGAGAAGAAGGAGAGATTGAGAGAGGGATATTTCACCGAAACCCTAGAGGGACAAAGAAAGAGACCTAGAGGGAGGGACGCAGGTCTGAGAGGGTACGGCCTACCCTCGCGTGCCCGAAAACTGGTAAAGTAAGACCATTATCTAGATCTTGATATATGTCTATCAAAATTTTCTTATTTGTTTGTATCCTTATCTTTTATGCTACAACATATACTTTGTTTTTTTTTTAAGGTTAATAGCATTCAGGAAGCACAATGTTTACAAATTCTCTACTACTATTGATTCTGCTCATTGAGGTAAAATAGAAATGGCTTTTTTAATGCTTGATTTGCATTTTTTTTTTTAGTATAACCATATATGCTTTTGATAATAATCACATATGTATCAGGACTTTATAGCCCAATGAAGCAAACAAAATATGATGAAAATGGGGAGCAACAATAGCAAATGCAATATCTGGCCTCGATCTTAAACTTATCTATTTTTGTATATTATTTGGTTTGTTGTATACAGATGTATGCTAAAGAGCATAATGATGTTAAGCTCATGGAGAAAATCATTGATTCCATAGAGAGGAATAAACTGCCGATTCAATCGGGAACCGCTGACATAATCTTCAGGCTGGTAATACAAATAATTTATAAAATACACATTATACCCTTTATTAAAAAAATAAAAATTATATAGCTTGTTTAATAGAAAATTGTTCTTGTTAAGTGCTTGTCTAATGTTTTCTGACAAAAAAATTGTTTTGGTTTTCATGTATGAAATGTATTTTAGCCAATAAGCAAGAGGTGCACTTTGTGAGGAATCTAACAAGGGAGATTACTGGTTTTGCCTCTTATGAGAAGCGCATCACTGAACTGATCAAGGTGGAAAAAGACAGGTGTGCCCTTGATGTTGCCAAGAGAAAGCTCAGGACCCGAAAGCATGCAAAGAAGAAGAGTCATGCAGAAATACCTAATTAGTGGGTCAGTTGTGTGTTTCGTCTTATTTCTGACTTAATAACTTTGTCAAGTGGGATGTCATTAAAGAAAAATTACAATCCTATTTTGAATTTTAACTAATTCTGGTTGTATGTAGTTTTTGCTTTACATATGGTTATCCATTTCTTTGATTGCACAAAAAAAATTGTAGTCCCTTTTAGGAGGCTATAAAAGAATATATTTGTATTTTTTTTTAAATGAAAACCTGAGAATTATATTTGTATTTGGAACGCTTACATTATGATATCAATTAAAAATATGCAATAAACCATGCTATGTTGTCTCCAACTAAAAAGAAAAAAAAAACAGTGACAAGGGGTCCCATATAAACAGAAGTACTACATGTCTACATGTGGCCTTTTCTCCACTGTTTTATTTTCTTCATTTTAGCTTATTTTTCAAATTAAATTTTGACTGCACTAACCTCAGTGCTTATAAAGTTGTCAGGTTACTCATTTTCTCTGCTCTCTTACCGGACACCGCTCTTGTCTTTTCATATTTACCGGACACCGCTCTTGCTTCTGTAAAATTGAAGGTAATAATAAGGAGAAAAACAAAGATGGTTTCTTGTCTTGTATACTTCTAGAGGCGTTTTCTTCTCTGATACCAGGTTCTTGCTCTTTCTTTTTTTCATCTTATTTGACTAATTCTCTTACTTTTTTTTTTAATAATTCTGAACAATGTATTTTGTTAACAGCATTCTCTTACATGAGGACTTTCCATCATTGATGGCTAATATTGCAATAATTGTTTTTGCCAAAAGTTGTTGTAATTTCTCATGCTACTGTTGACATTTTCTGCTTAACTTCTCCATAATGTAATTTTACAAGAAACTCCCTAAATAGTAATTTTCAAGAAGTCTTTATTGTGGTTATTAATTAATGCAAGATTTTGTCTTGGCTGTCAGTATTTTCTGCATTTCTTTTACATATGTGATAGTTTTACATTTTCACATACTTTGTAAAGCTGGATTTTGCCATGGTCTTGTGGTTCTACTTCTACACTAATTTCTCAAACTGGGTGAATATATGTGAAGTCTCGTATACAACTCTTAATCACAGAGTCTTCAAAACGGTACCCTTAATATATTGATTTCATGCCATAAACTCTACGAAGTCAGATTGCCAAAACAATTGGATTTATTTTTCTTCTATTGAGAGAGATCGAGAATCGAACAAGAGGTTATTTAAATACTATCTGTCCGACAGACAACATATACTGATACCGGCACACTATCAGACTTACCCTTATCAGTTTGCTTGATTAATGACTAATTTTATTTGCTAACTAAAACTCATATACCAGTGCCAGGTTTGATTGTATGTAGTTTTTGCTTTACATAAGGAGATCTTGTATGGTTTACCTGTTGGTTTTGTTTATATTATAGAAAGTTCTATTTAATTATTTGATTTTTGAAATTTAGGTAAACAAAACAAAGCCCTGGAGAAGTAAATAGAGGCACTCAGGTCTCAAGGTAAAAATGAGTGATAAAAATGTATTTGTTATGACATTTGAAATAAAAAATGTTTAATTATTCTACTGATGCGTTGCTTTATTTTTTATTGCACAGATTGGTTACAATGCAATATTCATATTTTATAAGTTGTTTTTATTTATTTATTTCACTTTCGAATAATTTACTTTTTTGGTTGATTTTTGTAATTTAAACAATCTTGTATCCTTAAAATTGAACAAATTTTAGAGTTAAAAATTAAACAATCAGATCGACTATCTAGACATTGAAAACTAAATTATTGATCCATAGTACATACCAATCTGCTCTATGCATAGTACCACAGCCTTATTCACGGCAAATTATGAATGAGTTTCACCAACTGAGAGTGGCTTTTTGAATATATTGGGAGGCTGAGTTTCTTTCCACTGTTTAATGTTTTTTAGGAGAAAGTTTACCCTTTTACTAGGAACCCTACTTATGACACCGAGATATGATTTTTCTTGCACTTTTAACCTTATTTATAAGCCAATCCTAAGCTGGGCCTATTCAATTACTATAA
The DNA here is from genome assembly GCA_024447775.1 of Carex cristatella. Taxonomy (NCBI): domain Eukaryota; kingdom Viridiplantae; phylum Streptophyta; class Magnoliopsida; order Poales; family Cyperaceae; genus Carex; species Carex cristatella. The sequence continues at coordinate 7,249,331 of JAJHPF010000023.1, read as the reverse complement.
TTTAAAAATGTTTCATGGGTCTAACATACTATAATTTTAAGAATTCAAAAACTTTAGTCATGTGTAGATCCTCTGTGGAACTATGGGAGTTCAAAGAAAGAACAAGACCCAAAGATCAAATTGAAAATGAGGCACTAGCAATTTGTCAAAATTGTTTACAAAAAGTATCAAACTGCTGGTAAAGTTGAGAAACGTTGTTTTCACGGAGAGCTGCTGACTCGGTGCCGTGCAAGAATTATGCTTCTTCTCAAGATAATGATTATGATGATGATGATGATGATATGTTTAATGAGAGTTTTAAGGTGTGCTGCACGAGCTTTATGGGTGATCTGAGGTGGAGTGCCAATTGGTTGCAACAACCAAGTGAGAAGCCTTAATGATGCTATGGTTTTAATGTTAGGGTCTTTTTGTGATGCTTACTTAGTACTGATGAACTTTTGTAATAAGTTGTTAGAACTAACTGTGGGATATCTATTGCTACTGGTTTGTATACCAGTGTTTTTGGGGATAAACAGGAATCCATGTGATTCGGTCAACATCTGAATTGTAATATGGGGCTAAACTAGAGTATTACACACGGACTAGGCAAGGCCGGACGGGCACGGGCACGGGCGTCACGGGCACAACGGGCCGGGCATCACGGGCAAAAAAAAAAAAAATCTGCCCTGCCCATTTAATGCCCGTGCCCGTCACGGGCCCGGGGGCAGGACGAGCAGGGCCCTTTTTTTTATTTTTTTTTTTTTTTTTTTTTTTTTTTTTTTTTTTTTTTTATTTTTTTTTTTTTTTTTTTTTATTGTTTTTTTTTCGTTTTTTTTTTTATAAATTCAAATTGTAAATAATTATAAATTCAATTCATACCAATAAATTATAAATCCAAATTCATAAAAATTTAAATTCATTTGACATGTGATAGGGCCATGTTACACAGGCCCTAATTTACATTTGGGCTTAAGGAAAACCGGGACTCGGACCTTATTATTGAGAGGCCAGCCTGGAATATAAAAGGAAAATCCAACAAAACATCAATGTCGATCTAAGCTCGGCATGTCGTCAATTGATGTCGACATGACGATGTCCATGCCGAAATTCACATCTAAGCTCGGCATGTCGTCAATTGATGTCGACATGACGATGTCCATGCCGAAATTCACATCTAAGCTCGGCATGTCGTCAATTGATGTCGACATGACGATGACCATGCCGAAGTTCACATCTAAGCTCGGCATGTCGTCAATTGATGTCCACATGACGATGTCCATGCCGAAGTTCACATCTAAGTTCGGCATGTCGTCAATTGATGTCCACATGACGATGTCCATGCCGAAGTTTACATCTAAGTTCGGCATGTCGTCAAGTGATGTCAACATGACGACTTACACCGCCATATGCAGGATGTCGATTCCCACGATCTCTATAAATACGCCCACGATTGTTATAACTATGCCCACGATCTCCATAACCGCTCTCACGTTCTCCGACAGAACCGCAGAGAGACGGTTAGAGATCAGAGTATAAAAAGCCTCAGATTTCCTAAGAAAGGGATCAAACTTTTTACCAAAAAAAGACTACACTAAGAGAGATATCAATAGGGAAGAGTAGAATATCTCACATCCCCATCGCTTAATTAAGTCGGTTGCATCCCGCAGTAAGCCGACCCGTAACCATCTCGACTTATCAACCCAGATAAGGAGAGATTCAGTCCAACCAGTTGATTTCCAGCATACGGGCTATCCACGCCAGATATGCCGTATCAACCACCGTGGGGCCACCTAGCTCGGAAACTACGAAACTAGATGAATCCTTCTCAGACGCACGAACTCCACCATCGGGATTCGAGATCCCACCCCAGGGGGGAAACCTTTAACACGCCCCCATTTCGAACCATAAAGACGATGTCGACAAACATGTACATACAATGAGGTACCTTTACACAAGGACCAAACATACAGGCACCATGTCGACAGACATGTACATACAATGAGGTACCTTTACACAAGGACCAAACATAAAAACGATGTCGACAGACACCATGTCGACAGACATGTACATACAATGAGGTACCTTTACATAAGGACCAAACATACAGACACCATGTCGACAGACACCAAGGACCAAACATAAAGACGATGTCGACAGACACCAAGGACCAAACATAAAGACGATGTCGACAGACACCATGTCGACAGACATGTACATGCAATGAGGTACCTTTACACAAGGACCAAACATTAAGATGATATTGACAGACACCATATCGACGGACATGTACATCACATCAAATACCTTTACACAAGGGCTAAATGAAAAGACAATGTCGATAGACATAATGTTGAAAGACACATATACAATATCAGGTGCTTTTACCCAAGGTATGAACATACGCTCCGTATCAAAAGAATAAATTAACTCATGTTGCGAAAGCGGCAATGCAAACAAATTGAAAGCCGACAAGGCAACGAAAAATTATGTCGACAGACAAACATAAAACGTTCGATATCCTAACACAAGGACCGAACGACTTCTGAGCAAAAGCAAAGCGAAAACTCTTCATGTAACGAATACGCACTCTATCAATACTACCAAATAAATGTTGAAATATTTCGATAAAAAAAAAAAAAAAAAAAAAAGAGGGAGAACGATATGCTCACAACCAAGTCAGAAAAAAAAAAAAAAAAAAAAAAGGTGCTGTGATAGGTACATGTCGTACATATATATATACATATATAGTTCTATGATAACTCGATAATTTTTGTTAAAATAAAATATAAATTAAAAATTTCTTAAATCAATTACTTTAAAAATAATTAACCTCTTATTTTAAAACAATAGATTACAAAATAAACGACGTTTTTTGGCACTAAAAACCTTAAACTTAATTTTTGAGGCACTAAACGACGTTTTTTGGCGATTCTGATTTTCCGGCTACCCGGGGTTTATCCCCGGGTGACGGTCGCCACCGTCTCCTCCTCCCCTTTCCGAATTGACGTCATACGCGTCAATCCGACTTTCCTAGCAAAAGTTATGGCCGTTTAAAATTTTAAAAAAATATATCTCATTTTTGAATTTTAAAAAAAAATAAAAATAAAAAATGGGAGGGGGGGTCCGGGCGGGGGGCCCGGGGGCATTTCAAATTCAAATTTCAAAAAAAATTTCGAAAAAAAATAAATAAATAACGGGCACAGGCACACGGGTGCACGGGCACGGCGGGCCGGGTAGTCACGGGCAGGGAAAAAAAAATTCAAGTCCGGCCCGTTTAACGCCCGTGCCCGTGTGCCCGTGGGTGCCCGTGGCACGGGCACGGGCAGGGCACGCTCCCGGGGGCAAAATTCATACTCTAGGCTAAACAGACTACTTTTTAATTTAATATCATGGCCTACAAGCAATTCAAGCAAAAATAAAATGGTAAATAAATAAAAAGTTTGTAGAGTTGACTGAAGAGATTCAAGTAATTGCATATACATTCATTTTATCAAAGTACAATAAATGATACAATGAACTAAGAAATCCAAGTAATTGTATATACTTTATCAATGCCATAGTAGGAAACATTCGATATTTTATTTTGGAGTTATTTATAATTAATCTCCAATAAAATTAATTGCTGACACTACAGACAAATAATATATTATCAAACTCTAAAATTATCGTTTGCTCTTGTTATTGACTAATACATGATGAAGAAATCAAATAAAAAAATAATCACATCTAAAAAATGTGATTAAAACAATATTTCAATCCCATTGAAATGCACAGACACTTAACTGATCAGTTTCATAAATATACACGCCATATAGAGAATAGCACCAATTCACATTAGAATTAGGAAAACCACTGTGTGACCTTTTGAGTTGACAAAGTACTCTTTGTATCATCAAAAATTATTTAATTCAGTTCATTCCCCGTTGCAAAGCACGGGCACTTGACTAGTAATAATTCCGAAATTTTTATTAATCGAAATTAATTTAAAAAAATATCGAAAACCGAGAACAGATTTGGATTATTTTGAAAAGTAAGTAGAACGGGTGAATTGTACCCGTCCCTACGGACGTGAAATTTACACCTGTCCGGTTTAACCGCTTCGGCTTAATTAGTTAAACGCAAAACGCAAAGTTAAACGCAAAAAAAAAAAAAAAAAAAAAAAAAAAAATTGTGGCCGTGCGAAACTCACCCGTCCCTCAGGGACGTTCCATTTTCATCCGTCCAAGAAGGACGTGCTAAAAAAATCCGTCCATAAGGACGTGTCAAAGTAATCCGTCCGTGAGAGGGTCCGTGAGAGGAAGTGTTATATTAACGCAATCCGTCCGTGAGAGGAAGTGTTATATTAACGCTCGGACAGATTTTTTGATTGTTGAAGTGAAGGTCCATGAGGTTAGCGCTGAGACAGAGTTAATTGTTGAAATGAAGAACGAGAAAAAGAGCTTTCCTTAAAATAAAATAAAAAGTAAGTTTTAAGTTTTTTTATTTTTTGTTTTTATTCTGTCGTATTGTTTGTTTGATTTCTTCCTACTGGAGTGAGAGGTGCCATTTATTTCTTTCGATACGAGAAGCAAATTGTTGTGTTACCATCCTTCCAATATTTTTAAATATATACTATTGCGCTCTGTCAGTTAACATTCTTCCAATATTTTTAATTATATACTATTAATAGTTATTCGGTGTGTATTTTTTTTTGCAAGTTGATTTTGCCTCAAAATTTCTCGTTGCTTTGTCATTCTGCAGTCTGATAATCTCAAACAGGTAAACTTTTTGTATATATTAGTTAATTAATATTTTTTTGCAACAATAAATTATATATGATTTATTCGTTATTTTGTAGGCTAGTTGATTAAAAAAATTAATCATGCTAATATTGAGGATTCATTTTGGTGGTGAAATACAATACAATAAAAATGGAGTACGGTATAGTATTAGTTCTCAATTTGCATTGATTGTAACTGGTGAACAATCTTGGCACGATGTGAAAGGTGAAATTTATCAACAACTTGGATATTCCGAGAGTGAGTACAGCCTCAAAGCACATGCACGGGTTAATGTTGGTACAACAACCCGACGTTATTACGAGAGCATAGAAATCGTGTGCGGTCAAACTTGGAGAGGTATTTATAACCAAAGTATGCTTGCTGAGACCCAGTATAGTTATGTCGATTTATACATTGAGTTGGTTCCAATTATTGGTGGAAGACAACCGCAATTATTCACTGGCAGTATGGTACCAGAGACACAACCAGAACCTCGACAGACCCAATACAGTACTAACTATGCGGGTCCTAGTCACTTCCAACCCCATGAAACACAACAAATACCGAGGCGAGACCTTTATTTAGATCCTTATCCCGATGTGAACAATTTGTCACCGACTGGTCAAACAGAATACAATAATCAGCACAGTCCATCGGCTGATCCGCCGGAGGTCAGTGGTTATTTTCATGAACGCAATAATGAGTACAATCCATGGGTTGATCCGCCCGATGTACACGATCCTTGTGATAATCTTGATGATGTGCCGCAAAGTGATGATGAAGATGATGCTGACTCATGTGAGAATGACGCCGATTGGGATAATGAAGATGATTCCGAAGGGGATGTCCGACATGATACACCGGCACAATCACACCAGCCAGTACCACCTCACCCGGTGGCAAGCTTCAATGACACCTCAGGATTCCGAGAGGCAGATGTTGGCTTCTTCGGTACAGCCCAACATAGTGATGATCCACTTGGTATAGGTAAAGAGTACTCTTCAAAAGAGGCTCTAAAAATGAAAATAAATCATTACCACATCGGAAAAAATATTCAAATAACATACACACAAAGCAATAGAACAACCTTGGTAGTCGATTGCAAGGACAGTAGGTGTGAGTGGCGTTTGTATGCCAGGTCTGGATTATTTTCATCAAAGTGGGAAATTAGAACAATTAGAGCACCCCATACGTGCTTTGCCGAAGCTAATCGTACTGATCATGCGAATTTAACTGCAGCAGTAATCGCCGACTGTATAAGAGAAGATATTAGAGAAGATGTTAACAAAAACATTAAAAGCATTAAAGGGCTAGTCCGTCAAAAATTTAACGGAATTACTCCCAAATATAACAGGTTGTGGCGTGGCCGAGAGCTGGCAATCGCACAAATATTCGGTAGTTGGGAAGCCTCTTACAACCTTCTCACTCCACTTTTGGAAGCAATTAAAAGAACAAATCCGGGGACAAAATATGGAGTTGCGCACGTACCCACGGATGATCCAAGCGAAAGATTGTTTAAGGCAGCCGCATGGGCTTACGGCCCGTGCATTGCTGCAGTGCCTCATCTCAGGCCAGTCATTAGTATTGATGCATGCTTCCTGTCGGGCAGGTATCAAGGAAGATTGCTGATGGCATGTGGTTACGATGCTGAGAACTAGTTAATTCCCCTGGCTTTTGCAATAGTCGAGCTAGAGAGTTTCGAGACATGGGGATGGTTCATGAGGTGGTTGCGCATCGAGGTATTTGGCAATAGGTTTATGTGCGTCCTTTCCGACCGGCACATGGGAATAAAAAAAGTATTCAAGGATAGATATGGTGGTTGGTACGAGGAAGGCAACCAGTGCGTTCACAGATTGTGTTCACAGCACGTGGCTGAGAATTTGATGAAAAATATACACAATAAAAAAATTTGTGAACTATTTAAGATACTTGTGAAAAAAAAGAAGCCACGGAGATTTCAAGAGTTCTTCGAAATACTGCGCAAGAAAAGTCCGGATGCAGTTAAATACTTAAAAACTGTCGGAAAATACCAACATGACAATGATAACGAGATACCTAGACCATGGAAGGTATATCAACACTTAGACGGCGGATATCGTTGGGGAATAATGACTACTAATGGTTCTGAATCATTGAACAAGGTTTTCAAAGATCCCCGAAGACTGCCAATCCGTGCGCTCGTGGATGCTACATTTTCGAAGTGTGTCGCGTGGTTTACGGAAAGGCTAGAGAAAGCACTGGCTCGCATAGCCGCTGAGGAGCCTTGGTCAGCGCGAGTTGAAGCTCTATTAAGAAAAAGGATCACCAAATGCATGTCAATGCAGTCCATACCGCTCGGGTTGCACGGTGAACACGAGGTAAAGGTTCATAATGAGAGAGTCGTATACAAAGAACGAGACGGAAATTTTAGTTATAAAACAGAAACATTCAGTTATAAAGTCGTCATAAGTAATGAAAACTTAGCCCAATGTGCATGTCTCAAACCTCAGCTTACAGGTATACCATGCGCTCATGTACTTGCCGTGTGTCGGGAACGTCGATATGACCACAATTTATTTGTGAATAGGTTGTATTCCACTCAGGAACTTGCCGAAACTTGGCGTGGGGAATTCTACTTCTTTGGCAACCAATGTGAATGGCCGCTCATTGAGGGTCCAAAAATTATTCCAGATAAGAACAAAATCAGAAAGGGTAGGAGACGGCACAACCGTATAGTCATGACTATGGACGAAATGCAAGGAAGAACGGTGGGACATCAGGCAAGACGCTCTACGTCCGACAGACGTGCAGCAGGTTCACTTCTTCCTTTTTTAGTGGCAAATATCTATATTTTTATAATTTAAAAATTGTGCACACATTATATTGATCTGCGTTTTGTTATTTATTTAGAGGCTTCTTCTAGTAGTAGAGCGAGACAACAAGCTAGACATTCTACGTCCGACATGTATGCAGCAGGTTTGTTGATCTTTTAAATATTTATATCGTTCTTATTTTAAATGCAAACTTTTAGTTCAATTTTTTTCTTTTTTTTTCAGGATCCTCTTCTAATTACAGTCGGAGATTATGATGTCAGACTCACGTATTTATGTTTTCAAATTTTTGTTTTTTATGTAAGTTCATTTTTTATGTATTGGCCGTTTTTAGATTTTTGTATTATGCATGCTCGGTAAGACTTAATCATTTTTGTATTATGCATATTTGGTAAGACTTAATCAAGTTTGTATGTATGCATCAAACACATAAACTAAATAACATGTCATACTCAAACAAGTTTTTAGCAGGTCCGAATAACAAGTTTTAGCAGAAATACATAAACTAAATAACATGTCCTAATCAAACAAATACATAAACTAAGTAAAAGTGAACTTGTCCGGATGCCGACGCTCGCGTTGTGGGTATCTGCGCTCTCCTTCTTGTGGTTTGTCTGCTCTTTTACGTCTAACGTAGACATTGTTGTACGATGGGCCAAAAATGCTCTCCACTGCTTGCGTACGTGGCGTGACGATCTGACTGGGTCCTACATCGTCCTGCGCACCAGTAAGAACTGGTGAGGGCAACCTGATATGCTCATCCGAACCCTATAATAAAAGTGATAATATTTAGTAAGCATATTCGACAATTTAATCTATCTTAAAAATTAAAGATTTGAATACTTACCAGACAGACCTGACTAGGTTCCGCATAACTCATGTATTGCGCTTCCTGGGCAGGGAACTCGTGACCCTCACACGCTGGCATCGTCTGTGTGGCCAATGTCTCATCCCAATTGACAAAATCATTTGATCCCTACAATAAATATTTTAGTAATGTCATCAATATAATAATAACTTAATTGAAATTTCTTACAAATGTGGAGGAGTTACCTGATAAACCTGACTCGGTCCTGTGATGTCATGTGCGGAGGCCTGATGGTATACCGGGTTCCCCAACAACTCCGAAAATAACTGCAAGGATGGGTCCTGTGTTTTCCAACATCTCCGAGATTTCAGTATTGTAATAAACACAACAATATTTCACTATCTCCTGTGTTTTAATTTTTTTACAATCTGCATCAAGTTACCTGATAGACCTGACTAGGTCCCGTGTCACCCTGCATGGCCGTGCCTTGATCCTCTGCTCCCTACAGTGAATATTTCACTATCTTCATAAACATGATCGACAACAAATTAAAGTATTTTAATTTTTAATACTTACCAGATTAACATGACTAGGTCCAGATGCGAATAGTCCGAGAAAATCATTAAACCCTTCATTTGTTTCAAACCATCTCTCATGATAGTTGGGATTTTCATCTTGGGGAAACTCAGGGATGGGTTCTTGACCATCTGGAACGTCACCATCTGAGATGTCATCGATATTGCTCGGAAGATTAGCCGCCGTAAACATGCTTTCTAACTTAGCATCCATACCATTGTCTCTAAGAAGACCACAGCTTGCTCTGAGAAAAAAATTTCCTATTTTTTTGTAAGTCCTCGTTTTGGCAAGTGCCATAGCCATCCCGACTATCTTGATTCCTCGTAATGCCTACAAAATAAAAAAAAATATGTGATCAACTAAATGAAATAATAATATCAATAAATAAGAAATTTTTAATTAAGTAAAACTTACATCACGCGTGGATTTCGGGACACTAGGGATGTACCCTACTTCTCCAATCTCATCTCTGTATTCTGGGATGGGATTATCGAGACTCTCTATGCACCGTTTTTCCAGAAATATATTGAACATGCAGTGATCTTGGAACCAACGTCGATATGGCAATATCTCAATGCTGCTCCAATAACCGGTGGGAGCAACCAAGTGGTCTGCTGGATTGGATGCCTGATCAACGTAAGTTTGGTGCATAGCATGCCAACTATCTCTTCCCGACATGGCACTGTGAACAATTTTATGCAATCGGAGTACCTCATCCTCCGCGAGCGGGAGTGGTGGTGGGATGACCTGTGAATATCCGAACTGCCTCATCACACGATCTGGATAATGATGCTCAATCATCCAGAAGTGTACAAGTGGCACACGGGCTAGCCATACGTCGCTATCTTCGTAAACTCGCAACTGAAGCGCATGGGGGTCCTCAGCTAACATTTCTCTGTAAGGCTCCCAAATTACCATGTAATCCTCTAGCTTATGCAGTTCGTTGCGGAAATAACTAACACCACTCCGATTGTGACCAACATGGTAATCATGGCGACAACACCATTTTTCGCCGAATGCAGGGCAACTGTGTACATCCGGCATGCGCCATTCTGGAGCCCAATTATGCAAGGAACGAGGACGGCCGGTCGGTAAGCGGGACCAGCACCAATGTTGTAAAAGCACAGTCGGCCCCAACATAGTCTTTGTTTTACGCTGTACTGCAGCACAAAGGCTCCTATAGAGATATGCGAGAACAGCCCCACCCCAGTTATATTGATTCGGTACATCAAGATTTTGTAGAAATTATAAGTACATTGCCGGAACCGAATCCCCCGACGTATCAGCAAAAAACATAGACCCGAACAAGTCGAGTACATACGCCCTGGTGTACTGGCGTACCTGCTCATCTGTAGGCTCACCTGGCATTGCAGCAAATCGATTATGCAATAACTTCAGATTTATGGCATATCCGGAAGTCGTGCGAACTACGTTAAGGTCATTCGGCCCCGATCTCTTCTTTTTTTTAAATATCGCACTTGCGGTCCCAGCTCCAAGAAGTTCATCCGCTAAGGTATACCAATCACCGTCGGAACGACCCGTCACCGGTGACCCCGTGATCGGCAGCGCCCAGAGACAAGAAACATCATGAAGGGTAATCGTCATCTCTCCCACTGCAAGATGAAAACTGTGAGTCTCTGGTCTCCATCGCTCCACGAGACCAGCGAGAAGTGACCGATCGATAACTATGTTTCTCATTCGAGACACTTGATACAAGCCGAGTCTTAGCAAGAATGGTTTGCACAGATCGTGGTAAGCAATCCCAGTCCGGGTATGTCGAACATCCACCCCTACATCTCTGTAATCCTGTCAATGTCATACAAAATTAATTTAAATAAAATACTCTAATTTAAATACTTATATCATTCTATAAAAAATATATTATAGGATTTATTCAGTAACTTACATCATCGTTTATCCGCGAAATCTTGTGTTGGTTGTGCGGCATCCATAATAAATCGCTATAATTATTTGCGAAAAATGACGGATCTATAAAATTCTCACTCGCAGTTGGAGCATCTGCAGGGTCACGTGGACTACGACTACTTGACATTCTGCATGCATAACATTTTGCAATAATTTTATATAACTCTAAAATTAATAACAATCTAAATTTACTGAACAATCTAAATTTATTAAATAAATTACTAAATAAAACAATTACCTATTAACTCTAAAAATCACATGAATAACTAAATTAAGAGGTATAAATTATCTAATTTATCAATTCTTGCAAATTAATAAAATGAAACCTAATCGATTCAATTTCATAATAGATTCTAAATTATTATATTACTTAACTAAATTATTGGAGCACTTGGTTGCTCCGACAAAATTAACTAAATTAATGAACAAAATTTATCAATCTAATGAGTCTAAAAACGATTAATGAACTAAATTATAATTTCTTGATCAAACAAAATTAATTATACTATATCAAAATTACTTAACTAAATTATTGGAGCACTTGGTTGCTCCGACAAAATTAACTAAATTAATGAACAAAATTTATCAATCTAATGAGTCTAAAAACGATTAATGAACTAAATTATAATTTCTTGATCAAACAAAATTAATTATACTATATCAAATGAGCCTAAAAATAATCAATTTCTCTAAACTATAAATTCTAATTTATCAATTTTTCTAAAAGACAATTAACAAATTAATAAAATTAAATATCATTAATCGTTTAATAACAAATTAAATCTATAATTATTATTAATTTACTAAATTTTATACTAATTTAATTCGGATTTAAAAAAAAATTACCTTGCTGTCGCAGATGGGAGAGGCGCAGACAGGGACGCGAAAAATTTGCTCCGTCCGGTTCCTCGCGTGGATCTGTCGCTCTCGCTGCTGAGTGGTCGCGTAGGGACGGACGGTCCGCTGAGAGAATCGTTGAGTCGCGTAGGGTAGGGACGGACGGTCGGACGAGATTAGCGGAGCGAGAGGACGGGAGATGAAGTACCACGCACGGACGGGGGAGAAATAAACGTCCTTTCTTGGACGGGTGGAAATTCAGCGTCCTTGCTTAGACGGGTAGGTTTAGAACGTCCCTGAGGGACGGGTGAGTTTGGCACGTCCGTGATTTTTTTTTTTTTTTTTTTTTTTTTTTGCGCTTTGCGTTAACTTTGCGTTTTGCGTTGAACTAATTAAGCGGATCGGTTAAACCGGACGGGTGTAAATTTAACGTCCGTAGGGACGGGTACAATTCACCCGTTCTATCTACTTTTCAAAATAACCCAACTCTGTTCTCGGTTTTCGATATTTTTTTAAATTAATTTCGATTAATAAAAATTTCGGGTAATAATTTTGCAACGGGCACTTGACTAGTAATAATAAAAATGAAGAAATGAAGCAGAAGGCAATAAAGGGAAAGCTATAAGTATGAGGTCATCCCATGAGTAGTTGAGAATTATGCAAGCTGCGTCATCTTCTTGATAGAACGAACTGCATATATATAAGACTGCATGTGTTCATATGATCTGATATGAAAGTGATGATGGTTGTTACAACAAGTGTTCATATAAGACTTCATGGGTTCAGTATGTAACTAGACTATAGCTGAATATGATAATAAGAGCATTCTCATTCTTTTTGTAATTATAAAAAAATGAGTTTGTTTATCACATTAATAATTTAGCATTTATTTACATTAATTTCAGGATGTTTTCATCCCGGCAGTTTTTATTTCGCTGCTATGACAAAATTAATAATTTTCAAAATTATTAACTTTACAATTGCTAACATTACATCCGTAAAATAAATACCTGCAAAGTCTAATTAATGTAAAATTTTCAAATTACTAAATTAGCTATTAGACTGCCTTCTTGGATTTGGGGGCCCATATCTCGAGCCATATTGAGCAGTACACCATTTCCTGGGCCTCTCTTTTTTGGTCTACAACTTCTTGGTCATGCTCCAGCCCATATAAACTTGTAAAGACATTTTTGAGGCGCTAGATGTTCATTAGAATTGAATGGATTGGCCACAGAGGATCTTGTTTCTTGGGCACTGCATAGACAACCTAGAAACAAAGCAGGTTGAAGGTCGTTTGTCGTTTAAAATTCCCAGCATTGTTTCCCGGGATTGAAGCATCTGTCTCTCGGGTTCAGATACCAGATTTGAAGCATCCCTTGGTGGTGTATTTATAAGTTATAACCAAAGAAGAGCCTCCATCTTACTCAACGCAGCCCTTGGAAAAAGAAATTACCAAGAACACTATTGCGTTATATACAGATTTAGATCATAAATGGTATCAACTCTAACTTGTTATATGTAGAGGTCAAGTATTATTTTCTTTTCTATTGAACAGAACTAATAATTGAATCATTTTGATTACTTTCTGATAAATTATATTGTGTGGTTCCATTTTGATTATTTTGAAGGCATCAGCTTCTGGTGCTGCTCCTAAAAAGGTGGGGCCATACGGTGGAGATGGTTGGAAAATTACAGACATGGATACCTTTGGCATCACTCGAATTGTTAAAGTTGGTATACGCCATGGGGGTGTTATTTATGGTTTCATTGTGCATTTCGAGCGTAACAGCTGTGAGGAAAGCACCGAGCTGTGGGGCGCAGAGAGAGGAGAACTCACAGAGGTATGGATACTCTTGCTCTATCCTTTCTTCCTCAAGTAACTTAGAAGAGTGACAAACTTGTTAAGGACTAGCAAACAATATAATACCAATGTCATCAAGTGAAATTCAATCAATCAATCACATGCAAATTAGTCTTATGATCTTTCCCATCTCCTTAAAATTGTTTGGCTTAGTCAGTTAATTAATTGTTTGACATTTTAATTTATACTTTCAAATTTCAAACAATATTAATTTTTTATCACTAAAAAATTTAGTACATAACATTGTTGTCTTTTTTAGATCTCGTTTGAAGAAGACGAGTACATCATGAGTGTGAGCGGACATGTTGGTACGTTCAACAACTACACAATGTTGAAATCACTAAAACTCGAAACAAATTTGCGTGTTTACGGACCTTATGGTGCGGAAGACGGGAAACCTTTTGAACTTTTAGCTGAAGGTGGTGAGATTATTGGCTTTCATGGGCGTTCAGGAAAATTCGTTGATGCCATTGGAGCTTATGTCAAGGTACAAAATATCATTATATTTTCTCAATTTTAACTGGTTCTTTGTAGAGAACTAAAACAATGTGATTAATTATTTCATACAGAATGTGTATCCCTTAGTTCATAGAACGATTTGGATTATTATCTGATACATTTTATTGTATTAATTATTTAATGAAGGCATATACAACACTGGGGCCAATCGGTGGTGGTGGTGGGGAAAAAAGAGAAATGGATCCCTCCGAAGTCTCTCGCATTGTTAAGATCGGCATTCGCCATGGGGGTGCTATTGATGGTCTCTGTGTTCATTATGAGCACAACCGCCATGAGGAAAGCACTGAGCTTTGGGGCGCTGAAGGAGGAGAACTGACGGAGGTATGTTTACTCTTCCAAAATAATTAACCAGCAATAAAATTAAAAGCATCACAAATATTTTAACGTATTGGCTTTATAGATCTTGTTTGAACCAAATGAGTACATTACGGCTGTGAGAGGTTATGCTGGTACCTTCAACAAGTACACAATTTGGAAATCTCTCACAGTGGAGACAAACTTCCGTATTTACGGACCATACGGTGCGGAGAGGCAATCTTTTGAACTTTCAGCTCAAGGTGGTCAAATTATCGGCTTCCATGCACGTTCAGGACAATTCGTCCATGCTATTGGTGTTTATGTCAAGGTATAGAGCAGTTCTTAATTGTTATTACTTAAGCTGATTATTTTGAGTTCATTTATGAAGTAAAACCTTTACCTTTTTGTCCTACAATTTTCCATGATATCAACTACAACAGTGTAATTATTATAGCAATGAGATTCATTTCATTTGCATAGTAAGTAGTAGCTTACACAAAAGCCTAAATATTATGGACTGGGCCTTGCAACTAGGCCTACATAGACTGAAACAATTGCATTTTATATCTGCTCTCAACAACCACCCATAACAAGAAAAATTAACAGAGATATATAAATAGTTTTGTACATAGATTACTTTCTGACCTATTAATTATATTGTGTGTGGTTTCATTTCGATTATTTCGAAGGCATCAGCTTCCAATGCTGCTCTTAAAAAGGTCGGGCCATACGGTGGCCACAGTGGGGATATTAGAGATATGGATGCCTATGGAATCACTCGAATTGTTAAAATCGGCATTTGCCATGGGGGTGCTATTGATGGTTTCATTGTGCACTTCGAGCGTAATGGCCAGAAGGAGAGAACCAAGCTTTGGGGCGCAGAGGGAGGAAAACTGACGGAGGTATGTGTACTCTTGCAAAAAGGTAACAAACAACAAAATTAAAAGCATAATAAAAAGTCACATATTGGTTTTATAGATCCCGTTTGAAGAAAATGAGTACCTTACGGCCATAAGAGGCTATTCTGGTGCATTCAACAACTATACAATTTTGTGATATTTTTAGTAATATGAGACAGTAGAGAAATTGAGAGAAATATATTTTATATATTGATTTGTTTGTACAGTGGGTATTATATAGCCAAAGAAGAAAAAAATAGCTGTTGGAAAAAATAACGGTAACTTTCTATAAAAGGAAAAAGGTTGAGTAACTTTATATACTAATTTAGTTGCTCCCTTT
Source organism: Carex cristatella (assembly GCA_024447775.1). Classification (NCBI taxonomy): domain Eukaryota; kingdom Viridiplantae; phylum Streptophyta; class Magnoliopsida; order Poales; family Cyperaceae; genus Carex; species Carex cristatella. The sequence continues at coordinate 7,233,719 of JAJHPF010000023.1, read as the reverse complement.
ATTCCTTAACTTAGCCTATGATGAACTATACCCAAAGAGGGTCCTCTGAGGCCAATTAATATGAATCTCTAATCCTCTTTATTTTTAACACTCCCTCTCAAGTTAGGCGTGTAAATGTTAATTAACCCTAACTTGCCTACATTTTGTTGAAATGGTTTTGGATCTAAACCCTTTGTAAAGACATCCGCTAATTGGTCTTTACTTCTTATAAATGGAGTCTCAATTTCTTTCGATTGAAGCTTCTCTCTAATGAAATGACAATCAACCTCAATGTGTTTGGTTCTCTCATGAAACACCGGGTTGGATGCTATATGACGTGCCGATTGGTTGTCGCAAAACATTTGCATTGGCAATTGAATTTGAATTCCAAAATCTAAAAGGAGTTGCTTGATCCATGTTAATTCACTTGCGGTGGATGCCATGGCACGATATTCCGCTTCGGCACTTGATCGTGCCACAACATTTTGTTTTTTGTTTTTCCATGTGACTAAATTTCCGCCCACAAATGTGCAAAAACCGGTTGTCGATTTTCTATCGAAGCTTCCGGCCCAATCTGCATCGGAATAGCCACACACTTCATTAGAATTATTGCATTTCATAAAAATTCCCTTACCGGGGGTTCCTTTTAAATATTTTAATATTCTATTAACGGCCTCTAAATGTGGTGTTCTTGGATTATGCATGAATTTACTAATTTGACTTACGGAATATGAAATATCCGGACGGGTTACCGTAAGATAAATCAATTTTCCTACAAGTCGTTGGAATTGGTTTGTCTTCTAATAATTCACCATCCTCGGTATTTAGTTTGTATTTACCATCTATTGGTATGGAGGCCGGTTTACTACCCAATTTTCCGGTTTCTTTTAACAAATCTAAGGTGTATTTTCTTTGAGAAATAAATAAACCATGACTTGAATATGCTATTTCTATTCCCAAAAAATATTTTAAATAACCTAAATCTTTAATATCAAAATTTTCTTTTAATTGAGATTTTATTTTTTTAATTTCTTCTTGATTATTTCCGGTGATTATAAGATCGTCAACATATACAAGTACGATAGTAGTGTTAGTTCCTACAATTTTAACAAATAGGGAATGGTCGGCATTACTAATTTTAAAATTACAAGAAATTAAATAAGAGCTTAGTTTTCCATACCATGCTCTTGGAGATTGCTTTAATCCATAAATTGACTTGTTCAACTTGCAAACTAATCTTTGATCATTTTCTTTTTCATGACTGGATGGTACATTCATGTATACCTCTTCTTCAAGGGTTCCTTGAAGAAATGCATTCTTGACATCCATTTGGTATAATTTTCAATTTTGGTTTACCGCAATTGAAAATAAAATTCGTACGGTATTCATTTTGGCAACGGGTGCAAATGTTTCATAATAGTCTATACCGTAGGTTTGTGTGTACCCTTTAGCAACCAAACGAGCCTTGTATCGTTCTATGGTACCATCGCTATTATATTTAATTTTATATACCCATCTACATCCTACGGGTTTTTTATTTTGTGGTAATTGTACAATTACCCATGTTTCATTTTTTTCAAGAGCCTTTAACTCTTCTTTCATAGCTTTGGTCCAAATTGGATTGTTAATGGCTTCAAGATAATTGTTTGGTTCTTGTTCTTTTTCAATTGAAGTCATAAAAGCTCTATGGTTTGAAGAGATGCTATCATATGAAATAAAATCTTGTATAGGATATTGTACCTTATAAGTTATGCAATCCCTTAGCCTTGTTGAAGGAAATTTTGTCCGAACCGACCTTCTCAAGGATGTTTCTTCTATGTTTTGATCTTCTTCATTTGAGGAAATTTCTTCTATTTCCTCCTCATTTTCACTTTCATTTTCATTTTCGGTTGTAATTCCAATTTCTATTGGTCTTACCTCTTCTATAGATGGATTGGATTGAGGCAATACAATCTCTTTGAAGGACTCTCTAATAGAGTCTTCATGAATTTTTTCTATATAATATGGCTCATTTTCTAAGAAGGTTACATCCCTTGAAATATATAATTTTTTGTTCTTAGGGTCATAACATTTATATCCCTTTTTTTGTGATGAATAACCCAAAAAAATAGCCTTAATTGAGGTATAATCCAACTTGTCTTGTTTGTTATTCTTGTGTACATAACATGCACAACAAAAAAATTTCAAATGCTCAATATTGATTTTTCTTTGGTAAAGAATTTCTAAGGGGCTTTTATACTCTAAATTAACACTTGGCAATCTATTTATCAAATATGTAGCGGTAAGAACTGCATCCGACCAATAAGTTTTTGGAACATTATTTTGAAATAAAAGTACTCGAGTCATTTCAAGTAAATGCCTATTTTTTCTTTCGGAAACGCCATTTTGTTGAGGTGTATAGACACATGTTGTTTGATGTAAAATTCATTTTTCTTTAAAGAAATTTGAGAAGTTTTGATTTACAAATTCCGTTCCGTTATCGGATCTAAAATTTTTAATTTTTGCTTCATATTGATTTTCTATAAAGTTATAAAAATCTAAGAATTGTAAAAATACTTCACTTTTATCTTTTAATAAATATAACCAAGTTGTTTTAGAGAAATCATCAATAAATATAACAAAATATTTGTATCCATTAAAAGAGTTAATTGGGGCGAGTCCCCATACATCCGAGTGAACTAAATCAAACGGTTTTTTACTTTTACAACTTGATAATTTAAAAGGCAATCTAGTATGCTTCCCTAGCTTACAAATTTCACAACTACTATTATCTATTTTTGAAAAATTAAAAACATTCTTTAAAATCTTGTCGGAAGGATGTCCAATTCTTCTATGCCAAAGCACGCTTAATTCTCCATTTTTGGTAGTGTTGAGATTAAATTTTTCTTCACTCAAATAATAAAGCCCATTTTCTAGAAATCCTTCACCAATCATAACCTTGGTTATCCGATCCTGAAAAATCACATTTTTTGTTAAGAAAATGAGTTCACAATTCAACTCATTTGTGATTTTACTAATGGATAATAGGTTGGATGAGCAATTTTTTAAATACAAGACATTTGGAATTATTTTTGAGAAAATAATTATTGAACCTTCTCCAAGAATTTCCATTCTATCACCGTTTGCCACAGTGACAAATTTTTTAGTTTCGTATTTTCTAAAAGAGGTTAATAAATTTTTATTTCCAGTCATGTGGTCTGTGGCACCTGAATCCAGTATCCATCTAGAATTATTTGGAAAATATGATAAATTTGCAACACAAATCATACCAGATGTCTTGGGATGTTCTTGTTTTTGATCTAGCATCATAGTGAGCTGTTGGAGAAGCTGCCTCATGGGATCCAGCGAACTATTAGAAGAGGATGCCCCAGCGCAATTACTAGCAGACGGCTCAGATCTCCCAGCGCCAATCTTGGCGCCCCCTTCTCCTTCCGCTACAAATCCCTTTCTTTCTGTTTCGCCCCTGTCTCGTTCCCAGCCGCCTCTTTGCCCTTTTCGATCTCCGGCTCCACCCTTCTTGTGCCACTTGGGTCGGAGGTGAGGATAGAGAAACCAGCACTGGTCCTTGTGATGTCCCTCTCTCCGGCAGTGATCGCATTTTACCCCTGCGAGGTCTCCTCTGATCTCCGACCTGTGGCTAGGGTTGGGTCTTGCCGTGACTGTGAAGGCTTTGTTTTCTGAATTTTCGAGAGGTAGTGCTACCATGACAGCTCTTCTTGTCTCTTCTCTGTCTATCATGGCTGCCACCTCGTCTGAGGTTGGTAATTCGGCGAGCAACAGTATTTGGGATCTCACGGCTTCATAGGTGGAATCGAGGCTCGCTAAGAACTGAAAAATATCATCTTGTTCTTCCCGCTTTTGGATTTCAGCGAGGTCAGTGGTTGGGGGCCGATAAACCCTAAGTTCATCTTTCTTCTTTTGAAGGTAACCGTATAATTCCATTGTTGGTTGCCCTTGTTCTTCGTTTTGCTTGTTGGTAATCTCTTTGAATTTGGTAGATATGTGAGTAATTTTTCTATGGCCATACAATTGTTCGGCTCTGTGCCATATCTCTAATGCGGTATTTTTATAAGAAAGTAAGTCGGATACCTTTGGTTCCATTGTTGCAAGTAACCAGGTGATAACGGTATGATCGCTTACTTTCCATCTTGCTAATGCTCTCTTTTCGGGTTCAGTTGGGGGATCCGACTGTTTTGGAGCCTTGTCTATAGGATCAATATGTTCACTCTTTTCTCGGCCACTTAAGGCAAAGATGACTTGTCTTGCCCACACATGGTAGTTTCTGCCATTCAGCATTACCCCTGTGAGTTTTTCGTGATTTTGTGACATCGTGATTTTTCGGTTTTCATTCTGCCGGTGTCATTATCGATTCCCGATTTTTACAACGTTTGCTTGTCTTGTTCCTGAATTTTCTCTCTTGAGTCGGGATTTTTAATCCTACTCTGATACCATGATATTTTTAGTAATATGAGACAGTAGAGAAATTGAGAGAAATATATTTTATATATTGATTTGTTTGTACAGTGGGCATTATATAGCCAAAGGAGAAAAAAATAGCTGTTGGAAAAAATAACGGTAACTTTCTATAAAAGAAAAAAAGTTGAGTAACTTTATATACTAATTTAGTTGCTCCCTTTATTCCTTAACTTAGCCTATGATGAACTATACCCAAAGAGGGTCCTCTGAGGCTAATTAATATGAATCTCTAATCCTCTTTATTTTTAACAGAAATCACTCATACTGGAGACAAACTTGCGTACTTACGGACCTTATGGTGAGAAAAACGGGCAATTTATTTCATTATCTGTTCAAGGTGGTCAAATTATCGGCTTCCATGCACGTTCAGGTGAATTCGTTGATGCCATTGGAGTATATGTCAAGGTGTAGAGTACATACAGTTCTTAATTATTGTTACTTAAGCAGGCTAATTTAATATGAGTAATTAAAAAAAAAATATTTTTCCTTATTCTCTAACAAACATTCTTATTCAATGTTTGTTTTCTTTTTGGGTGACATAGGGTGGCCGTGCAAAAAGTACGAAAATAGGAACACTTACAGGAACAGCAGGTGTTGGTGTTTGCTATGGAATGATTGGCAACAACCTGCCCTCTCACAGTGATGTGATCAAGCTCTACAAATCAAAAGGCATTGGTTCAATGCGGATATACTGTCCCAACCGGGACACGCTTAGTGCTCTCAAAAGCACAAACATTGACCTCATCATAGATGCACCAAATGTCGCAGAACTTTCTAATGGTTCTAATGCGGCCGCCTGGGTCCGTAAAAACATATTGCCATATGATAGTGTCAAATTCAAGTACTGTTATATCCTTATATCATAACTTTGATTTAGAATATTTATTAAGTGCTAAGGTTGGTCTAATGTATAATTTATATCCTGCATTCTTATATTATAGGTATATTGCGGTCGGTAATGAAGTTATGGATGGCAATGCATGCAACGTACTCCCCGCAATGAGCAAAATCTACGATGCAATCTGCTCAGCAGGTCTGAAAGGAAAAATCAAGGTCTCGACCGCAGTGAGATTTGACGTACTCACAAATACCTACCCTCCATCCAATGCTGTGTTCTCAGCCCCTCACATGGGCCCCATAGTTCAGTTCCTCAAGAACACAGGATCCCCACTTCTCGCAAATATTTAACCCTATTTTAGTCATGCCGAAAACCCAGTCTCTGTTAGCCTGGACTTCGCGCTGTTCCGTGAACATAATGTGTTGTATAGTGATGGACCCAACAAGCAACACCATTATAAGAATGTCTTTGATGCAATGGTTGATTCCATGTATTATGCCCTTGAGAAGGCCGGAGCCCCCGATGTTGCGATTGTTATATCAGAAACTGGATGGCCATCAGCTGGTGGGGTCAACACGACAGTGGAAAATGCACATACTTACCACCAAAATTTAATAAATCATGTCGGCAATGGCACACCAAAGAGGCCCGGGAAATTGGAGACCTATATTTTTGCCATGTTCAATGAGAATCAGAAGACGGGCAATGAGGTCGAGCGGCATTTCGGACTGTTCTATCCAGATCAGACACCTGTTTACTCCATGAAGTTCAGTTAAGAATCCACGCGGGAATATGCTTAATTGTGGAGTCGCAATACATATGCAAGAATAGTTCATTATTTGGAAAATGCTTATTTACTTTTATTTTTTTCTTTTGGTTAGTAAAATGTTTTTCCTCTCAACTTCTATAATTTACTGTTCGAAGTTTGTTATACCTTTTTAAGGAAGAACAAAGCCTTTGATGGATCCTACATTTGGGGCTTTTGAGTAGACAAAATTAATATGAAATTGAAACTGCCACTGACAAAGGAAATATTAAAAATCTGACATCCCTAACAAAAGATATCGGTAGAAGATGAGTTGGAGTTGGTAAAATGGGTGCGGTGTTGAGAAACAGAGGATGGGGCCCAGAAACAGTAAATATGCAGAGGGTATACCGTATACCATTACCAGGTTCTTACGGAGTACAAGCGGAGAGAGACGGAGGTGGAAATTGGAATACAAACAGGGATATGATCTCCCACAAGCAAGGTGATATGGTCTTGATCTGAATGAGATCGAAACCTTAGAGATTTGAGGAATTATGAGAAGGTTTTGGGTAATTTTGAATAATTTGCAAAGAACAGTAACAATGGCGCAGTTGCCAGGTAAGAGACCTATATATAGGCGAAGATATTCAAACAAACGATTACAGAAATTATTCATCATATGAGAACTAAAGGCCCAATATTCAAGTTAGAAGTCTATCTCGATGCTTTATTAATAATAGGCTTATTTCCGTAGATCCGTCAGAATTAGTTGAGGCCGTTAGCAGATTATAGGCCTAATATTGGACCTTAGGCCTACATAACATCTCCACCGTACAGTATATCTATCTATTGGTGGAAGTACGGGGAAAGGAGTAGTCTGATGTCCCTTGTTAGATTTACTTTTTGAGTCTAATTGATTCTACAGTCGTCGTTCGATTTGTTTTAAAATCCGTGTGCATAAAAATTAACTCGAGAATGCACAAATAATAAAGTAGATCTTGATGCAAATCGAACGGTTGTGGAGCCTACCGAATTTAAAGTAGATCCAATGAGCATCGGACCTTCTGAAGTGAGAAATATGAACTTGTCAAATGCAAATATTCCTAGTATCAGAAACATGCAGTTTAACAAGACTGGAGACGATCTCTATGGGTAATCGAAGTGAAAAAGCGAAGGGATCAAAACCAGGAGTTCAAATCTCTGAAGTAGCACAATATTCATGTTTAGATCCGAACCGTTCAATTATAATCCGAGCCAGGTCGGTCCGAGATATAATCCCTGGCGATTCGTCAATAGTCTGCCAAAGCAGATCGAACGGTCGAGATCTAACCCTAAAAATTCTATTACCTCGGGTTATATGAATTCTCAAAACCAGAACCAGGCCATATCAGGCGAGGTTTCCTAGACAACTGGTTTTCTCCATCTGAGCTAGTAAGATCGATCGATATTTCCTTTTGAAAGCAGTAAGCTCTTGAATCAGCCATGGCGAACGGTACTTGTCCTTCCTTTTTATTGCCTCCCACATTAATTCCTTTAATTCTTCATCATTGTTTGTTTCCCTTTTCTCATCGGGAGAGTCCATCCAACGAATTTCAAAGTTGCCTGCCATGAGACTTTAATTGATTTAATTTGTTGATTATACCTTCGTTGTGTTTTGAAAGCGGAGAACCGGTTTGGGTGGATTCAATTGTTACCCTTTTGTGAAGGAGAAAGGAATTTCTTGAAAAGAGGGTACTAAAGTGACTGTTATACCGAGCCTGATTACAGTAGAAATAACCCATATTGCATTTGTCAGCATGTATTTATTCATTTTTATAGTGAGGTGATTACCAACTGTACTCTACAAATTAAACACAGTGGTGAGAATCATAGTTATATGATTTCAGGAATGAACAAGGCTCAATTCAATGCGTTTGGGGAGCATGCTCCTTTCGCGGTTAGAGGTCAGAATCTTATTTTATTCTATACTATGTAATGAATTGTAATAATTTTTTTCTTCCCAACAGAAGTGGCTCACCTCTTCACTGTACCTAATGTACCATTTTGTAAATTTTAGAGACTAGCTGCATTATATCCTGGTTTGTTTTAGTTTTACGAATGTAATGGTGCTTTTGATATACTGGCATGACATATTTCTCTGGTCCAATAGGCTAATTTGGACATAATTGTGATGTGTTTCTAGGTTGGTATTTTGTTAACAGCCAGGGGTGGAAGGAGGTAGAGGGCAATCCCCCCTATAAATTTAAATTTTTCATTTTTTTAACCTTTAAAAATTATATTGTTTGCATGTACTATCGGTTCACCTCATAAAATGAAATTACAGAACACTTGTTTATCCGGTCCCCCCCCCAAATTAGGTCAAACATTTATTGAAGAAAACTGGAAAGAGGATTATCATGGGCTTATATTACTTTTCTTTGTAATACTATTGAACAGAGAAATATTGCCATACATTTCTTACATTTTTGGACGTATATTTAGTACAACTTAGGACCAATTCACTTTATACCATTTGTGAATTAACATGGTAAAGATCTCTCATTTAGGTCTACTTGGTAAAGATGGATTCAATCAGGTCAAGGGCTACAAAACCATAGCTCAGTCTCCCATCTCTCCCCTCCCTACCCCCCACAGTGCTCCAATTGGCACCAGCAGGAGCCTGCATGCGGGTCAGGCCTTGTCAGGTCCTGCAGCGAACCGTCCGCTATCACCTCACCTTCCTTTGAAGAAGCCACAGTTTAGTGCCACCTTCTCAATCTCGCATCGTATTTTTGGTATGGCTTTGGGAACTGCTATCATGCTCACGCCTCTGGCCTACAAGTTCAGCCTGCAGTTTGATGTTTGAAAATATCTTTAATTTTAAATAACTATTGGTTTTGGGAATTCTCTGGGTTATTTAAAATAGTAATTCTGAGTCTGTTTCATCTGGTATAATGTTCATGCTTAGAGTTCATGCTTTTGAAAATAAGCAGTTATAACTCTTTGAGCTTCTTTATATTTGAGTACATTTGTGGGAGGAAATTTTTAATAATGGAGTTATATTTTCCCAGCTTTACAAAAAAGTTATTTTTCTGCAAATAAATCTTATTTATGTTTGTAATATCATTGTCAAATTTTGTATTATAATTAGCAAATGACAAAATAATCATATTAAATCTATCTGATTGATTTATTAACTGTTCTGATCATGCAAGCTATTCCAATTTGGACAAAAATGGTTTCAGTTCTGTGTTTGAATAACTGAGATCTAAAATTACTGGCTTGTTATCGTAGACTCTAGCACGTGTATTAGGGAGAAAAAAATAAAAGAATTCGAGCATGATTGCCTGCTAATGAGCGGTTTCGGCTCAAACTCGTCCCTGTTCCATTATAAATTGTGAAAAATCCATATCGGATTAGGCCTCGATTTGAGCAGAATAAGCTCGAGCTCAGTCCGTCCAATATCTGCTCAATATTCGGCTCGAAAAAAAGCTCGTTCTAGCCGATAGGGCCAGAATGCTGTAAGCCTGTAACTATGCATGCCTGTTGTTGTGTCTGAATTGAACGTGCCTAATATTCTTTTTTTTTGTTTATATAATTGTAATAATCAAATGTTGTCAACTTAATTTATTAAATCTGCAAATTTATGATTAAAAAAACTCTTGATTCATTAAAAGTTCATGTTAATAGTTCTTATACATCAGTTATAATTATTAAGGGCATTTTGGTCTTTCCCAAATTCTCAGTATTTTATTAATTCATTATATGAGCTTCTTTTGTCACCTGAATTGAACTTCATATTGATCTTAAAAGGTTGAAATTTGCATTAATAATTTATAACTGAATAAATACTGAGAATTTGTGAAATATCAAATTGAACGGTTTAGGCTTGACTTGGAATGAATTATAACTGATGTATAAGAACTAGAGAATTTGAGGGAATTGGCTGAGTCACCTCTTTCCTATTTTTTTTTTTTTTTTATAAGTTTCGGATATATATATGCCAGTGTTGTAAAAAATACTCTTAACGGCCGTTTAAACGGAAACGGTGGCCACACCGTTACGCACATTGTTAACGGACGTCTGTTACGGTTTCGAACATTTAATCGGCCATTTTCTGTTTAATCGGCCATTTATTCCCGTTTTTTCTGTTTATTCCAGTGAAAATTTATTTTCCACATTGTTTTTTTTTTCTATGATAATGTGTGATAATAAGGTTTATAAATAATGTATTGTAGTTTTATTTGTGCTTGGATATACATCCAATATTTGTTATATATGTTTTTTTTTTCTTACTTACTTTGAAATTGATTAATTCTTCTATTATTTATATACCATTTTTTTTTTTACTTACTGATGTAATTTTTTCAATTAGTACGACATTTTATTTAAGAAATTATGTTATTATCATAAATTAAATTTAGTGATTTTATGTTGGAATGTTTTTTTTCTTTTAAATAATATGTTATTAGTATTTGAAAAAGCTTAATTCTCAAATTTATTTTTTATTAAATAATTGTGTTACTTATACATGCAAAATGCTTATGTGTTAAGAAGAAATAAGCATAGTGTCATGTTATAATAATAAAACTAACTTAAATTAAGTTTATTTGATAAGTTTAATGAGTTAAATAAATTATTTTTAATAAATTATGATATATATACATAAATTTAATAAAAACGTTAAATTGTCCGCATAATTCCGATTAATCAACCGCATACTGATTAATCGCTTGGCGGCACCCTGTTCGTCCGACGACCGCATGCCGTTATTTACAACACTGATATATGCAATAGTAACAAAATATTTGAGGGGAATGGTTCTCTGTCAAACTATTTAAAAGGGGTAGTCTCTCTTGTGTACCTTTCTTTCACTTGATTCAATGGCCATATTTTTTTTATGATTTTGATGATTTACAAATGCATAATTAAGTAGCCCCTAATGTTTTCAAATTTAGGTGTGGGTTTTGGGTCAGTAGCTTTAAAAAAGTGCAAAAAGCAAGTGGGATTTAGAGTGTTGTTTTGAGCGCAAAAGATGTGTTAAAGGAATTGCCAAACTATATTTAATAACACATATTTTTAAAATAAAATAAGGGTTGAAGTTTTAAATCGCTTCCAACAACTGAAATTAAATTTTAAACTTTTTCATTTTAGTTGTTTAATTTGCAGTTTATGACTGTAGGATTGGGGGAGTCACATCTTTTCCTTTTTTACAAGTGTATGATATATATATAATCCAGCTAATATGTTTTTTTAAGCATTTCAACCGAAATATTTACAGAATAAAATTTCAAAATTTTATATTTAAAACGTCAAATTAAATAGTTCAATAAATTATTTATATATTAAATTTGTGAAATACTAATTTTTACTAATTTTGATATTTTTTTAAAGTGGATAGTGGGTATCTGTTAAAACTTATTAAAATGGGTGTTGATAGGAGTAGGTCCGATGGGCATCGGACCTACTTTTAGGTTCAATTAGTTCTAAAACTGTACTATTATTATGATAATTTGTGTGCATAGAAACTGAAAAATACATGAACGGCTTTTAATGAGTTCACACGAATCTTATTGCATATCTGATGGTCATTTTACTATCATAGGTCCGATGGGCATCGGACCAACTCTCAATTCGTTGATGAATGGTCAGTGGAGCTTGGTGTGGTACTGTGGTAGCTTTAAAAAATGAAAAAAAAATAATAATAATAATATAATAAAAAAAAGAGCTTCCCGTTTCTTCCAGAAACTCCCCAATTTTCGAATTCGCATCCTCTGAGATATCTCAAAATTTTCGTGACTTTTTGGAATATCTTAAACGTTCAAATACGTTAGGCACGAATCTCAAAGCACAAATAATACTGGCCCCCTACGTCCCCCCGAATAGGCACCGGACACGTCGGTCACGCAAAAATTGAGATATCTCAGAGAATACGCACCCCCAATTTTCAGTGGGCCTCCTTTTTCTTCCAGAAAGTCCCCAATTGTCCACCGATAGCTTCTTTCTCTCTTTCTCTCTCTTCTAAAATCAAAATCAAATGACACAACCTTCTTTCTTTTTCTTCCACACGTTGCCAACCTCTCAAGCCGTAGCTTCCAGAACGTTTCTGAAATATCTCTTTGACCCTCCATCAAATATCCATTCCCTCTGAACAACTTTGGTTGAATTCTAATCAAGCACGATGGGGGAACAGCACGGAGATGCCTCCGTCGCCGCTGAAAACTCTTCTCCGGCGGCGGTGGCGGTGGTGGCAACGCCTGCAACGTCCGAGGGAGCTCAGCGATCTTTACCAACTCCTTTTCTGACAAAGACTTATCAGCTTGTAGACGATCCAGCCGTAGATGATGTAATCGCCTGGAATGAAGATGGATCGACTTTTATTGTGTGGCGCCCGGCTGAATTTGCACGAGACCTCTTACCAAAGTACTTCAAGCATAACAACTTCTCCAGTTTCGTTCGGCAGCTCAACACTTATGGATTTAGGAAAATCGTCCCTGATAGGTGGGAATTTGCAAACGACTGCTTCAAGAAAGGTGAGAAGCGGCTTCTCTGTGACATCCACCGGAGAAAGGTAACAACAGCACAGCCTCAGGCACAGCCTAGCATACCAGTTACCGTAGCAGCAGCTGCCATACCAGTGGCAGTTGCGGTTAACCGGTCGGGATCTCCTGCCAATTCTACCGACGAACAGGTAATCTCCTCTAATTCCTCCCCGGGCCTGCATACAGCACCATCTACCTCCGGATCTGGAGGAGGTGCAATGGATTTGACTGAAGAAAACGACCGGTTAAGAAAGGAGAATGCAAAGCTGTCGCGTGAACTGGGACAGATGAAGAAGATGTGTAACAATATTATGGTGCTTATGTCTAAGTTTGCCGCTGGTCAGACCCAGTCAGCCGGTGGTGATGTGGTAGGTGAGATGGTTGAAGCACCAGTTTTGGATCTGATGCCAACGGGTCCGGGTATGGTGGTTGACGAAAAGGATGAAGAACCCATTAAGATAGAAGATATCAATAGCCCGAAAATATTTGGGTTCTCTCTTGGATTGAAAAGGTGCCGGGAAGATGAATCCGAATCCGATGGTACGGGTCCCTCTACTGGAGATAATGTTAAAAAGGAGCCATTGGATCAGGAGGATCTACAGGATCCGATAGATCGGACGGATGATGATCACAGACCGTGGCCGATCTACCGGCCCCGGCCGGTTTACAAGGGTTTCAAGGCCTGTAACGGGCTGGGCTCCGGATCATTGGATCAGATGAGATCAGACGTCGATGGTTCTGGGTAGAGCTGACGAATTAGAAACGGGAGGTTGGTGGGGCCCGAGAGGAGCAAAACTTTCTAGAAAACCAATTGCGTGCGGGAAACCTTCTAGAATGTTTAGATATTTTGATTCGTAGATATGCATTTAGGTAAATTCATCAAAAAAGGTAGGTCCTTCAGCACTCTATTCATTTGGTTGTGCTTCAATACTCAGAATGCCAGGTAATAGGGTAAACACTCTGTTTTGGGACCAAGATTGGGAGATGGGCATCTTGAGACAAGTTGCCGAACTTATATTTACATGCAGCACAACAGAACATATCACTACAAGTGGCGAATTCTCAACATCTTCGATTGCTCTTCCATCAAAACCTCTCATCTCAAGCAGCCTCTGAGCTGCAGTAGCTGCAACAAAGTCTCAGTCTAGCCCTTCATCTGACATCCGATCCGGATCAGATATGCTGGAAATGGACTATGTCAGGAACCTTTACTGTGAAAAGTGCATTAAAACTGATGTTGGAAAGATTTGGAAATTAAAGGTTCAACAACGGATGAAGGTCTTCGCATGGCTGATGGTGCTTAACAGAATCTACGATTGACAATCTCCAAAAGAGAGGATACCAACTGGTAAATAGGTGTGTACTATGCAAAATGAATGCTGAAACGATTCACCATCTTTTCTCACAATGTGCATACATAATGCAAGTATACGGGAGAATAAATCAAATAGAAGAGACCAATATTCCTGTGGGGCATGTAAATGTGGCTCAGGCATTGCTCCAGACAATCTTCTCTCACAGATCAGTCATGCTCATAGCACAGTTTGTAATATGGTGCAAGAGGTGCTCGATAATTTTCACAGAAAAAGCAAAACAAATGGAAGACATCATTGAAGAAGTAAACTCCAAAGAAGATACAGCAAATTAACTGGGCAATGAGAAGAGAAGCCCTAAGCAAGACAACTCATACTTGCTGAAATTCACTTCATTGGCCAGACCAAACTGAGATTAACATGCAGTGAGGACCAATTACAACTAAAACAGTGCAACTGGTACCAACACTGGTACAGAGAGTCATACGGTACCGGCCAGCACAAGGTACTGGTAATAAGTGAGGAAGGGCAAAACGGGGACAATGAAGAGAATAATACTGGAATGGACTCATTTAATTACCTATTTGAGTCTTTTCGCCCTTGGGTTCTGAAATTTTTGGATTTTTTAATCATTCGGGTACTATCATGTTTTGAGTACCCTTTTTTTTTTTTGTATTTTAATTATTTCACTTTGTTACTGAGTGTTTTGAGTACTACCATTTTTGTACTTGTTACAAACCTCTTGTAAATATATTATTTCACTTTGTTCATGACACGCATATGTATGAAACAAACATAAACAATGGAAATAAGGATTAGGATTGATGAGTTCCTAACTTGGAATCTGTACTTAAAATTACAGAATATGAAAACCGGCCAGTACCAGTTCAACCACTAGTGTTCCCACGTGCGTCTTGGACGGGAAATTTGATAAAACAACCCTCCTCTCACGTAACAAGATCAAACAAAATACCTTCTCTATAAAAATTTTGACAAAATAACCTTCGGACCCACCAACGTAGAAGTAATGAAGTATTCCCTTCCCTCATTTACTCCCATTCGTTTTTCTCTCTTCGCCTCCCAGAAAACGACCCAAGTGGTCTCTGACTTTGCATCGCTGTTATCTGACTTTGCATCCCTATAACAGCGAGCAATATATCAACAGGTGATTTTAATTTTTAAATCTCAAAATTGCCAGCTCTAATATAAATCTCTCTTTGCTCTCTAGACATCTCTAATATATTTAGTTTGATTCATGATTTTATCGAATCGTGCTAGCTCAAATGAAATTGAATTCTCGAACTTGTAAACTAGCTTGAGTTTGATTATACAAGGACTAGTTAATTTGTTCAAATCAAGCTAGCTTAAATTTAAATAAAGAACCAGCTTTTCAAATCCTTCTCCTTATTCTGCAATAACTCATTCTCGTTTTCGAGGTACTCAATCTATCAATAGAGAAACCAATGCATATCTGGGTCAATAAAAATTGAATAACAAATTAAAGAAATTATGAAATATAATACACAATGAATACCTTGGATTTGAGCTTCTTTTGCATTTCATCTTTGGAATCTTACTCGGCTCTTAATTCTTGTGAGTGCCTCAAATGCTCGACCTCTGTGTGCTTGAACAGTCATTCTTTTTTTCTAGGTACTCAGTCTATCAATAGATAAACAAATATGCATATTCAGGTCAATTAAAATTGAATTACCAATTAAAAATTTATGAAAAATTATACACAACGAGTACTTTGTATTCAAGCTTCTTTTGCGATTCATCTTTCAAATCCGACTCAGCACTTAATCCTTTCAATTGCTGCAAATACTCGGCCTGTGTATGCTTGAACTCAGTCTGCAGTAACTTGTTCTTGTTTTCTAGGTATTCGATCTATCAATAGATAAACCAATGCAGGTCAATCAAAATTGAATTACCCATTAAAAAAATTATGAAAAAAATATACACAATGTGTACCTTGGATTCGAGCTTTTTTTGCATGTCCTCTTTGGAATTCAGCTCAGTGCTTAATTTTTTTACAAGTCCTGTTTGGTATTCAATCTATCGACAGATAAACCATGCATGATGCATATGCAGGTCAGCCAAAATTGAAAAATCAATTAAAAAATTATGAAAAATAATACACAATAGTACTTTGGATTTGAGCTTCTTTTGCAAGTTATCTTTTGATTCCAAAACACAGCTCTTAATGTTTGCAATTGGTTCAAATATTCGGTCTCTTTGTGTTTCAACTTCTGTGTGTCCAAAAGAGAGAAAAATCAATATCGACAATAATCTCTTAGTAAACAATATATATTATAAGAAATATGTTTGCGATAATATGATGAGAAAAAGAGACCTGTTTGCAATCCTCAAGCTCTTTCCTCATGACGTTTCCTTCTGTGTCCTGGGGTGAAGTAAATTGGAGTGATTAATTTCAAAATGGAGGAAACTGAATACTGATATAGAGAGACCTGCATGATATGATATGCATATTTGGGTCCGAGAAGAATGTTTTGTTTATAAATTTGAAGGTTTATTTTTTAATGTTTAAAAAGTAGAATATTTTACAAAATTGTCCATGTAAGTAAATTTTTTATCTGCATTTTATGATGGACGGAAATCTAACTGCCTGTAACTTAATTACAGATGAATTTCAGAAAAAAAAAATGGTGAGTTCTCTTTATCATTAACAATAATAACTACACACATGTACGTAAATCCTAAACCCTAAACATTTATATATTAGATTGATTGATCTTGTTTTGATTAACAAGGAGCGGGCCGGTTTTCTGATGAGAACCAAACTGAAATCCATCAGTCCGATATCCGATCTAAGTCGTTTGATCTGCGTTGAGATATGTGTTGGTAGATTTAAACTGAATCTCAACGTCTGCGGATCAGACGCCTTAAACTGTTCATCAGAACCCGTCCTCTGTTTTTGATTAAATGCAGGTATTTCCTTTCATTTATGCTCCTCAAAAGGTAGGCTCATGTGGTGGTGATGGCGGAGAGGAGAAAGGTATGGATGTGGGGAAAAATGATTTCATTCGCATTATCAGGATACATGTATACATTGAAGGTGACAATGAAGCAATTAAGGCATTGACAGTGGAATTTGAACGTAAATGGACGCCGGGAAAGCACTAGATTGTGGTCAGATAGGGTCTGGAAAACACAACAGAATACACCGGCTGATGAAGTTTGATAATTTTTATTCTTTTATTCTATTTTATTGATGGGATTGAACGAGTTATCATACTTGGTCCGTTTGATTCACGTTGAGATTTATGCGTTCGTTTAGCTGTTTATAATTGTAATTGTACACATGAATCGTAATGCGGATCAAACGTTTTCAATTGCATATTGGACTGAATTTGATTTGATATCTATCGAAGACATCTTGCTCTGATACCGCATAAAAATAATCAACCATAAGCTTCAAACTAGAGGAAAAATTAACTCAAAGATTAATCATGCATTGGCTCTATATTATGTTGTATAATTTGCTTATAAATAATATATTAAAGAGGGATCCACTTACACTATTTTTTTGACACAAAATTACACTCTATATTTTTAAAGTTCAAATATTGCATATCAAATTTTAGATTTTTTTTTTTAAATGGGTACAAAAACTTAATAGTCTGAAAATAACGGTTTTGTAAAAAAATTCAATAGTCTGAAAACAACGTCCTACACTCAATTGTGTCAACAAACTTAAACCTAGATAATACATACCATATATAAAATAAAAGAATTATATGGTTCAAAATCAATTGTTATTCTCTGAATTTTAATTGATAATCAGTTCAAAAATGTATTACTATTTTTTTTTGAGTAAAAGTTGGAAATCAAACCAATTAATTATTTAATATCTACAAAGAATTGTTCCTTCTGAATTTCGAACCTACGATCTCTCACACAGAAAGCATTGCTTTTGCCACTAAATCAAAAACTGATTCTTATATTACTAATTTGTTTGATCTTATAATAAACCTATCATTCATTATTTTGATTTTGTAGATAATCGACTTAGAGCAACCTGAAGAGTACATTACTATTGTATGCGGTCGTATCAGCCCTTACAAGAAGACGGTATTAAAATTACTCATTATCTTTATTTTCAAAGTCTAAATAATCGATCTGAACCATTCAACATAATCTTCATACTAAAATGTGGTTGGATAACAAATTTTATCATTTTTATAATTTTTTTACTAATTGTTTAGAGGTACAAAATCACTATTTTTGAATGGTCCATAATCTTCTCAAAACTATGATTTTGTACCTATCTTAAAAAATAGCAAAAAAAATTCAAAAAATATAAAATTTTGTATCCAAACATATTTTAATATGAATATCATATTTAGCGGTTCGGATCAACTGTTTAAACTTTGAATATAAAGATAACGATTTTGGAGCATGATGGGGCACAAAATCAATGCATTTTAACCCTCCTCGTCTCCTAGAACCACCAATTACTACTAGATGGGACACATTGTCTTAAACCAGTGAACTAACACTGATTATATAACTATATAAGTGTTTAATTATAACTGATTAAAAGCGAAAATGTCAACAAGGTTGCTTCAATTTTCAAAAACATCCAAGGAATCTGATGGAAATCACAATTGTACCAAAGAGCACAGTCAGTAGAGATTTGGAGAAACCATATTCAAACAGAATGGTTTAGAACTTTAGATGATAAGCTTAAAGCAGCAGCTCTATGAAGTTTTGAACTGACAACCAGAAAATATAGACAATTTGTTTTGGATGCTCCCATTAGGAATAAATAATAGGGTTATATCATGCATATAATTACCCATTTTAAAGTCTTTTTTGGAACTTACATTGTGTAATTGGTGCTGTCAATCATTGATTATATCGCTAATTTTGATCGATTTTGTGCTTCATTACTAGTGAAATATACATCCAATCAGAAATTTCTTTGCAATTCCATAGCAATTCATATAATTGGACTGATTTTAGATTAACATAAATTAAACCCAGATCCAAACTAGACATTGAAATAACAACTTAGGAAAGTACACTAACAAGAACATCCATCAAACAGTTGGTGTGCACATAACCAAAACCCAAAATCCCACACAAAGATTCAAATTTTCAAAGCAAATTCAAACCCAAACTAATGGCCTCACTGCGCCGACTGAAGAGGCAAATTGAGCACGGCATCTCCGTCGCCGCCTTTTGGTAGATGTGGCGACACATAAGGCACAGCAATGTGGTGCTTGGTCTTGCTAATGGGACGACACCTCTCAAGCGTGACCAAATCCCCGATTTTGAATTTGTTCTCTGGGTCATGCGCCTGGAATTTCCTCACCATACGCACGCGCTTCTTGTACTTTGGATCGATGCGGTAGCGTATCGTTCTGACATTCACGGTCTGGTCGTTGGTGTTGCATATGACCTTCCCGTGAATTGGTTTCAAAGCGACGATTCTGGGGTAGACAGGCTGGCGGGGGCAAGGCAGCGGCTTGACGGAGGAGAGAGAGAGATTGGAGAGAAACGAAGACTGGAGAAATGGAATTGAGGCAAGCATTTTTTTTTTTTTCTCTTTTATTTTTCTTACGTATTTGGTGAGAGCGTGAAGTTCTTCTGCTTGAGCGAACAGAGGTGGTGATACTGGGATTGCGTTATCTCTTTCTTCCTCAAGATAACAAGTCCGGTTTCTGTGTTCTATATTATCTGATAAAGTTCGTGTGGCGGGTTACTGACATTTAGCATGACTGAATTCATGGGACCATGACTGTCAGTAACTTGTGACATAAAATGTATCATATGACTCGGAACAGACGCTTGGACTGAGAATTAGCGGAGGAAATCCGGCTCCTCTAGAATTCCTTGAGTGCGTATCCTCTGAGAAATCTCAATTTTTGCCTGACCGACGTGTCCGGTGCCTATTCGGGGAACCGTAGGGGGGGCAGTATTATTTGAGCTTTGAGATTCGTGCAGAACGTTTTTGAACGATTGAGATATTCCAAAAGGTCACGCAATGTTTGAGATATCTCAGAGGATGCGAATTCGAATTCCTTCAGGTAGAAGTGTAGAACTGTGGTAAATTTATATTTTTATGAAAAATAATATGAAGCCTGAATTGAATTTTTATAATTTTTTTGAAGCCCGGAGAGGTATTTTATCTTTCAAGCAATGATGATCATGGATGCATATATAGGTTTTAAAGATACTGAACAAAATTAAATTCGCATGTAACAATTAGATGCATTTCAGATATCTTCAGAGTAGTATAGATCCTCGATTTAATTTTGACATAACTGCAGATACGTCATTTATGTGCGGTTATGTCAAAATTGCCTATAATAATAGATAACCAATTTAAACAAGTAAAATATTATGTGAGATCTTCCGAAAAAAAAATAAACGATAACAGTTTTATAATTTTGCGAATTTATTACTAAAAGATAATATAGATCATCAATTTGATTTTCCAATTATGATACTGTATTCAAAAAAAAAATTTAAAAGAGGCGCAAGGCCCGTCCATTTATTAAAAAAAAGAGAACCCTTACAGAATATCAATACCACTGAATACCAGTTATACTACATCACAGCCATACCAGTACCCAAACACAAAGTTCTGAAACTCTACCAACTGTAAACAGACTACAGTTCATGTAAAAAAAAAGACAAAATAGCAACAAGTATAATGAGACAGCCGCCACTATAAGACATGTCTCAGCAAGCATTATTAGCAACTCAATTTTTATAAAACAACTCATAAGAGCATCAGCTTCAGTGACAATATCCAGCTTCTCTTAAAAATCCTTCAAGCATCTGCGGGCGTGTAGAGCCGTTGTAAGGACCCTGAGTAAGGTTCCAATTCACGAGAGAGGGGTGTCCGATGCCCATCGGACCAGAACAGTGTTTGATGGGTCGTTCTACCATCCGATTCACTTCAAAATCTGTGCGCATGACTTTAATATCCGTGCTGTTTGCTTTAATATCTGTGCGCACAGATTTTGAAGTAGATCAGACGGTAGAAATCACCCATCGAACACTGTTCTGGTCCGATGGGCATCAGACACCCCCCTCTTCGCCAATTCACGAACCAATTAAGTGAGAATTAGAGGGATCCATCGTAGATCCAGCCCAATGTGAGAGGAATTCGCATCCTCTGAGATATCTCAAACTTTGCGGGACCTTTTGGAATATCTCAATCATTCAAATACGTTTTGCACGAATCTCAAAGCTCAAATAATAATGCCCCCTACGTCCCCCCGAATTGGCACCGGACACGTAGGTCACGCAAAAATTGAGATATCTCAAAGGATATGCACCCATGTGAGAGGAGATCAAGAGGTGCACCCTCAAATCCCTTTCTCTTCGCGCGCTGTTGAGAGAGAGAGAGAGAGAAAGAGGTAGGCACTTGCACAGAGAATTGCCTGTCCAATCGCCTTGACCTAGCGGTCTCCTATCGCTCCATTGCCTTTTAACGCGCTCTCCTCTCACACTGGAATTAATGTTGGATTCATAAGTAGCAAACTGGAAATGTATATCGTTTCAATGGTTTGTGATTTTTTTTTTTTTTTTTTTGCAAAAGTAGATAACCACCTGTTTCATTACGAAACAAAAGTCTATACAAAATTATGCAAAGTACCAAAAATAAATTATTACAAGCTAGTAGAATAACATCCAGCTAGCACCAAAATCCACAAAACCAAGTAATAGAAGAAAACTACTAAAATCAATCACTAAGTACTATCACACTAGAAGAAGAGGAGCTAGTATCAACTAAAGACCACTTAGGAGATAGCAAGCCAGCTGCCTCATCAATGGCCCCAGATAAATCTGTATCAGTCGACCTGTCGAACCCAAGAGTAGGGTCCACGCCCGGAATCCACGAGAACTATCAGGGAGCCTAACTGAGTTAAAGGAGAAACATCAAAAGACAAAATTAATGATAATTTAAAATATGAATCATCTAAACGAGTTTTACACCAAAAAGAAGTCAAAGCAATTATAGAAGATGCTACTGAACTAATAGATGGTACTGGTATATTTTGAAAACATATTTTATTTTTGATCAACCATACAATCCATAAAGTAGCGGCCCTAATCAACTCAACCAATAATAAATCATTAAGAGGAATCCAATAATCAAAGTGCCAAAGATCATAAACCTAAGTACAGTTTAAAACAAAATTGTTGTGATTACCAATTCAAGATCACAAAGTAGAAATAAACGGACAAGTAACAAAAATGTGATTGACTGTTTCAAGAGCACCACAAAATGGACAATCTATATTATCTTGCCAACTCTTAGTACGTAAATTACATTTAGTAAGAATTTTGTGGTCTTAGTTTTTCTTCTTTGAAAATATTTTATTCTATTAAATTTCTTAATTTCTATATGAAATTGTAGATGTTGGAAATTTCTGACGTCAGATTTCTAGGAAATAAACTAACAAGGGATCAACGAATTTGCAGATAAATGACAACATATAAATATATGACAGGTCGGTTTTGGATTTTGAACTTCCTGCGATGAATTTCACATCGCACGTTTGGAATTAAAATAACTACTTTAAATTAGCAAACATGATTATTCCAATAATTAATTCATTATGAATATTTGCACTATAAAAATTTGCATGACATTAAATGCAATTTTTCTGTATACATCTAAGTTCCTACTAAATTGATGCTATGAGTCTGTAAATTCGTTCGTCAGAAAATATTATGTTTGATTAATTTTTTGCAACAACATAATTTCTTTGATCAATGTATATAATTTTCCTTGAAAGGTGCGTAAAAGATAAAATATGCGTCGATAGCCACACTTATCTTTAGTAGACATATATAATGACAGTTTAGGTTTTGTATATTCAGAAAATTAAAATTAAACAATAGCACATGTGCACGTATATCTTTGAATGAATTCAAACCAATTACAAAAAAATAATAATAAATCAATCAATCAAACATCTTGAAAGAAAAAGTCCATATTACGGCAAAGCAAAACACAAATACCATAAACAAATTATTAATCAAAGATGATATTTCAAATCCTAGATGACCGGTAAAAATAAAAGGAATGAATGAGATGATATTTTTGAATAGCCAAACAATTGTTTTATACTTTTGCATGCAGATGTTGCTTCATGCTTTAGATAGGAACAGAACGTAAAACGACTGTCTCAATGCTGAGGCCAGGTCCAAAGCCGAGAAGAACCCCATATTCGAGCCCTTCACCTGTGGTCGACTTCCCTTCCTTGGCCGATTCTTTGCGCAACTCATCTAGAATAAACAGGACAGTTGGGCTCGACAAGTTTCCGTATTCGCTCAGGATCTTCCTTGACAGGCGCAATTTGCCCTTGTCAAGTTTGAGTTTTGCTTCTACTTGATTCAAAATTGCAGGGCCCCCTGGATGAGAAACCCAGAAAAGGGAATTCCAATCTGTTATACCTAGTGGCGAGAATGCCTCAAGAAGACGACCTTCGATGTTTGCTGATATGTGTTTCGGTATTGAAGGCGACAAAAAGATGAGGTTGCCTACTTCGCGAAGTTGCATCCCAAGCTCCTCCATTGTGTTTAGAATCATGGTCTCTCTGGCAGACACAATTTCATACAGTGGACGCTCAGTTTCCAAGTCTGGATCTGCGCCGACTATAACAGCAGCAGCGCCGTCAGCAAACAATGCTTGGGAAACAAGGAAGTCAGCATAAGCCTCAGCAGGACCACGGAATGCATGGAGGATGTTCTCAGAAGTGATGATAAGAACACGTGCACCTCGGTTGTTCTCTGCAAGGTCCTTGGCCAGACGTAGACTACTTGCGCCGGCATGGCATCCTTGATAGTAAAGCATGATACGCTTGACCGTTCAAGACAGGCCGAGAAGGTGTACAAGTCTGGCATCAGCGCCTGGACAGTCAGCACCGCTATTAGTGGTAACGATAAGGTGCGTGATCTTGGAGATAGGCTGGCCCCACTCCTTTATGGCTGCCAACGCTGCCTCTTTTCCCAGTTTAGGCACTTCCTCTACCAGAATGTCCAGTCGGTCATCAAGAGATGGATCCATGCTCGCAGCAATGTTCGGGTGCTCCTTGAGCGTCTCCTCTGTTGCATAAAGGTATTTGCTTTGAATTGTGGTCGCCTTGCCTGGAGCAAATAGAAAAATCCGGAGATTAAATATTTAATTGGGATTATGCATGTCAACTAAAAATTTCACGGACGGCCTTGATTATCTTGCATTTAGTAAATAAGAGTGTATTTTGAAAGCGGAACAAGCCAAAATAAATGATAATATATTTATAAAATCAAAATTAGATGTTTTTATTGTCTCTTCATAATGTATTCATGCAAGGTATGATGTACCATCAAACGATTAAGTGTGATGGCAATCAAGGACCGCGGGCTTAACGTAGTGACACAAGTTTCGTCTCTCCATCCTAGAATATATAATATTAATTAATTGTGGCATACAGGCATACAGCCCAGCCCTACAATAATTTATAAGAAATTAAAGATATTGATTATTCCAATACACGGAATGTTTAGATTTTCATTCTTTCTTTTTTACGGTTAATTTTCTTTTTACTGAAGCCTCGACACAATAACGGTTATCATGGCCTGTTTACTGCTGGTGCTGTGAAAAGATGTATATATGTTTGATTAAATACAATTTCTTCAAACAATTAAGAACTAAGTACATGGTATATATATATAGCAAATGAAATATAAATTAGGGACCAACAACTTACAAATCTTGGCGAACTTCTTCTTGAGCTCAGTTAAATGCTCAGTGTTGGTAACCCTGAAGTAATTGTCAATCATATAATCCACAGAGATTTTTTGGTGTGGAACTGCAGTGCCTACTGCAAGCACAGTAGCAAAGCCTTTAGATCGTTGCTGGGCAAGATCCATGTTGGAACCCATTTTTGTTAATTAATTTGCTGTATGATTTGGCTAAACTGGTATGAGTTGCTAAAGAAAGAAAAGCTCTTGTACTTTGCATGAAATGGCAAGGGGGGAGAAGCCTTAAATAGAACAAGCAGAGTTACATACGAGGGATTAATTAATTAATTTCTTTGGAAACTGCTAAAAACATCGTAAGATGGTTTCAGTAGAAATCGGTGGGGTTGAACCCGGGCACATTAATTAATAAAAGCATACTGCTTTAACTGTTTCCCATCATAAATTCACTTGGTAACAGTAGAAAATAATCGGTGGGTTCACCCCCATATTTATCATTAATTAATTAATTTCTTTCGAATTATTGACTATTATTTGACTATTCTCAATGTGCTCGGCTGTTCTGAATTTCTGATGGGAAACAGTTAATGCAGTATGCTTTTATTAATTTAAGAACATCTCTGAATGGGAAACTATTAGCAACTGATAACAATATATTGATCTCTTGATTAACTTGCGTTGATTAGGAACTTTGACTTTGACTTTCCTTATGCATACCAACCAAGCAACATCAATAGAATACATAAGATAATTGGCTGCTGAGCATTCGAATTAATATCCCTTGCAAAATTATGAACAAAATCAAACTGAACTGTGTACATCTAGAGCTAATTAAGCTTTGAAAAGGTATTCGTTTCTTTAGTATAGTTTTTGTAAATGAAATTCTCTCAGCATTTTATAAGAATATTTATCAAAATTTCACGGACTTCTCTTTCTAATTTTTTTGTTTTTAAAACTTGGTAGTGTTATTGGATTTTCCTAACTGCAAAAAATTCGCATGCGTACTTTAGTTTCAGATTCAATCAAGAGAATTGTACGTGCTTACATTAGATGTGATTCATATTAAATTTTAACATGTATATATATAATTATCAGGACTTTAAATAGCACGCTATAGCATTTTTAAACTCTGAAAGTTATGGTGTTATCATCGCTATAGTGCACTATAGTAGCGCAATAGTGGCATAGTGTTCTTTTTTCTAGTTGTTCCGCTATGACACAATAAAAACTATTTAAACGTTTGAATTAATTATTATATATTAATTTTATTTTTAAATAAATTAATAAGTTAAAAAATTAACATCCGGAAATTATCCACATCAGTATATTTTAGTACCAACCAAATATAGAGTCAAAGTATCACAATTTTCTCGGGGGAATTTCATGTATCCCCCTTAAAAATCTTGAAATTACGTATTTCTCCCTCTAAAATTCATAATATCATATTTACCCTTCTAAAGTTCAAAAACTCACAAATTTATCCAAATTATTAATTTTTCTAATAAAACTCATTTTAAATTTATAAATTACCCATTTTACTCTTCTCTCCATCTTTTTTGTTCTCAATTCTCTTCATTCCCAGAGAAATGAAGGGGAGAAAATACAAAAATCAAGCTTCATTGTTTTTAAAGCAATTATTTTACAGAATCTCTTTTTTTATGATTACTTCAAGACTGAGAATAATTCGTAAAGACTTATTGTAATGCTAAAACTTTCTCCTTCGATTTAATTCATATATGGGAGAACAGAAATTAAGTCTATTAAATTATCTACATAAGATTCTATTAAATTATCTCCATCTCTTATGTAACTAAAATAAAGGACTGGACCTCTTCCTGTTCCATTCACAGGAGAGCATCATGACCATAACCAAACACTTTTTCTCCGTTGTTCATTGTTTGTGGCAGTATCGAGTAAATCAGGAAAGCACTCAAAGATAATAACAAGAGAACTGGCGGGACTGCACGCCGTAACCTGATATCCCATTTTTTAGAAACTTCATTGTCCCCTCTCTTTCCTCCCATCACTCTCAAAATTCAGAAGAGAAAGATCCATTCATCCATCCCAGAGCAAAGATGAGGATGAGTTGCAATAGATGTAGAGTGCTAAGGAAATAAAGAGAGAGGATGGTGCTCACTGACCTTCAAAAAAAAAAAAAAAAACAGAGAGGATGAAAAGAAAAGATGGAAGAAGGGTAAAAATGGAAATTTATATATTTAAAATGAGTTTTATTACAAAAATTTATAAATTGGATAAATTTGTGAGTTTTTGAACTTTAGAAGGATGAATATGATATTTGAATTTTAGAGGGGGAAATACGTAATTTCAAGATTTTTGAGAGAGATACATGAAATTCCCCCAATTTTCTTTTATGTGCATGAAAACAATGATATAAATAATATCTAACGTTCTCTTTTGAAATTAAAGTTTTAAAATTTAAGTTATTAATGTTAAAAATATAGGCACAATGGAGATAAATTGAAAATATTTAAACGCTCCTCTTGTTTTTTTATTATAGTCCTTAATATTACTATATGTGTCTTAGAGTGAGGTAACATGCAACTTTACCAAAATCTAACATTATTTTAATAAATTGAGTCCTAAGACAAATCTACACCAAAAATCAATCTGGATCTAAAAAATCTAAAATAAAGTCAAGGCTCGAAATAAACTGTGCCGAGCTTGAGAGTTGACACATTCATAGAAACTAAGGTTAAAAGAAATCAACTCTACTAGAAATTGCAGAATTTATCGATCCAAGGAATTCCAGTGTAACAATTATAATCTAAAAAGAATTAAATAACACATTGAATTATCAATCATAAAAAATACAGGCTAGGGCACTTTCCGAAAAAATAATAATTATTATTGATAATTAACATGCACTACTACAAAAAAACGTCTTCCTACACTACACCTTATACACGGATTTTCTCAATTTTATAAAAAAACGTGTATAAAATAAGATTTTTCCAGTGTTCTAGGAATCCTACACGAATATTAACTTAAAAACCAATGTCCGTGTGGAAATTAATCTTTTATACACGGATATTTCATTAAATATCCGTGTAGGAATAGTGAGAGAGCTACACGGATTTTCAGTTACAAATCCGTGTAGGAAGGGTGATTCTTCATCTTCCTACACGGATATTCAACTAAATATCCGTGTAGGATAGCCCACGGATGTGAAATTTTATTAAATGTTACCCAAATATTTTATTATATTATGATATATTCCTACACGGATATGTAGTTAAATATCCGTGTAGGATTTTCTTTTTTTTACTTTTTTAAATATAATATACTTTCAATTTCATATTTTGTTATTATTTAAATATAAAAATGAACATGTTTTCATTGCTGTGAAGCTCTTTAAATATTCATTCTTATAAATTAAGAAATTTATTCATTTAGATATGAACTTTGTAAATATTAATTTCTTTATAATTTATGTATTCATTCTTGTACACTATTTTACAAATAAAAATATTCATCACTTGTGTTAGAAATATTAAATATTAACAAATTTAAAATTGTACAATTAATACGTAAAATAAATGCGGAAGAACAAAAATGGAAACAAGTAAACTTTCATATATTACTACTGATATAAATATTACAAAAGTTACCCAAAAATTGATATAATAAAACAAAAAAAAAAGAAACTCCTACAATAACAAAAAAAAAGAAACTCTAAACAACAGATTTTTTTCTTTGTGCGACGAATGTAGGGCTTTGGTGGCGGATGGCCCCTGGGGCTGCGACGTGGGCGAGTTGGCCATGGTGGCCATGGCCAACTTCTGGGATAACCTGGTGGTGGTCGTTCGTAACCGGGTGGGATCCAAGGCACTGGCCTGAAGTCCTCTGGAATTGGTGGTAGTGCCTCAACAGGATGTTCTTCATCGACATTTGACATTTTTTCACTTAGAGAAATTAAGATAGGTTTAAGAGGAATTAACCAATTCGGAAGATATATAGGGATTAAGGTGACTCTTCGTTTTTCTGTGTTTATTTTCGGTATATTCAATATTAAATTTGTAATTAATTACATAGGGCGCGCATGTTTTGAAATAAATATGCATATCACTCGTAAGAAGTTGTACCGATCTTTTCCTACACGGATAGTTACGTAAATATCCGTGTTGAAAGACTATTCCTACACGGATATTTAATAAAAACCGTGTAGGAAAATAGGAGAGCTACACGGATATGTACTTAAATATCCGTGTAGGATACCTATTGCACACGGATTTGTAATAAAAATCCGTGTAGGAAACCTTGCACATGAATCCTTGCCCACTAGATTATATCTTCCGAAATTTTGTAAGTCCCCAGTTCATTTCTTTTTCCTCTGATTTTAAAATTCTTCCTCTGAGTTCAAAATTCTTCCTCTTCTCTTTATCTCTCTCTCTCTTTCTTTTGTCAGGGTTTAGGTGGTGTGTGCGCCTCCATTGCTGCCTCTCTCTCTTTCTTTTGTCAGTTCACTTCTTCCTCTAATTTTGTTTGAAGACTTTTGGTAATTTACATAGAATCCAACTGCTTCTAAGGTACCTCTCTTGTTACTAACTCAAATTATAATTGTAGTATAACCGGAGACAAGCTGCTTACTCACCCGAGCAAGTCGACGAAGTGAGAGGGATGTGGGCAAGGTGGTTTATTTTCCAATTTTGTACTCCACAATATGGATTCGTATAAATTAATTTTTGTAATTATTAAATTTGAATTGTTATGTTGTTTTGGCAATTTCTATCTGTTTTGGGTTAAAAAAACATTATGATATTATATATAATGGCTAGCAAAAGTGGAGGCTAGCCAAAAATACAAAAAAATACAAAAAAAAAGAAAATTGTACAAGGATATTTGAAAAAATCCGTGTAGGATGTGTTAAAAATAAAAATTGATTTAGGATCTTCCTACACGGATTTGTACTAAAAAAACCGTGTAGGAATATATTTCATACACGGTTTTTTGTTAAAAAAACCGTGTAGCTCCATACCCTAGCTACACGGATCTTGAGTAGAAAATCCGTGTAGGATTAGTGTAATCGTACACGTATAAATTATCCGTGTGTAAATGGTGGACTTTCCTACACTCCAGTATCGCACACGATTCCAAATCCGTGTAGCTCTCCAGTTAAAGGCCGTGTACAAACTGTTTTTTTTGTAGTAGTGATGCAATATTTTGTGGGAATCAGGATTGAGTTGGTTTCTACTTCACATTTAAACGACTTGAATCAAATGATGTATCTACCCTATTCAAAGCTTCCTCTCTATGCCGTAACAATGAATTGATACGATTCTCTTCATTTTCTTAGAGTTGTTCTTCCATTTCGATTCAAATTCGCAGGCTATAAATACAAAACATAAGTGCTAATCAGTAAGATAATTTGTCTTTTAGATAAATTTGATTAGTTACTGAGGTTATAGTTTATTTATTTTTCCTAGTTGGTAGCTTATAAATGGATCCAAAAATACTGTAGCTACGTACTGTTCATCCTACTGTAGTGGCGCACTGTTTATCCTTACTATAGCGACTTGCTGTTCATCCGTCTATTCGAACTGTGGCTGCGCATGGTTCATCGGTACTGTAGCTGGGATGGAGATTGATTCAGAAAAGAAGTCTGTCACACAAATCGTATCCATGATTTCACAACCAATATCTACACAGCAACTTAAAATTCCTGTTAACCTCTCTAGCTCTAATTGGGAACAATGGTCCACATTTGTCGAGACTGGGTTGGATTCCCTTCGAAAGGGAAAACATCTGACAGGAATTCATGGGAATCCAACCCAGGAACTCAAAGAACTACGCAGGATAGATTCTTCTTCTCCACTCCTGTACTTAATTGATTAGCTAGGTTTATATCTTTTGGTAAGAAATTTATCAGGCCATACTTCTTGAATTTGTTTTTCTGAAATAAATCATGAAGCCTGAAACGATTAGCATGAAGCATGGTCTGCGAGGATACGAAGCACAAATTAACAGAGCACTGGTAATTATGATTATATGAAACGAAATAACCAAATTGGAACCCATATATAGCAAAACCTGTGATTAATGGAATAAATCAAACGATTTTAGTGTTCTGATAAATTGAACAAGTAAATTCAAACTATTTTTGGAATAAATGATATTCCTAGCTAATTGAATAAATAAAAAAAGTCAAAAAAATAAAATTCATGAAGAATGGTCTGAAACAATTAGCATGAAGCATGGTCTGACAAATTCATTTACCATGTTTCATAAATCAAATGATTTTAGTCCGAGAAGCCTGAAACTAAATCATTGTACATCCTCTGAAGCCCAATTGCATAACTAAGCCTTAATCAGATCAAATTTAAGAAAAAAGAACATTTGAGTTTGGTGAGGTGACTGAGGCAACAGATGGGTCTTTTGTGCCAGAAAAGGTACGAGGGAGGAGAGAGATACGGGAGAAGTATTTCCTTTCTCTGGGGTGTCAACTAAATAACTAAAATCTTTCCTCAAAAAAAAAATCACCAAAATTTTACAGAAGGAAAAAGAAACTAGACATGAAGAATTCAATTTCTTATTAGATATCTTCTAAATTCAACGATGTTGTAGCTTTATTGGACAACTCCAGTTAAAATTCAAGGGCATTTTAGTCCTTTAATCTTTAAAATAATTAAATAAAATATTAACTAACTCAAAAGGAGATAAAAATAAGAAAGTTAAAATTTTATGGAGATATCTAATATTATGGTATTTTGATGAGGATATTAACTATTTCAAATGTTCTATGAGTACACTGGAAATTTTTCCTATTGTAAATTTATAATTGTGGGTATGAATTATCCTTCGTAGGCTCGTAGCTACCTGGTATAACAGTATATTAATAAACTGTTCTGATGTATAAAATGCTATCCACAATTGCACATGTAATAGACCATGAAGCCTCACTTGTCATGCATTCAACATTGGTATAAGCTTAAAACTGAGTGTATGATAACTTGATCACAACAGGGTGTCAGTTCAGAATTGTAGCAAAATTAAATCTCTCATACAGGCATTTCACCAAACACATTACGAACAACAACATATTTGTGGACTGCATGAGCTCTCAACAACACAGCTTTATAAATCTACTGCATAAGTTAAGCAATATAATCAACCAACAACATAACTGTATAAATCCACTGCATTAGTTAAGCAATATAATCAACCAACAACATAACTGTATAAATCTACTGCATAAGATCTCAACAAATCTACTGCATAAACTGTTGAAATTTTCATTGAAACACTTGTCATTCTCATAATACCACTTGAATTACAAATCTACAGCATAACTGTTTGAAATCTCCATTGAAACTACCACTAACATCAGATGTGAATAGATTGACAAGTTTAACTAAGCCAATTAACCAACTAATAAACTAAGCCCTCTCACCACGAATCCTACGGGCAAGCTGTATATCTTTGGGCATAATCGTAACCCTCTTTGCATGAATCGCGCACAGATTCGTATCCTCAAACAATCCAACCAAATACGCCTCAGCCGCTTCTTGTAAAGCTGCTACAGCCGAGCTCTGGAACCTGAGATCTGTCTTGAAATCCTGAGCAATCTCTCTTACCAGTCTCTGAAAGGGAAGCTTCCTGATCAGAAGCTCAGTGCTTTTTTGGTACTTTCTGATCTCACGAAGTGCCACTGTGCCAGGCCGGAAACGGTGAGGCTTCTTGACCCCACCAGTTGCAGGGGCCGACTTACGGGCGGCCTTGGTGGCCAGTTGCTTACGCGGCGCCTTGCCACCGGTAGACTTGCGAGCGGTTTGCTTCGTACGAGCCATCTCAGAGGGGTAAAGTGGGAATACGAAGGTTTGAGGCTGATTTGCAAGAAAGAAGAGGAGATGATGGGGGGGTTTAAATAGAGATTGATTTTGTTGTTTAAAAGGCGGGAGAGAGAGGGAACTATCAAATTTTCGGGAGGGGAACAGAGCAGAGATTTGGAAATTCTTTGGAGCGTTCGATTAGGATAAACGAACGGTCAGATTGAGAACGGTATCGATCCATGGGAGCGTAAAAGGTGGAATGCCATTGGTTGGTTTTTTGAATTAGGATCTTTCCAATCCATCCAGACCAGACGCAATTCTTTGCTTGGCTCAGCGCTGAGATCAAAACGTGTCCCAGGCGCTGCCTATTTGTTTTTTGTTTGTTTTTAGTTGTGCTGAACTGGTGATTCTATGAATCAGAGTTTTGCATCGTAAATTTATTCAGATCAACTACAACCGTCCGATTTTCGTGCAGATTCTGATCAACATTCAGGATAAAAACTCAAATTTTGAATTACTTTAGGAAATACGGCCCCTATTAAAATATTTTCTAAGCGTCTGTATTCATTATTATTCTCGTACGAAAGTAAAAAAATATATTTTTATTTTTTTCCCAAATTAGATCCGTCCTGAATTATTTTTAAAGTATAAGGAATGAATTGACGTCTTAGTAGGAGGTGAAAACAGAATAGATACGGAACAAATATCAGATATATTCGATGAATACAGATACAGATTCAAATCAGATCAAATATTTATTAAAATAATATAAAAATATTAAAGTTTGTAGTATTTATCTAATTATAATGGTGAATAACATAATTTTTTCATAATATATATTAAAATATATAGTATATATCTACTATTCAGATATTGATAATTGAAACGTAAAATCATATCAATATCTTTATCTACAGAGATATTCGGATATCCACATTTAAATTTTCAAATACGGATCAGATATTATCCATACCGTTTCACCCCTACGTGTTAGTATAACAGTATACATTTCCTAGTCCGAAAATAAGATTATATTTATTTACTTTTGAAATCAGATCCGTCCGCGGATTTAAAATGTAAGGATTAATTGGATTGGTGCCTTCATATTATTAAACACTATTCAATCCAAATTTGCAGTCTCTTTAAAGTTTCTCCTAAAAATTTATAACATAATTTAACATATTTGATTTGAATTTTTCTCTCAAACATATTTGATTTGAATCAAATAGTTCATCTAATATATCATAACCACAACTTGTTCTTTGAATGCGAAACAACAAGATTAATTCAGACGATTATGGTATCAGCTTATCAAATCATGGCTGACATGGGCAAAATATATAATAATAATTAAGAGGGTGTAATTTATTGCCTCGTTCTCGTTATATCCAGGCTTAGCTCTTCCACATGTGAGATACATATCATACAATTCAGCAGCCGAGCAACAACACTAATATCTCTCTCCCAAAAATCGCCAAAGTTAATCACAACTTTTCTCAACAAATAAAGGAACTTCTACACGAATGGTAGCCAGACTTTGAAGGGCGTAAAAAGTTTCCAAATAAAGTGACTCCAATGAAGAAAGAGATAACACGACATTATCACGTATTTGAAAAGTGCAATGAATAATCAGTTTGAGATTTTTTTATTGTGGGGGAGGAAAGGCTAAGTCCAAGCATGCTTTGAATATCAAGATGTAAATCTTCCAAGGAACATAATTCAGAGATAAGTTGGTTCAGTTTGGTCGAGTTGGTCTCATATAATCGAAGGGAAACATGTCTCTGGCAGGTTAAAGTGGCTCCAGAAGGAAAATTAAAATTTTCAAAATTTACATGAGCAGGCAAACCAACAAGGGAGAACCACCTGAGAGAGTTAATGGTGAAGATAATAGGGAGGATTGGCAATATATATGAAAAACATAAACCATCTAATATACATATTTGATTTAAATTATTCTGAAAAGTATTGTATAAAAAACGTATTTTAAAAGTTCCAAAATTCACTACTACAAAAAACGTCTTCCTACACTGTACCTATACACAGATTTTCTCAATTTTATAAAAAAACGTGTATGAAATAAGATTTTTCCAGTGTTCTAGGAATCCTACACGAATATTAACTTAAAAATTAGTGTCCGTGTGGAAATTAATCTTTTATACACGGATATTTCATTAAATATCCGTGTAGGAATGTTCAGAGAGCTACACGGATTTTTATTACAAAATCCGTGTAGGAAGGGGTTATTGTACACGGATTATTGTTTAAATAACAGTGTAGAAAGGCTAGAGAGCTACACGGATTTTTACTAAAAAATCCGTGTAGGCTACCTAAAAAAAAAAAAAAAAAAAACGGTTCAGCAACCTTCCTACACGGATTTTTAAATAAAAATCCGTGTAGGATAGCTAAAAAAAAAAAAAAAAAGATTCAGCAACCTTCCTACACGGATTTTTAAAATCCGTGTAGAAAGGCTAGAGAGCTACACGGATTTATAGTGAAAAATCCGTGTAAAAATGTAGTTTTAGGATTTTGGTTATATAAGAAGGTATTTTCCCTCCAACGCCGTTTTGATTTCAACTCATAGCACAACTGGGATCTGAGATATTTGAAGTTGTTATTTTCTCCTCTCTATCTTACTAAGGTTAGCCATGAATATATATATATTTTTTTTCTTTATCTAATTTTATGTTACTTATTATTGCTTATTTAGATCATGTGTAATTATTATTGCTTATTTCTCTTTTATTTTTCTTTTCAGTTTTGTATGGTTTTCTTTTCAGTCCTGCGCATGCCTCACGAAAAGGGGCGTAACTTTTGATCCGTCCATTGGATCGGGCTGAATTTTTGACAGGAACTCCACAGCCCAAAACCGGATCAGAAACTAATCTACAATTCGTTTCACCCATGTTACGGGTTCAGATTCGCGATCCGAGTCTTCCTTCATGGACTTTTGGACTTTTTAGACTTTTGGACATTTTTTTTGCAAAATACTATGTATATTCAATCTGAAATATATAATTACTGACTAGCAAAACTGGAGGCCAGCTAAAAAAAAAGAAAAGAAAAAATCAGCAACCTTCCTACATGGATTTTTAAATAAAAATCCGTGTAGAAAACAATTCTACACGGATTTTAACTTAAAAATCCGTGTAGGAATGTTACTGAACCCGGTTTATTTATTTAATATTCTGTTGAGGAGAGCTACACGGATTTTAATTAAATATCCGTGTATGAATACTCTTCCTACACGGATTTTTAATAAAAAACCGTGTAGGAAG
This sequence comes from Carex cristatella, assembly GCA_024447775.1. Taxonomy (NCBI): domain Eukaryota; kingdom Viridiplantae; phylum Streptophyta; class Magnoliopsida; order Poales; family Cyperaceae; genus Carex; species Carex cristatella. The sequence continues at coordinate 7,198,054 of JAJHPF010000023.1, read as the reverse complement.
AAGTTTCACACACAGTTTTTTATTACAAAACCGTGTAGCTCTGAGTATTTCCACACGGCTATTTAGTAAAAAATCCGTGTAGGATTAGTGTAACCGTACACGGATAAATGCTGGACTTTTCTACACCCACCCCAGTATTGCACACGTTTCCAAATCCGTGTAGCTCTCCAGTTAAAGTCCGTGTACAAACTGTATTTTTGTAGTAGTGATTACTCTTTCCTTCATCCCCTTCGCCTCTCTTTCACCCTTCCTCCGCCAGAGACCCAACATCACAGCATCTTCTCCAAGTCCCTTGGCACAACTTGTAGAATTTCAACACAGAGGCGCAACCCGATAATTCAAGAATCAAGAATTGCTCCAATACCCCAATGAAAATTTTCTAAAAAATCAAGAATTACAGGTGTTAACTGACCCGATAATTCCACCAATGCAATTGTTGAATTGTTCCATTTCAGCCATATCTACAACCTCAGTATGATCCTCACCGCCATTATGTAAACTCCATTTTTCTATCATATTCCCTAAAACATATAATGCTTTTCTTAAATCATCTTTAGCTTCAACTCTCCTCCTCCAATCAAACTCAAAACCCAAAACATGCTCTTGACCAGCAACAACCAAACATTTAAGCAAGAAAACCTCAAAAGGTTCCAGTTTTGACATCATCCAGCCATTACCATTACCATTACCTTAGAATTAGAATCTAGAACCCTGATCTTCTCTTTCAAGCTTTTTGCCCCGCGAAGTTGGGATAGAATGTCCTTCAGCCTGGTAATTTCGTCGTCAAAACCAAAGTCTGACGCTGGTGCTTGTTCGACTGGTGCAGTGGAGACCCGATGTGTTTGTGAAGGAAACAAGGGAGAATGGGAAACAAAGAAGAGAGAAGAATTGAGATTTTTAAAAGGGGATGTGTGTGGAAGGGAAGAGATGGAAATAAAGGGGAGACAATGAGACAAGGGTGAACGGACGAGAAGAAAGACCCTCGGAGATTTGCAGCCCATCACGATGAAAGGAAGGGTAATTTTGGAATTTTCAAAATATGTTTTTATACAATATTTTTCAGATTATAATTGTGGCAATTTCATGTATTTAATGATTTTAGAGTGGCAAATAATTAATTTCATGTTTTGAAGTGGTAATTTTCTAATTTTTATATTTTGGAGTGACATAAAAACAATTTTCTCATTTTAATAATATGTTGAGGAGAGTCAATTTTGTTATTGGATGGAACATGGACCAAGAGCCCACTAACATAAAATTAGCCTTTTAAGATTTCACAAATAATGGCACGGATGCCTTTTGCAAATTCACATGTTTATGACCACCTTTACATTTTTTATAAATATTATATTTGGACTCAAATGTTTGTTACAAGATAGGTGTATTATTGTTAAATTTGTTTTGTGATTTATTTTCAGAAATAAAATCAATGGCAATTGCATCCGCTTCTTATAGAAACAATGGTGTATATCCGCATTCTCAATTGAAGTATAATTATTCCACATGAAATTATTTTAATTTTTGCAAATTTACATATTGTTTATGACCACCTTTTTTTTATAAATAAAATATTTGGACTCAAATGTTTGTTACAAGATAGGTGTATTATTGTTAAATTTGTTTTGTGATTTATTTTCAGAAATAAAATCAATGGCAATTGCATCCGGTTCTTATAGAAACAGTGGTGTATATCCGCATTCCCAATTGAAGTATAATTATTCCACATGAAATTATTTTAATTTTTGCAAATTTACATATTGTTTATGACCACCTTTTTTTTTATAAATAAAATATTTGGACTCAAATGTTTGTTACAAGATAGGTGTGTTGTTGTTGATCGATGTTGTTGTTGTTATGATTATGATAATGATGGTGGTGGTGGTAGTGGTGATAAAATTTATTTTGTGATTTAGTTTCAGAAATAAAATCAATAGCAATTGCATCCGGTTCTTATAAAAACAATGGTGTATATCTGTATTCTCAATTGAAGTATAATTATTCCACGTCAAATTATTTATTTTTTTAAATTGGCGTAATTTTATATCTGTCAACATTGTTATTTTATTTTTTGTTTAATTAATTTTTCAACTAAATAAATTTTGCACGTGCAAGTGCTAAATGGCTCAATAGGAGTTCTGTTAATTAAGTATCAACTTGTAATTAAGCTATTTTGGTCATTGTTATCAAAGAGCTCTTTTTTTTAATTAATAAATGTAGTTGGTGCACCGGATGCATTTGCGTTTTTGGGGCACTAACTATATTTACTTAAAATAATTAAAAAGGGAGAATAATTTAGGTTACAAAAATAACCGTCATGACAATATATGTCTATCCTAAACATACAGAAATAATATTTTAGAACATATAATATTAGCATGCAAATTTGAAATATCGAAGATATAAAAAGTAAACTTTCTTTGAAAATTTTAAATATATTTTAGAATTAATTAATTTTTGTTGGACTATTTGCAAGTAGAATATATAATATAAAATTAAGTTTCTTTTTTTAAAAACTATACATGTACATATGATTACTATATATGCTACATATATAATCTTGTCACAACAATTACTCTATTTTTATTTTTAGGTCTCCTCGTAACAATTGATCAGTATCACATATATTCACATTACTTCAAATATATGTTTTTATTTTTTATTATAACAACACGTTTAAAAAAATATGAGCCCTCATTTCATTAACTAATTAACTGTTACAAAGATTTTGTAACACAAAATTTTACAAAGCAATTGTCACTCAAGAATAATAACCGTCAGTAAATATAGAAAAGATGTGTTGTTAAAATATGTGATACTCAATTGTTACGAGGAGGGCCAGAATGAAAAATAGAGTCATTGATGTAACAAGATTATATATGTAGCATATATAGTAATGATATGAACATATATAGTTTAAACAAAATTAGAAACTTAAATTTATATTATATATGCTACTTGCAAATAGTCCAACAAAAATCAATTAATTTCTAAAGTATATTTAATTTTTTAAAATAATTTTTTTTTATATCTTCCGATTATGATATTTCAAATTTGCATGCTAATATTATAAGTTCTAAACTATTATTTCTGTATATTTAGGATCGACATATATATATACAGCATGTCATGGCGGTTATTTTTTGTATCCTAAATTCTTCGCCTTTTTTAATTATTTCGAGTAAATATAGTTAGTGTCCAAAAACCCAAATGCATCCGGTGCACCAACTACATTTATTAAAAAAAGAAAGAGCTCTTTGATAACAATAACTAAAATAGCTTAATTACATGTTGAAACTTAATTAACAGAACTCCTATTGAGCCACTTAGCAATTAATTGCACGTGCAAAATTGTTAGTTGAAAAGATAAATAAACAAAAAATAAAATAACAATGTTGACTGATATAAAATTGCGTCAATTTAAAAAATAAAATAATTTGATGTAGAATAATTATACTTCAAATGGGGGATATGGATATACACCATTGTTTTTATAAGAAGCAGATGCAATTGTCATTGATTTTATTTCTAAAAATAAATTACAAAACAAATGTCATCATCATCGTCATCACAACAATAGCAAAAACAACAACAACAATAATAATACACCTATCTTGTAACAAATATTTGAGTCCAAATATTTTATTTATAAAAAAAAAAGTTGGTCATAAACATGTGAATTTGCATTATTTGTTAAATCTTAAAAGATTAATTTTATCTTAGTGGGCTCTTGCCCATGTTCCATCTGGATCGAATTCTGCTGCTTTTCTCTAAGAAAGGCAGGATTCTATTTTTCCGATCCTAACTATTGAAATTTGTTAAAATTTGTGCATAAAAATGTTTCTTTATTGAGATGCATGAATAGAAAATTTTGAATTGTTGGGTCGGAAAAGCAAGATTTTGTTTTTCTTAGAAAAAAAGCAGTAGAGTTGGATACTGTTCCATCCAATCACAAAATAGGCTCTCCTCAATAGATTATTAAAATAGATTGCCCTCTCGCCGTTACTACAGCGGCTACCATGGCGAACATGGACGAAATCGATCGCCTGTCTAATCTTCCCGACGATTTGCTCCTCACAATCATCTCGCTTCTCTCCACTCACAACGCCGCCCGCACCTCCGTCCTATGCCGCCGCTTCCGCCATCTCTGGGAGGCATCTCCTTCCCTTGATCTCACCTTCCTCCTCCTTCCCCGCCCCCAATATAAAAACTTTGTTTTGATGGCGAAGCGAGCTCTTCTCGATCGCAATGCCTCCCACCCCCTTCTCAGCTTGGAACTAAGAATCTTTCCCTATGACCGAAATGTCTCAATTCTTTCTTCCTTGCTTGTCAAGGCCCGCTCCCTCGACTTGCGCCACCTCACCATTGATGGTTTCTATTTGTCAGATATAGTACCTATCCTCCCTATTATCTTCACCATTAACTCTCTCAGGTACCTCTCCATTAATCTTTTTCGGTCTGATGCATATTTTAATAATTTTATTTCTCCTTCTGGAGCCACTTTAACCTGCCTGAGACATCTTTCCCTTGGATTTGATGGGACCGACCCGACCAAACTGAGCCAACTTATCTCTGAATTATGTTCCTTGGAAGATTTACATCTTAATATGCAGAGCATGCTTGGGCTTAGCCTTTCCTCCCACACAATAAAAAATCTCAAACTGATTATTAGATTCTCTCCAAAACTTGATAATTTGGTGTTATCTCTTCCTTCATTGGAGTTACTTTTTTTGGAAACTTTCTGTGCCCATGGAAGTCTGTCTACCATTCATGTAGAAGTTCCTTTGTTGAGAAAAGTTGCGATTAAGTTTGGCTATCTATTTTGTGAGAGAGATGTTAGTGTTCTTGCTCGGCTGCTGAATTCTATCTCACATGTGGAAGAGCTAAGCCTACATATAATAGAGAAGGAGGTAATAAATTTTACCCTCTTAATTAATGTTTTTTTGCATATGTCAGTTATATATGTTTTCTTTCTGCACCTGTTTTTGTTAGGTATGTGTGTTTGAAGTTTGAACCTATGAGCTGTGTGCCTTTTTAAATTAAAAGTGGTTTGTTATGATACGTCAGATATACATATGAATTCGGTATTTCAATTTAATATGCTTGCTTCGTAATGTTCGGTACAATTGTTGGTTGATGCTTTGTTTGGATATACTAGACATGTTTTTTTATTTCTACAGGTTGAGAAGTACCCAATTCCTATTTTGTCAAAAATAGGAAAAGATGTGCAACATTTTTCTAATTTGAAGTACCTAGATGTGACCCTTCAATTTCATGAGCACAATTTAGAAGCTGTCACCACGATGCTCCATAATTGTCCCATTCTGGAATCATTAAAGTTGGTTCATCAGGTGCATAATCTCTTTTATTTTTGTAAACTATATGCTTATAATTTTTCATCATATGTGCTATCATATATATATGAATGCATTATGATTCTTTAATGAAAATAATCAACACAAAGGGATCAAATTGTATAATTATAAATACAAGCTAAAACTAACGTTTTAGTTCTTGAACAACATAATTCATCATATTATTTTTCTGTTAAAATAATCTCAATTTAGCGTAGTGCTATGGTTGGGATTCAACTCTTATTTATTTTTGAAAGAGCAACTAGGATATAGTTGGGAGGATGACAATAGTCACAATACATGATTTTATTCAATATAGCCCTTATGATTTTATTCAATATAGTCCTTATAATTTTGGCTAAAACTTTTGTCGGTTGTTCTTGATCTTGTACTTCGTTCAATTATCAATTATTCTCAATTTTTTTTTTCATTTTAGTTTCTTTATATGAAAGTTTGAAATTTCCGCATTATTTTGAATTGCCGATCTTTTATTTTATTTAATTGTTCAAATGACCATAGAACTTTTAGTTGGATTCAATTGTATTTCTTAGTGCTGACTCTATTGGAATAGAATGTGAGCTAGTTTTAATTGCTTTACTATGGTTGAGATTTGCGAGGGACGAGTAAAGTAGTTTTATTAAGTAATTAATACGAAGGGGCTCGTTTTTTTGGGAATTGCATCCTTTTTTTATATATATTTGTCTTTACAGATTCTGTGGTAGATTGCTATTGACTATGTTATAATTATAAGATTTGTTTTCTACATTAGGATCCTCCGTTCACTAGATCTAATCTACAAAGGAAAAGGAAAGCATGGAAATCAAAGCTGCCACGTAATGCTGATGGTAATAACCGCAATGCTTATTTCAGAAATCTTCAGATGAAAGAGAATCGTAAAGAAGTCATCAAGTTACTTTGTAAGAAATGTTCCTCTAAGAAGCAAGCTTGAAGCTCTTAACTTTTGGCTTGCATATATAGTCCAGCTAAATGAAGTCAATTTCATTTCTTTGCTTGTATTGATTATTTTAGTTGGAGCTAAATATCCATGTGTTGTGTACTTGTGTTGACTGTTGAAGCACGTTCAATTTCATTCATATTTCTGATAATTTGATAGTAATTTTACAAATTTAAAACCACAAAAATCTTTTCCATATGATATTGAATGACGTCCAAAAGTATTAATATCAAATGTTGCAATTATTTATACCTCAATATGCAATTGTCCAAAATTAATGTGCCAAATTTTTTAACCAAATAGTTTCTATCAAATTTTATTTTATTTTTCTATATGGTATTAGATAACGTCTGAAAGTATTAATATCAAATGTTGCAAATATATATCTCAATATGCAAGTGTGCATAGTTCATATGTCAAGTGTTTGTACCTGACAGATTCTATCAAAATTTAAATTTGCTTCTCATATGGCATTGGATAACGTCTGAAATTATTAATATCGGATATTCTAAATATTTATATCTCGTCATGGAAGTGTAAATAGTTAATTTGTCAAGTGATTATATCTAACAAATTGTATCAATTTTTTTTTCCGATATAACACTGGATGACATCTGAAAGTATTAATATCAAATATGTATATATTGTATTAGAAGTGTAAATAGCTCATGTGTGAAGTATTTGTACCTAATAGTATCTATCAAATTTTAATTTATTTTTCATACAACACTTTAATCAAAACTAGTGCTCTCGCTCGCTACTACTCACAGAGTCTCGATTGATTTTTCTTTCGGATAACATTTGAAAGTATTAATATCAAATATTGCAAGTATTTAAAACTCGTTATTTAAGTATAAGTAGTTTTTGTGTCAAATGTATGTACCTACCAGATTCAATATTTTAATATTAAATATTTCATACTATTCACAATTGCATAACTTAGGATAAATTCTTACACGACAACGAACTTAAGAGTGACTTTCATGGATTTCATTTGAAAAAGAAAATCGCATAGAAGACATTTGCGGATTTTTATTCACAAATTCTCACAGATTGTCAGAAATATGGACATAATTGAATGGAGAAAAAAAAATCACCTCTAAAAATATGTAAAAAGAAATGGGTCAAAAATGGCTATTGAGATACAAGAACGATTCAGAGACGAATGAAGAGGGACGATATAATTACTCTATTTTTTAACCAACCAACCAATTGTTTTCCGAAGTTGTCAGCAATGATTTAGAGGGGAGTAGACACAATGCCGCTAATAATTTTTTTTGCACAATTTAGCATTGCTTTAGATATAACAGTAAATTGGCATCATAATGAACAATTAGCGAATAACTTAGCAAAGATTGCGAATTTTGATAATAAAAGAATCAGACTAAAGTCGTCCTGCTTGTGTGGCAGCATATATACAAAGCAGATAGAAAAAAAGCTCCCAACTGAATATATTTTGATAAGCAAGCGCACTACTATAAATTCTGACATTATTCATTCCGGGAACCTACCATGAAGAGGGTGGAACACAAATAGAGAACCGACTCAAAACAAAGAAAAGCATTACCAATTAATCAGCTTTTATTCATCAAGATGTCAGACAATTAATATGCATCAACGAAATCATAAACAATTAATCATGCATCCATTGTAATATGATAATTAACATAACAAAATGATATTAATATTATTAATGGAGTTATTCTCAGTACTTATCAGCATAAAGATACAAGGTAGATGCCTTGGCACAAACAGCATGCTGCTATGACTCATAAACAAACAACAGCATAAATTGAACTCAGTATATATTGGAAACGCTTCCTCTTCCTCAGTTGTTTAATAAATAAGAATATGGAATTAAATCAATACACCAAAAACTCAAGATGAAATGAAATAAGAAAATGGCACCGATGTTGATGACGTACCTGGTTGCTTGCTGTGACCGCATTTCTTCTTGTGGCAGTTAATAGCCCTCGGACGCAGATGGGAATAACAACTACGACGTGACAAAAAAACAAATTAGACCATTGAAACATAATATTTCTATCTTGGATGACAAATCATTTCCTCTCAAACTTGTTTGTTTAACTTCAAATTAATTTTCCTCTCAATCAAATTCATGTATACAATTCAAATTGGTTTCCAGTATGATATTATAATATTACCATGTATATATAATTCAGTCTCTTTTATCAAATTGGTTCTATTTTTATAATTTAGTCCCTTTTTTTTGTCACAATTGCTTTGTAAAATTTTGTGTTACAAAATCTTTGTAACAGTTAATTAATTAATGAAATGAGGGCTCATATTTTTAAAATGTGTTGTTAAAATTAAAAAGTGGCTAGTGCTGGCCTCTCCCACCCGTCACACTCTGTACCCAAAAAAATGATGCTCTCGCCTTCATGTTAATGTGCAACCGCTTGAAGCTGGTTTGCTGGTTGTTATATTGTTAACGATTTTGTGGTGTTTATAGAAAAGAATTGAAGTTCTCAATTTTTTGTCCCAATTCCCAATTAAACTAAGACTGCCGGCCCCCTAATACTATCTTTCATGTTTCAACTGAAATCCATGCAATTCTAGGTTTGGAGTTTGGTACTGCTAATGATGTGAGATGTTGATGCTCATGATGCCAGTATAAAATGCAATGTTAAATTTGTGCCAATTTGAATATATGATCATATATCGTTACTAAAAAGAGAATTTCTAAGTCACTTAGATAACCAAAATTAGAATATATGATCATTGTTACTAAAAAGAGATTGTTAATGACCGATACAATAAATAGCATTTATTTAAAGACCATTCGGTGATTCACTTCAATAAAATTTAAAATGTTGTTCATACATTATAAGAAAAGTATTGGAAAATTGTCTCTTGCCAAAATAAAATAAATATTAAAATTTCGCCGAGGAAAATTGTCTTTTAAGTATAATGACCTAATTTCACTTTCACGTAAACATTATATCTGTTGAACATGCAATTTGAACGTAAAAATAAATTAAAAAATTCGATTTTTTTTTTTTTTTTTTTGAAAATGTGTTCGTAGTAAGATGGTGTAACTACATGGGAAAAAAAAAGTGATTATTAAACTATAGTATTCCCCTTGTGTTGTGAACTTGCATCTAGGATTGTAATGTAAGTATGCTAGCCATTAATTGGGAACACGATTGTACTTTCCTTAAAAAAAAAGAAAATAATACAAAACATTTTGGTGCCACAATAAACGTTTTAACACCACGGAAGCAAAAATTTAAGAAAACAGGCAGTGTACGTTTTAACAGTACCACTGTATCTTTCTCTCTCCGCCATCTTCACAGAAACTATTAAAAAAGAGATCTACATTATATATTTATTTTATTCCTCTTTCCTTGATAACTCCCATAGCAGACCCAAGCCGTTCAAATCAAGGTATTTCAATCTTTCATTTAATTAGTGTTTAGTAAGTAGAGTCAATACTTGCGTATATTTATTTATTTGATAAAAATTCCTGAAGATTATATAATTTCTGAAAATTATTTAGAAGATTCCTTATATTTATTATTTCATATAATCGGTGGAATTCAAGAAGGGTTTCGATTGTCAGAAAATTTTGAGATTTCATAAATCAATTGGTTAAATCATAATAAATATTGTATATATTCGTATTTTGTCTGTTTTCAATCTTTCGGAGTCGACAGGAGTAAGAATATTACTTCGTACTGTCTCTATATGAATGATGTCTTATAAAATATTACTACCTCATATATATACGGTATATAGTTGATCAAAGGCATTAGTAAGATTGCATGTGAGGATATAATTTTAAGGCAAAGACTTCTATGGACATAAGGACCTATTTGTAAAATGAACATATTTTTATTTTTAAAGTTCAAACAGTCGATCCGAACCGTTCATCTTGTTCTCCATATTAATATGTGCTTGGAGACCAAATTTTATATTTTTCTGAATTTTTTTACTATTTATTAAGATGGGTACAAAAAATATCAAATTCAGACCATTGAATTTTGTACCCATCTTAATAAATAGTAAACAAATTCAGAAAAATGTAAAATTTAGTCTCCAAGCACATATTAACATGGAGAACAAGATGAACGGTTCGGATCAACTGTTTGAACTTTGAAAATAAAAATATGTTCATTTTACAAATAGGTCCTTATGTCCATAGAAGACACTCTCTAATTTTAATATCATGTTTGTGTTAATAAGTTAATTTGACAAACTCTGAACTGGAACTAAATGCAGTACTGAGAAACTGTACGATCTCTCATCCATTCTACTTTTATGTGGGTTCCAGAAAATGATGAAGCTGACAGAGAGCACAAATAGGAGGAATGCAGATCAGGAAGTCAACGAGCAGACGGCTCAAGTATCATTTTATTTTTAGTTAAACTTTAATTCTCTCTTTGAAAGTGGATACATTAATTGACATGACAATTATCGGTTCATTTGCCATGTTAATCTTGATCTCGTGTTGAATGTATGTTATGTGCTTTGACTACTTGCAGTGTTAAAAGATTTTGTTTGATTTAAGACAAGATGCATGAGTATTTATTATTAATAATGTATGTGATGTGCAACGCTTTATGTTTAATTACGTGGCGCGTTGTCTCGAGAGGTGACAATTAAGTTGGTATCAGAGCCAACACATACAATATCAATAATTATCAGCTAAGAGAGGAAAAACATTGAAGTCTTGCCTTTAGAATCTAAGTAGTATAGTTAGAGTAAATTTACAATATGTGAGAAAACGTTAAATCTTATCTTCATAATTTAACTAGTATAATTATAGAAAAGTTATGATATACGAGAAAACGTTAAAATCTTATTTTTTTCTAGTCCAAGTAGTAAATATATATATATATATATAGGAGGGATCAAGTTACAACAAAGTTATAACAACAGTTTTTTCATTTTCAAAGTTCAAATCGTCGATTCAAACCATTCAACATGATTATATACTAATTTGTTATGATAAATATTTAAGCTTAATAAAATTTTGCGTGATCAGCATTTTCCTAGCTAAATCATTTGCATGATGAACCTCAAATTAAGTTGTTAGAAATTCTCTTATTATTTTTATAGCAGGTTCTGACAGAATTATGCTTAACTGGTCACCTGTGCATATATCAAATCTATTTGCATCTTTAATGGTTTATGTTGCGGCTGTACTGGTAAATGCCATATAACACCTTGGCCTCCTAATCAACGTACCAATGTACAAACTAAGATAACAAAGAGTCAAAATAAAATCGGGACAGGTTCACTTTTGAACCGGTACTAAAACGAAGACAGCAACCTGCTGCAGTAAGCAACAATGAAGATGACAAAATGTGTCAAATCTTGACTGATACTTAAGCATGATATTGAGACAGTAAGGTGCAGCAATGATCAAGTTATACTGGTAAGGCATCACCATTACATTTGAGCGGGGACATAGCAATGTGCATGTAGAATGCATTATATATATCCCCTAAATGGATTTATGGATCTACGCTAATTAAATTCACATATGTTAATTAATGGTCACTGGATTTGAGAAGATTCATGCAAAACAAAGCAATGTATTTTTCAGCCAGCGAGATAAACAGCATGATTGTCTCAGAGAGTAAATGAGTTTTGGATCAAACTTCATACTGGTTCAAATTAAATCTATAATTGTGGGTACGAATCATCCTTCGTAGCTACCAGGTATGGCAATATCTTAATAAATTGGGCTGATGTACGACCAATAGTTAATGTTTTTGGACGTGCAATAGACCATGAAGCCTCATAACTCATCTCTGCATTTCAACATTGGTAGAATCCTATAAACATAAAATGAGAGTGTATGATAACTTAATCACAACAGGGAGTGTGTGTTCAAAATTGTAGCAAACTTTGACGCAAATCTCTCACACAGGCATTTCAACAAACACATTACAAGCAACATAAAAGTTTACGGGAGTTGTTCAAGATAGCTTACAAATGACATTCCCATCAAAACATAACATATATAAAATCATGAATACAAGAGGATCATGACATCACACATTCTTTTTCTCTTTCTCTTCATGCATGGTTAAATGATCAATTGGAGAGGTGTGCCTGGTTATAGACATTGAAAGAACCGAAAGGGATGCAGCTGCTCTTTCTCTTTATTTCTGCCTCTCACCTCTAATATGACTCTCTCTTTTAGCTGGTTTCATGTGCTTGCTTTCTCCTCCTATTACCTGACCCTTCATTATTATTATTTTTTTCTCTTCACCATTTCTGCATTATCTTGAGATTCTCCTTCCTATACACAAACGACGCTGACATATGTGTGCGTGATCCGCATGGGGAAATGAGGTGGAAGCGAATATGAACAAAGCATATGATTTAAGGTGGCTGAGCTACCACATTTTCTCTCAGGTTTCGAAGCCCGTGTAAATGAAAAGAAATAGGGGTAAATATATTCACAAAGCTAATTTGGCTTTGTGTAGCGTACCATCGAAAAACAATCAATAAGTAATGCGCTGCACAAAGTAAAAATAACTCTGTCAATATGTTTACACAAAATGCAAGAAAGCAAGAAAAATACCTCTGCAAGACTCGCTACGAAGAGAAAAGCAGGTCATGATAAATTTCCGAAATTTTTTTTGGTGACACCTGCATAAATCCGAATTCAGAAATTTTAAAAAATGACACTCCCACACAAGAGCTTGACGCACCAACCAATTCAAGCTCGTACAAGAATTTGGCGCATCAGCTTCGCACAACCCTTTGGCACACCAAGCTAGTTCACACAATCCTTTCGCGCACCAATTGGTTTAATTTAGCACCATTTGATTGCATCAAGATCTGTGCTAAGTACTTTAAAATTCGTGCAAGTATGTCAATTTCCGTGTGCACATATTAGTCAGCTGCAGTCTTTGACTTTACGCATTCCAATGAATATATATATAGGAGAAAAAGATTTATACCACTCCAAAACTTTAAAATTAGAAAATTGTCATCCCAAAACAGATTAGTTTTTTTGCACCCTAAAATCATGAAATTAGTGAATCTGCCCTCATTATACATTTATTATACAAATTTGATTAAAATTAGGCTGAATTCTATTGTATAAAAATTGTATTTTCGTATTTCCTAAAATACCTCTCAATTCAACCCATCTTCTTCTCCTGCGCCATTCTTCATCTTCTCCATGGGAGATGAAAGAGGTGCTCCGATTCTGATCCTTTGATTTTCCTTTGTGAGTCGCAAATGTGCAGGATGTGCCGGAGAAAGAATGGCGCAGGAGAAGAAGAATGGAGGCCATGGCCGCGTCGATTGGAGTGTCCGTACCGGTGCTTCGCTTTCTTCTCTGTTTCGTCGCCACGATTTCGGTGAGCTTTCTCTTGGCGCTTTGTGCCCAGTGCATTGGGGAGGCACCTCTACGCTGTGCTCACAGGAGCGGAGCTCTCCTACCTCTCCTTTGGATTATCGTCAAATCTCCATTTTATTATCCCCATGACCATTGGATACTTTTTCATGCTTTTCTTTCACAAACACTGTGGCATACTAACTTTCTTCGCCGGATTTGGTTATCTCATTGGTTGGTAATTTCACTTAAATTAAACATTTTGTGTGTTCGTGCCTTTAATTTGGTGTGAAACCACTCGCCATTAAATTTAACCAATTCTGGTAATAGCTGGAAAGATATAAGTTGGGGAAATAAAATAAATGCTGCTAAATCCATCATTTTATTTTCTATCATTTTCCAAATTAGAGTTAGTTGTTTTCTGGCTAAGAAGATTTAATTTGGTGTGAAACCGCTCGGCAGAAAATTTAACCAATTCTGGTAATAGCTGGAAAGATATCATAATGGCGCAGGAGAAGTAGAAGGGTTGAATTGAGAGGTATTTTAGGAAATAAGAAAATACAATTTTTATACAATAGATTTCAGCCTAATTTTAATCAAATTTGTATAATAAATGTATAATGAGGGCAAATTCACTAATTTCATGATTTTAGGGTGGCAAAAAACTAATTTTCTGTTTTGGGGTGGCAATTTTCTAATTTTAAAGTTTTGGAGTGGCATAAAATTTTGTTTCCTATATATATATCTGCTCACAATTCAGGACCATTCAATTGCATCAAGATCCGTGCTAAGTACTTTAAATTCGTGCAACTATGTCAATTTCCGTGCGCACCATAGGTCAGCCGCAATGTTTGACTTTACGCATTCAAATGAAAATATATATGCTCACAATTCAGGACCATTGGATTGCATCAAGATCCGTGCTAAGTACAATAAAAATTCGTGCAACTATGTTAATTTCTGTGCGCACCTATTGGTGCGTCAAATGGTTGTGCGAATCGGCTTGGTGCGTCAAAGAGTTGTGCGAACCTGGTGCGTCAAACCCTTGTGCGAGTCTAGATTGGCTGGTGCGCCAAATCCTTGTGCGGGGTGTCATTTTTTGAGATTTCTAAGTCCGGGTATTATTTATTTAATTCGGATTTATCCGGGTGTCACAAAAAAAATTCGGGATAAATTTCCTTCGTGGGACTATGGGAGAAATTTTGGTCAGACTGACGCTCATCGAACTCAATTTTGAGTACGATACATTCTCAGTTCGTTAGATTCACACTAAGACCTTTGCACAATAAATTTACATGAATATTATAACTAAAATTTTCAATAGCAATTATAACATTATAGCAAGAAAACAAAAAATATATATTTGTAAATAATGCAGCTATAACAAAGTTATTGTACATGCGTTTTTTTTTTCTTTTCAAAATTTATATTTTACATTTCTACTAATTATCAATATGATCAATATTAAAAAATTGGATTAACAATCATATGATAACTAATCTAAGTCTGTGCTTTTTTAATTAAGCAAATAAGAAAAAAAATCTATAAAATATCATTATTTAATAATTCATACTTCATAGTATTACAGACATAATAAACGAAGAGCAATTAATTTTACAGGTGAAATGAAGTAAGTATGCCTATTTGAACATTTTATATATTATAATAATCAAAATCAGCTTTCAATTAAAAATAACGGCAATAATTTTACAAGTGAATACTAGACGAAGAGCAAACAGAAATATATAGTCCAGTTTAGCATATTTATCATAGCAGATCATGTAGCATTAGAAATAAAAATTAAAGTCCTTGTAAAATCGCAAAAAAAAACTCATGTAGTATAGCAGTAGCAATAGTGCATAACTCGTACCAGTAATAGCAGTCAGCTATTACAGCTATAGTGGCTGTAACTTAATTAGCGCACTTTTATCTCATAACCTAATTTTTATAGTTCGAAAAAACTATAGGGCAGCTATAACTAGCTATTTAGAACATTGATTATAACTAATCGGACATATATACTAATAATCCATCAAACTGAAATTAAATTTTAATCCATCGAACTGAAATTAAATTTGAGTGTGATTGACTTGAGATCCAATTTGCTTCCTTCACCGAGATGATGCACATGGATGCCTAGAACAGGTTGGGAAAATGGCATTGAACTAATGAACTCCGGTGTGGTGCTTGAGTTCCCATCTCCTCACAAGTACCGGGGTAAGCAAAATACTTCCAGCTAGAAGTGCAAATGGATCAGATATTATTCGATTGTATTCGAAAATTAGATATTGATATTCGGTATCTGAATATTCATGCGGTTACAGATACGGATATTTTAAATTTTAATTATCTGTATCCGAATAATAAATGTATAATATATTGTTTAATATATATTATGAAAAAATTTATGTTATTCGTTCTTGTAAAAAGTGAATATTCATATTATCCATCTAATATATCATCTTTATTTGTATCCGAAAAATAAAAGCAAATATATCATTTTACAATCTGATGATACGATCCGTTTGCATCCCAAAATACAGCAAGATCAAAAGTTCGATGCCTATTTAATATAAGAGGGCCCGTTATCGAATTTGTGTCTGACGACTTGGATGTCATTGTAGTCGATCAGGTATTTGCACTGGGTCTGAATTCGTGGTGCTATGCTAGGTGTGGCTCATTGTTTGGCGTGATTGACCTTTTCCTTGGGGATCGGATCATGTATGTTGTTTACTATGTTTGGGTCTAATCAACTTTGCATAGTGCGGTAAAAAGAGGTAACATAACAAATCAAAAACGAAAGTAAAGGTGCCAATGTGGTAGGTGAGATCGGATTTATTGTCGATTTGTCCAGTCGTCATGCTTTGAATCATTCATTTTTACTTCAAATTATCTCAAATCAGGCTGGGATTATTTTTTAGAATGTAAATATGTGTCTTGTTGTGATTATTTATATCATGATTTGAGTTACGTATCGTATTGTGAGTGATTAAATTTAAAAAGATAGAGATAACATGATAATCACGTCGTGAATACACGTGACTAGTCACATTTAGTTACATTTAATTATTATTATTATAATTTAACTCAGTTTATTCAAAATTCACCATTCAATTAAGATAATTGTGCAGGACTCATGTGATTACGTGACGTATTGCGATCAAATTTTTTCGTGTATTATACATGTCATGTGTGTTATGCTAAGTTTCTGAAAAATAATTACGTCATACTAATGATCATGATACGGGACATGTGAATCACGCATGTAACCAACACACATATCGATATCATATCATACCGTACTGTATTACAACTTATTCAGTCACAATATGACGTTTTTACATTCTTAGATTTTTAACTGAGCTCGCTTTAAGTCCGAATAATTTCGTATCATTTTAGAATTTTAAGTGTTCGAGTTCGGATAAGAATCACATCACAGTCGGATTAATTTTATTCTTAGGTCATCACACTTGTCGGGTCTTCTTGTATTCATCAATTTTTTCGGATTTCAAATTATTCGGATAGAATGAAAATCAAGTTATTCACCCAACTTCACGTCATCTTGGATTTATATTTGTCTGGTTGTGATTTGTGAATCTCGTTGAATTTTGAATAGTCCAATTTTTGGATCGTCTAATTTTGAATCATCTTGAATTTCTGATTATTTCGGATTTAGTTTGAATCTTCATCAAATTGATCGAATTTACCTTAGATTAATTCAAAATAAATATTCTTTATTTTTATTTAATTCACTCTCATTATTTTGGATTGTCTTGAATGATTAGATTTTTCAAGATGACCCTCTTTTAGTCTCTTAATTAATTAATGGGGCTTCCGTAATTTCATATTTAATTGACTTGGCACGTCGGTGCCATGTGATTATAATGATATATAGCAATTCCTTAATTTGCGTTGTATTATTATCTCATATGACAATGGTCAATATTGGTTAACATATAACCCTTATATTTAATTTGGTTCCTGCAGTTTATTTAAAGTCGCAACACATGAGAATCAAACTTTGACTAACTCAAACTTAAATCATAATAATAAAGAGAGTCATCAATGAAACAACCCTGATCTCCGTCCTCCGATTCTTTTATCTGTTAGCATACAAAAAATATAAATTTAGAAAAATAGCATTATTTTTCAATAGCAATAAATTTAGTTGGTATTTTTCATTGAAACTATAGTTATTTATTTTATTTTTTTTATTCTGTGCTTACCTTGGGTACAAAATTGTCTACTTAGACATGATTGTGTCAAAAAGATTAAAAGGAACAATGTATTTGACTATTTTCTTGTAATTGCAAATGCATTACTGCCACGTATTTTTCTATGTTTCTATGCTATATGCATCAATTATGACATAATCATTCCTTGCACAGTTAAATGATATTTTCGTAATTTGCGTAAAAAGAAAAATAGGAAAAAAAAAAGGGTTAGATCCAAAGTGGCCAATTTTCTAGGGATAGCGAAAGGCGCCAAAAAGAGTGACACAGACAGACAGATCAGCGTCTGTTTGCTGAGTCAGCGCCACATGGCATCACACAGTGCGTTTGGAAGATTTGCTTCACCATTTCTTTTGATTCTTGTTTACAGTTACTGGCACAGTGACTGGTACTGTTACTGGTACAGTGAATGGGTAATACAGTACTGGTCAGTACAGACAATACAGAGGAGGGAAGAAACCGGACATAGAGGGGCAATACTGGTACCGCTGAGATGCAGTCTGGGAATTGTGTGCTCTTTTTTTTTTTTTTTGCATTTTTTCACTTTTCTTTCCCGCTTTTATTTTACTTAGTCTCTTGCTTTACTAGGCTACTCAAATGTATTGAGTGCAGTTATCGCTTCTGTAATCCTGTTATAAAATTTTTGTAACTCTATTAATGAAATTAAATGTGGGCTGACTCACATTTTTTCACAAAAAAATAAATACTCTATGATCGTATCCATTTGGATTAGTCAAAATTGGTTTGATTTCTTTGATGTTCGTGTTCAGTTCACGATCTGTAGTTCTGTTACGTCTTGAACGTAACAAGAGAACATGATATTTTTTTTTCCCTATGTCGTTATTAAGCCTCTAATTGATAATTGAGAGAATGATTGACAAGGCTGATTGACAAGGCCGAAGCTAATACAATCAAAAGGGTGCTAAGTTATTTTATGAATTAAAATTCTATAATATTTTCTATTAATTTTATATTTTTTACATATATTAATATTTGAGCCTCCTTTATAAAATAAAATTACATTACATTTTATTTTCTAATTCCACTCATCTCAATTTTCTAGTTCCGCTCCTGATGATGGAGATATGATGTATTTTTAATTATTGCATGCAATGCCTAGCCATGTGATTTCTAGATATGCCTTGCCATTAGAATAACAAACTTCAGTATACGCAGAGTTTCCAACCAATAAAAGATATTTTCATTTTATCTGATGAGCTTACATCGAAATTATGTCACGCTCCAAGAGTAAGATGCTTTATAACATGTCCAGAAAATGCAGGTTAACATACATTTCTTACAAATACTAATTAAACAACTAGCTAATAGTTGATATATAAGTGGTGACAAGAGATATAGGTACACAAATTGATGTCTCAAAAGTATTTAATGCGTAAAACCAAAACTAAATTAATTTCCCAAAAGATTCTTGGTCCAAAATAATTTTGTTGACTCAGTCCGGCCTAAAAAATCAAGAAGGTGTCTGTGGACCATATATCGTTTTAAGGCCTTAATTTATGAGTGTTGGACCTCCGCTCTAGATAAAAATAACAATATTTCCTCGAGTCAAATCTGAAAAATTCAACAACAATTTAAGATTTTCATTACTCATCTCCTCAATAACACATTAGGATAAGTATAAAAAAAAAAGAATAAAAAATGGAACCATAAACATCCGGAGTGTCATTTTTTAAGTTCAAATTAAAATTTCATTGCCTATAAAAATGATGAACTGATTTAATTATTTTTTTACGTGCATGCATGCATGTCGCTTGCATGAGCGAGTAGTTTAAGACACATCATTTCTATTGATTGCATCAAGAAATGGCAACGTGGGAGAGCAAAATTGATAAATCACACAAATTGAAATTTCATTTCATAATCAATTGTGATAAAAGCTTAGATTACAAAAGGAATTAATGAAAATCATTGACTAAATCACGACTAAGTCAGATCTATTATCATATTATCTGGCATTCTGGCTACCTGGCTATCTGGCTTAACAACTTCTATAACGACCTTGAATGAATTATTTATCTCCAGTCGACGCCTTCTACGTAGTCTTCATTTTAGTAGGAGCCTCATAGCAGCCATGTTAATTTGGCTTGAAAGCAAAGTGCTCTCTCTCTCTTAAACTATTGGCATATGGTCAATGCGGAGCTCACAACTGCATGTACCACCACTAATCATGTCTTGTGAGTTGTGATCTATTGAGACTATTGTACATACTTTAATTTATACGTCTATTAATTGTCCAAAAAAAAAACTCATTTTATATTATAGTTATTTTATTATTGTGATCACTGTTCGTATATTATTCATTTACAAAATAAAATAAACTGCTCACAAAAGTTATTGGAAAACTAAATGGAATGCTACAATACTAACAGTAACTATTAGATATGATGTCTAATTACTGCATGCAATGTCTAGCCATGTAATGTCTAGATATGCCTTGTCATTAGAATAAAATACTTTCAGTATATGAAGAGTTTTAAACCAAGCAGTATACTTTCATTTTTATCCTTGTAAGCTTATATAAAAAATATATGTCACGCTCCAAAAATATATAACATTTTCAAGAAATAAAGATCAGCATGTCATACAAATAATAATTAAACAACCAATAGTTGATAGATTACTAGTGATATATAGAAGGAACATGACTACAATTAATGTCTCAAAATAAGACTATATTAATTAATTTCTATAAGATTTCTAGGTCCAGAATAATTTCGTTCGATAAAAACCAGTAGTTGTCTTTGGACCATATATATCATCTGAAGGCCTTGAATTATGAGCGCTGGGCAAAGTTATAAATAATTATAGCTTTTAAGGTCTGAAAAAGTTATAGCACAGCTATAGCGCAACCATAATTAGCTATTTAGAGCATTCACATTCCTAGAACTATTAGACTTTCAAATCTGATATGGCAGTTTCTAATTCAGTTTCAAAGATGTGTGAGAGTTTCTTATTTAGAAACTATGCAGTAGAGTTTCTTATTATGAAACTGTTTCTAAACTCTACACAGATCAAATGATTGGCTCAGATTAATTATTCTTTTTAATTTTCTGTTGACATGGCTTAATAGAAACTCCTAAATTAATTTCAAGGATGTGAGAATTAGAAACTTTAAAGACCTTAATTTCTAAAAAGTAGTTAACAAATATTTAGAAACTCATTTGAGTTGCAGGGATATAGATGCTCTTAGAATCATTATAAAAAAACGGTTAATAGCGTTATAGCTTTTGAGGTACGAAAAAACTATAGTGCAGCTATTGTGTAGCTGTAGCTAGCTATTTAGAACTCTGATGCGGGACCTTCACTCTAGATAAAAACAACATCATTTCTCCAAAAACCCACCAAATAAGAGAATTAAAGGACAACAAAAGAAAAAACAAGTATAAAACATCCCTAGCTAGTAGCACTTTTTTAGAAGTTCAAGTTAAGTTTTCGTTGTATGAAAAAAAAAAAAAAAAAAACTGATTCAATTAAAAAAATTGTTCTATATATCGTTCCAATCTCTATGTTTCTTGTAATCGAACTCATTATTTAAACTTTATTTGTAACTCTAAATTTCAACAATGATAGAGATTACTCCTAACTTAATTGACCAATGTTTGATTCAAAACCAATTAAAGTTTGTAAACCGATTTGAAAACGAGTGCATGATAACATTCGTAAAGTCAATATAAAACAAAAACAAAAAAAACAGTTCAACAATAGTAATCATGTTTCAGATTATATATTGTTCAGAAATTGTGAATAAATTACCTGTGTCACCCTCAAACGTTTCTGAAATAGCCACAAATATTTGTCTCCAAACTCAAGTAAATTATGTTGGTGCTGCACAAAGAAGCATTGATTCCGGCATGAGTCTTTTGTTGGAGTTGTGATCATCGGAACTGTTACGAAATATATATCTGTTATATAGAGTAGAATTAGGGTGAGTACCAGGTTCTTTTGTACTCTTAACTCTAAAATTTATCGGATTAATTTTGAATGACGAATTCAAATTATTGAAATTCTTCTACCTTACGAGTGATGCGTCTACATGTGAAAATTTTAAAGTTTCAAATTAATTTAGTGTAAAGTCAAGTAGTCAAAAGTCTTTCAAAAAATAAATGCATTAAAATTAATTTAGAAACCTTCTAATTTTGACCACTTTACTTTATACTAAATTAATTTGAAACTTTAAAATTTTCACATATAGACGCATTACTCGTAAGGTAGAAAGATTTCAACAATTTGGATTCGTCGTTCAAAGTTAATCCGATAGATTTTAGAGTTAAAGAGTACAAAGAGGCTTGGTACTCCTAGGAGCACCCTAGTTCTACTCCTGTTATATATATATATATATATATATATATATATATATATATATATATATATATATAGAGAGAGAGAGAGAGAGAGAGAGAGAGAGAGAGAGAGAGTAATATGCTTTCGCTAGCATATGGGCCGAAGTGTTAACGGTCCAAATTTGAAATTTCAAAATCCAAAAAGTCGATATGAACCGTTAGATGTGTTCTCTATACTAAAATGTGCTTGGAGACCAAATTTTACATTTTTTTGAATTTTTTTACTATTTATTAAGCCACTCTCGAAATCGCTGATCCAACGGTTTCACTGTTGGGTTAAGCCACCGTTGGATCAGCGATTTCCAGAGTGGCATAATAAATAGTAAAAAAATTCTAAAAAATGTAAAATTTGGTCTCCAAGCACATTTTAATATAGAGAACACATCTAACTGTTCAGATCGACTTTTTGGATTTTGAAATTTCAAATTTGGACCGTAAGCACTTCAGCCCATATGCTACCGAAAGCATATTAGTCTCTCTCTCTCTCTTTATATATATATATATATATTATAATTGGCATCCGTTTTAATGTTTGTTGATGGAGAATTTTTTTTAAATGGAACTGATTTTAAAAAAATTAACCAAACAAGTATTTTTTTTGTTTGGAAGTTATAAAAATAGCCTCCACTGATCCACAAAATCGGCGTAGCATAAAACAACCTTACTCCACCGATCCTATGAATTGGTGAAGGCAATTTTCCACCCGGCTAAAACAGCGTCATAGAAAATCTGACACATAAAGCTCCACCGATCCAGTGAATCGGTGGAGCTGGACTTTCAAAATATTTAACTTTTTCAATAGAGAGAAACTTTTTCGAGATATATTGTTCTTCTCTCTAAAATATATTGAAAATGTTCTATCGAAAAAGTTTGAATATATTGTTCTTCTCTCTAAAATATTTAACAATATATATTGGAGGAATCAGGCACCATATAATTTCTTTTCTATAAATTATGTGGCATGTTTGTACCTTTTGTCTAATATTTAACAACTTGCTTAATAACTTCTATCCACCATGCAAATAAACATTTTTAACAAATTTATAAAAAAAAAAAAAAAAATTGGTGTTAGTTAGACATAATTGCGACAAAAAGATTAAAACAAAAGGCATATTTGATTATTTTCTTTTAACTGCAAATGCATTAGTGCCACGTATTTTTATCTGCTTCAATGCAATGTGCATCAATTTCAACAAAATCGTTCCTACACGGTTAAATATGATACTTTCAGCACTTATGTTTAAAGGAAAATAAAAAAAAAAAAAAAAAAAAAAAAAAGGAAGGGTAAGTACGCAAGGATGCCAATTTCTTGGGAGAACAGAAGGCGCCAAACCCCCCAAAGAAAAACGCCTCCTTGGCGCCATCGCCCCATCACTTTCGCCTCGCCTCGCCTCCCCTCTCCTCTCCTCTCCTCCTTTCTCATCGCTTATTGCCATGGCTGACTGTGGGTTCCGCTCACCTCATTTCTCGGAGGTTTGTATCATCATCTCTACTCTCATTACTTTTCACCTCCATGCCTATTTCTTATAAGTAGCCCCTTGACTTGTTGCTACTTCTATTGCTCTCTTCATTGAAATTATTAGATCCTCCCCTTCTGTTAATGCATTTCTATAAATTGGGCTTAACTCAGGAAATAGCTTATCTACCACCGTGGCTTCAGCCACATCAGCTGCCGAGTGGACTAACAGGTGTCAAAGACAAATGTAGCATTCCCATGCAATCACAGGTGCTTTTTTTTTTTTTTTTTTAACCTTAACCTTATAAAGGAGTATTTATTAATGTAGTCAATTTGTTTTTTGCTTCTTAATTTCTAATTGACTGCTTTCTTCTACCAATTTACTGCACACAGTAGGTTTTGCTATTGAAACTGTCTCAGTATTGGACCTCACTGGTTCACTTTTTGAAACATTTCAGAATATCAATTTTGATGAGAAGATGTGCCATGAACAAAACGGCCAACAGTTCTCAAGTAATGAAGCTGGATTCAATAGTTGTCATTTGTATCTATCGGAAGATACCAATTCACTCCATGGAAGCATCCCTTCGACTGGAAAAGTGAGAACTTAGTTTTGGCTTCTTTAATCATCTGATTGCACAATTGTAGGTTACCTTATGAAATCCAGAGGTAATTCAAATCTAATTTAAATATAATCAATCAATCACACTAGTGAGGGTTGATTGAGGTACAATTAGAGATATTGAGGGTTAAATGAGACTAATTGCCCTCGAGCTTATTTGAAGCTCCATTTGTTCACTTGAGGGTAAGTATTGGTCAGGATTGCACAGTTCAAGGCTTATTGAGGCATTGTTAGATAAAATCTAATGAGTTTTATAGCTGAAGCTTATTTACAGTGCAAATTGGGGGTTAACCTATACTTAACTAGGACCGGTGTAGTTAAAATAGGTTAGGCTGAGTGACAGTAAATTAATACATAAAGAAATTGACAGTAAATTGAGTCCTTACGCATGGCTGTAAATTTGTGCAAAATAATGTTGAATTAAGGCTAATTTCACAAATAGAAGTCGTTTGAACCCCATTTTGCACTACTACTGCTGAACGGAGGTAGTAAGAGACATACTTAGGAATTATATAATTAAAATTAAGCTGAGGCCAGCATTTGAATTCTACCTACCTTTTTCTGTAAAAATATTCTTACCACTCTTTTTTACTCTCCTTCAACAGGCACTTCACCTCTCCTTGAATCTTTCTTGTACAGTGTCTCAAGATAACAACCCACCTCTAACTACCAACCATGAAACAAGCAGAATTAGTAGTACCAAAAAGGAAACAAAGAACCATATAAAAACTCCCAAAAAAGACACTCTGGCCCTATCACAAGCTGACATAAATGAGGCAATTGAACTCTCTATAGCAGCCTCCGAAGCTATGGTGATTACAGAAATGGTTTTACTTGATTCAGAAACGTCCCATTTTGCCACATGTACGCTCGAAGCAGCCCTTCTGGTAAAAGAGGCACGGAGAGAGATGTTTCTAAATGGAGAAGATGGTTCAGGTGCCTCTTTCGAGCAGGAGGGTGATGAATCAGGTTCTTTTTCCGACTTAGATGAATGTACCATGGCTGTTGCTTATGCTGATGTTGGTTTCTCTGACAAGGGCGACCCAGATAGCAATTTTCGAATTCATGGTTCGGACAGTTCTCATAATTCTACTATGGTCCCTTGTTCCGTAAAAGAAAGTATATGCGCACCTCAGTTTTTCAATTTTAGAAATCCAAGTCCGAAGGAAGATAATGCCGCTGACAGAGAAAATGAAAAGCAAGGTCCAGATATTTTTGGTGGAATCAAAAAAAAATTGAAAGAAGTTGAAGATAATCTTGAGGTTAACCTGTTTCTTTTTAACCATGAAATTTACTTGCATTAAATAGAAATAGATTGTCATTAACATTTTTGTTTTGTTTTGGAAGTTGTGAACAAACTACTGTGAAAATTTGTTTTTCAACAACATGCTCCATTGAGGGGGTTGGGAGGTCAGCCTCATTTATGTGAAAAGAATAAATAGTTTAAGGGTAAATCAAGCCTTGCATTCTTTGAGGGGATAAAGATTGAAGAAATCTCCAAAAAAAACAAAATGCAAACCAAATTCCTTATATGCAAAAACAAACAGAATTGCGAAGTTGGTATGTGTACACCCAGCATGTAGTTGTTACCATACAATCACTGGCAAGAGATCCCAAACTATTTGGCTTTTTCAAAATATGGACTTCACAAACAAAAAAATCTATCTTTACTCGTGTCATTGTGTCAAAATTCTAGCTTTTATATAAGCATTTCAATTTCAGAAGGATTATGAAGTTGTCGTCCAAAGAAATGCCTGCACAAGAAAAATAAAAGGACCGTTTATTCGAGAATCGAGCTTCATTTCAGAATCAATAGACACCTTGGGAATGGAGATAGTTGCTTCGAACACACCAACTAATGCAAGAAACAAATGCCTTAATGAAGGGGCTTTTTCATCCATGGATGCTCTCTGTTCTGTAGTTCCGTGCAGTCTTTCCAATACTTCTATGGATCAAATTTCAAATGAAGAAAAGGATTCGTTGGATTTGCAAGAAGATTTATCCAGATTCCGAAATGCGCAAGATAGATCTGCTATGGTTACAAAAATAACGAGTACACTTATGAAATACGTGGGGATAAGAGATGTACCGTTTAATAAAGCACCACAAACTTTTGATAAGAAACAATTGGATGATTCAAATGTTATGTTAGATGAAATTTGTGAAGATATAAATTTTAAAAATAACTCAGATTTGAGAAGGAGAGAGGTGGATGAAACAGTAGGCAATAAAAACAAAAGAGATAGGTTTTTAGAGGCAGAATGTGTTGACAGGGAGGCTAAGAAGAGTGAAAGGATGAAGCATAAAAAAGGCCACTTTTGTAAGTTACATTTTTCTTTTATTCAAAAGGGAACTGATTAGACTAAACTTAATACAACTCCGCAAAATCCAAAAGGGTTTAGTGTCAAACCCCAAATGGAGAATATTGAAAATTCGTCGGTTTAGCTTGCTTGAAGGGTTTTTTTGTGTGTTTTCGGGCATTTCTGAAAGACATAAACACTTCTCCAAATTTACCGAAGGTCCACTGCTTAAATTCTAGAATTCCTTGAAAAAAATTCAGAATTTTGGTTCTGAGAAAATAGAATAATTATTTAAAGGGGCTGAGTTGGGGTTCAGAAATTTGAAATTTGTTTATATCCTTTGTTGGTCTAGCACAATACCCATAATTATATAAAGTATTTCGTGATTTGTAAAGCTCATTGTGATGGATTTTTCAGCGTCAAAATCTAGAAGGAAAGGGAAATGCAGCTCTTTTGCTGGAAAGAGAACAGAAAGGAAAGAGATGATGTTTCAAGGTTTAGATTTTTTACTGACTGGACTCTCCTGTAAGAAGTTCAAGGAATTACAGGCACTCATCAGAAGATATGGAGGTCATGTTCTTACAAAATTACCAGACTGCCCTTCAGTGTTAAGAGCCAAGTTGGTTGAGTCTACTCACTGGAGGCCTCCTGTTGTTATTTGTCCTAAAAAGGTTGGTGCGTTTTAACTTGAAATGTCATTTCTCTTTGCAATTAATCAATCTGCCCTTAAATAATTTTACTTTGCATCTATAAAAATCTCTCATATAATATACCTTCAAAATGTAAAGTATTGGGCATGAAATGAAATCTGATCTTACTTGTTCCATTTGGCTGGGTCAATTAGATTTGTCAGTTTTGTCGAATATCAGATAATGTCAGCTTGAGATATATGGGTTTATATAATTTTCATATTAGTTAATGATATACTGTGGCAATTGAGACTTTAGGTCAATACCTATTTCAATTATTTTTTTCTTCCTGTTTTTTAACAGGTGGCAACAACTAAGTTTCTATTTGGATGTGCAATTGATTCCTGGGTGTTGAATCCTCAATGGTTAGTTGATTCAGTTGAGGCCGGTCGTCTTTTGTCTCCTTCCATGTAAGTTTAATGTAACATGCTTTATTGAATAAGCTTTAGTTCTGCAGTACTGCTTCCGGCTGTTTTGTGCAATTATGTGCCAATTTAAGTCAATTCTGCCTCAAACGGCCTCAATTACGATCTAAGTCAAACTTTATTTCATTCAATTTATCATAAAAAATAGTCATTTGTTATAAAAACGAAAGAACCAAGAAATCCTAGAAGGAATATAAAAAAGAACCAAGTTGAAGGACAGAAAGGTTTAAAACACGAGTAATTTGATGTGCTCTTGATAAAGCATCTAGCTTATGTGTTTATTTATTTTGAATGAAAGAATTGTGCTAAGGCATCTTATTTTATTACTAGGTACTTAATTAAGCAACTCAGAGCATCTGCACGGAGTAATTTAGACGGAAGTATCTTTTTCTTTAAACGCCATACTCATATTTTTCATGGCATGGGCTTCTTGCTCTATGGGAAACTCAACTTGTCTTCCAAATTTTCTAATATTATAAAGGTGAGTCTGCAACAGCATTCTTTTATCCGAGTACACTATACATTTCACTGTTGTTGCTAGTGTTGTCAATATTTCTCAATTCTTGCAACTAAAAGAACAACATTTTTCTTGAAAGTAAACAAGCCAAAAGCCAAAATGAATGAGGGTTGTAGTGCCACCTCTCTTTTGCATTAATATTTTAAAATTTATAATCTAAACAGCAAATCAGGAATGCTGATCTTCATTCTTCTTCGTGAGTGATTTGACCACCCAAATGAAGATAATTGTGTCTGTTTTTTTACTAGATCTAGAGGCCAAAATATGAACACACTAAATTATTCTGTTACGGTGAACTTTTGATCTTGTATAAAGTGAACTCCAAAGATTACAAAATTTTATGTGGGTGCATTGCTAGTAAAGAACAAGGCCAAAGGTTAATCTGAATTTTAAATTTGAAATGTTAATGCAAAAAGACTCGTAACAACTTGTGACATGAAAACCTGTGATAGTGGAACCTTCAAGAATATTAATCCAAGTTTGCAGGGACTGGGCAAGTAATAGTTAATTATACAAACTGGTGAAGTGATATTTTTTTTTTGTTTAGGACCTTTCTGGCATTTTTACTTTGACAATGAACCAATTACATGTTAGGGGACTGGGTAAGTAATAGTTAATTATTACAAACTTGTGAAGTGATATTTTTTTGTTTAGGACCATTCTGGCATTTTTACTTTGACAATGAACCAATTACATGTAAGGTGTAATCTGCCCAATGTAAAACTGCAGAATGTTTTCTGCTAATTCAGTAAAATATTTGTTCTAGTTTGGAACTTATTTTTAAATATATAGTAAAAAAGCATGTCTTCAGTTCACATAAAGTTTTCAAATTGTCATGCATCTTACAAGGTGGAAAAAGTAAAAAAATATTGTTTCAGAAAAAAAAATATTAAATGCAAATTTGATACCTGATATTAACAAATCTTGGGCTTTGCGTGTAATTTCTTTTTACAGCATGGAGGAGGTCAGGTCTTTCAATCTTTACAAAGCCTAGTTCACAGCTTGACATCTAAAAATACCGAAACCGGTGTTATTCTAGTAGAGAACAAGGCAATATCATCTCGCCATCTCGAGTTCTGTGCACTTGAACACAACATACAGACACTGGTCAGATTAGATTGTTTCTTTATTAATATCTTATTACAATTAAGGCTTAATTCCCGAGTAGTTTGTAACATAGGGTATATTTTGTTACATTTGGATCAGGCGGTATGACTAAGCGGCAATTCAACCAGGACCAGATTAGATTGTTTCGTTATTATTGTATTGTTAATTTCTTTTTTGTGATTATCATGCAGCCAGTCAGTTGGATAATCGAAACACTCTATGCTGGGGAATTAGCTCCTTTTAAGAGGGACAGGTACCATCTCTTTCGACGAATCAAGGTGTCAAAGTTAAATGCTGGAGAAAAAGCATTTGACATGAGCCAAGAGATATGATTTGCCATGCTTATATTGCAACAATACAAATTGGGGAGCTACCAACAGTAATTATTATATGTAAATGTAAATATTTTGTCACTCATTTTCATGTTAACCACAATTGCCAAATGTCAAGTGAATTAATATCATAGTGTCACCGACAGGGTATTGCTGCAAAAATTGAAAAAAAATCACATGTTGTCAACGACCTGCCACACAGATGTACTTCCACGCCCGTTACAGAGGATTAGGCGATTCCCCATTTCTCCGGACAAAATAGAGATCTCAGATCTATCTCATATGATCATGTCTCCTGTTCAGAGTAGTGACCCATTGAAATTATGCATGTCAGACTAATCGGACTGATCCATAACAGTATAGTTCCAGCCTTCAAGACTGGAGACAAATTCCAGTTGTACGTAATCTGAATGGCGAGATGCTATAATTCTCTTGACCCAATGTAAAATTTCAGATTAAATTTTTTTGTCGTGTTCTCAATTTCAATTCATGTAATATTGTAATTTGGGTGAAATATTGTAAATAGATATAGTATCATGGGAGGCTTGTGAATTATTAGTTTGTGACCGAATTTTATTATTTAGACAATTACCTCTCCCAAACAATAATATATGACAATGAACTCCTAACAGTTAATCTCATATTAAATGCTTGATTTTAAAAATTGATCAAATACCCATCATCTAAGTATAGTACAATATTGAAAATATTTATGCTTTATGCTTTTTTTTATTTTTTTAAATTAATAAACTTATCTTTTCATATCATATTTGGTACTAGATTAAAGATTGATTATCTCAAAGATATGATAGTTATTTCATATCTAAAAATTAATTTAATTAGGTTAAATTTATAATTAAGAGACTAATTATCTCATGTTAGAAAGTTCGAAAAAATGTTTCTCCAAAATAAAATTTTAAAAGCCTACTTATAGCAAAAAAAAAAAAAAATTGAAGGCTCTCGTGAAATTCTCTTTTATTTGAACAAACAGTCACATAAAAGGTAGACGAGCTTTTGCTATTTATGTATAGAATTGAACCGTCGGATCAGAATTTGGACTAAATCCGATCCAAAATCGAAATGCACAGAGCTCCTTCAATATTAATGTATATTTTAATCGGACAGTGGGAAACTAAACAAAAATATTTTGTTACCTTAGTTGATATGAATTTTATTACTATTTACTAGGAGGTTGTTAATTATCGCAGGGAGCAAGCAATCACTTATTGGATTCAATCTGATACGAATTTCAAAACAAACCCTTCTATATTTTAAACGAGCACTGATCCGGCTTGAAAGTATTTCTTTCGAATACTTGAGAAGATATACATTATGTTAAATTCAAACATACAAACTTTAATGCACCTAAAAAGATAAATCATGTACAATTGAAATTTGTACATGATTTATTTTTTTGGACGTATTAAAAGTTCGTACAAGATTTTTATACATTAAAATTGTGCGCCAAGTATCAAAATACTTGTTTAATATTCAATACGTCGAAAATATACATGACGTACAAAGTTAAAATTATACATAATTTGTTATTTTGATGCATTAAAATTTATAGATGAACTTTTATGGTAATGTGAATACTATATGAGTAGAACTAGGGTGTTTTTAAATACATCGGGGCAATTCAGCGATTAAGAGCGGAGGATCAAGAGCTTAAGGAGTGCTAAGGAACTGATGTTCGGTTGTTTTAATTCGTAGGTAAAAGCAAACAAAGCTAAAGGAAGGGGTAGAGGTGCCTTAAGATCCGGGCAAAGGATTAAGATCCGGACAAAAGGAGGTGATCTTAATCCCTGCTAAGGAATCAGTGTTCGACAGGATTAAGAGGCTAAGAAAAATAAAGGAAGCGGATTAAGTCTTAAGGAGGCTTAATCCGTTGTTGCCGAACAGCCTCATCATCAAGTCTCTTTGTAAACTTAATTTTAAAGCTTATTAGATTGGTTTCAAATGATGAATTTGATCCATTGAAATCTGTCTATTTTACAAGTGATGCATCTACATGTGAAAATTTTAAATTTTCAAATTAATTTGATATTGAGTCAAGCGGTAAAAAATTATTAAAAAATTAAATACATCATTCTAATTTTGACCGCTTAACTTTATGCTAAATTAATTCTAAAATTCAAAAACTTTATATGTAGATATAAGATAGACAGATTTCAATGGTTCAAGATTCATCATTTAAAACATTTAAAACCAATATGATATGTTTTAGAGGTTGAGGTTATATAAACGTCAGTTTTTTGTTATGCCCAAGCTAGCGATAAGAGGATTTATTTTATTTTCCGATATTATAATTCTAATTTATAATCAGCATTTAAAAATTTCTTTGATAATTACTGGTTCAGAGTTTTGTAAAAAAGAATAATTATTGATAGGGCTAAAATAGCAACCAATAATTAATTCTGCTGCCCAAATCCGATCTCTCTCTCTCTTTCTTTCTTTTTTCTCGATCAAATCGACTCCGTGCACGTTTCTCCTCATCTTCTCCATTTCCCGATTACAACCTCACCAGCGCCAACACCTGAAAATATACTCTTTCGCTCCTCGCATTCTACTCAATAGATCTAATTATCACTTATTTGTAATATAATTTCGTTGCGAATAGATCTAAACGTGCTCAATTAAGAGGTGAATTTGAAGGTTTGACTTCCATGGTTATGGATCACGCCGAGCTCACAACAGAACAGGTCGGTCATCTCTTTCATTTTCGTTAGTATTTTACTATAATCTCTTTTCTCTTCAATTTTTGGGAGGACAATATCCATTTGATGAACTGTGATTTTTCTATTTGATGAGCATATCAGCAAATATATGTTCTGATTTCTGATTTCTGATTGCTAACACTTACTTCCTTTTGAATAATTAAAGGTGCTGAAGAGGGATATACCATGGGAAACATACATGTCAACAAAGCTTATCACTAGCACATGTCTCCAGTTGCTTCGCCGCTATGACAAAAGACCCGAAAACCAGAAAGCTGCTTTGCTCGACGATGTGTGTTTATTTTCTTCTAAGGGTCAATTTTGGGGCACATTGGGTCATTAAATTGAGGCTAGATCAAGTCTGTTTAGGCCTATGCGCACAATTTAGTTTAACAACAAAGTTGGTTTAACGTTTTTGATCAGTTACAGAAGCAAGGGTTGATTCAGGCTAAATATAAATATAGAGTAGATGAGAACCAAGCTGAGTTTTACTGAAATCCTTAGCTTATGTTTTGTGAATCCAGGCCCTTAAATAGGGTGAAGTGAATAAATCCTTACTCCTTAGGTACCTAAAGCTTCAATTTTGACTAAAATTTTCAGGAGGGGTACGCTTATGTTAGGGTTTTTGTCAACATCCTAAGAAATATTTCTAAGGAAGAGACTGTGGAGTATGTGCTAGCACTCATTGATGACATGCTCACAGGTGATGGTTAACTCCAAGGCCAAATGATGAACTTTTGTATATAATTGAATTTTGTTTTTCGACCCATCAACTAATCACAAAAAGGTCAATGGAAAATTAATTGTCTAAATCAATTTTCTGAATTAAAATTAACTTCTCCGGATCTAACCTTTCCTAGACTACAAGTATTGATCTTGTGTTTACAGAGTTACCAAATAGCAAGGTTGATGTAAATTACTCATCTCTTAATTGTGAAATTTCTAGCAAACCCTATGCGAGCGAGATTGTTTCATGATAAATCCCTCTCCGATGAAGATACCTACGAGCCTTTCCTAAGGTATCTAGTTTCTTTTTCTTTTTTTATATTTATTAAATTCAGTTCATTTAAGTAATTGATGACCATTTCTTCATATATGGTGGTTTGAAGTTATTTTATAACGCCAGTCCCCTTACAAAGATGAAGCAATGCATGTGACTTTCAAAACTGTACCATGAAATTACTTGGAAAAGCACAAAAACCTGGGAGCTATATTTATGAGGATGATTCAAATGCCTCCACTAAATTATTAAATTAAAATATATAGCTCATATATCAGAATAAAGATGTGATCTCTATCACCTCCTTCTGCT
This sequence comes from Carex cristatella, assembly GCA_024447775.1. Lineage (NCBI taxonomy): Eukaryota > Viridiplantae > Streptophyta > Magnoliopsida > Poales > Cyperaceae > Carex > Carex cristatella. The sequence goes on along the minus strand of JAJHPF010000023.1, from coordinate 7,164,357 downwards.
CATACGTAAAAAATTACAACATCTTTATCTTGTTTGAATTGGCATCAAGTGGTCGTAAAAATCCACTGATATGGATCACATTCAAGGTCTTGGTCTCCATCAAAGCAAAGTCAAGATACTGTAATTTTCATATGCATGTTGAGGATATGGATCACATTTAGCAGTTCTATTTTGTTTGAGTTTTAGAAGTTCTAATCAAGGCTTTTACAAAGTGGGAGGCATGAAAAATGGAGGCACTTGAACCCTTCTCTTATATTTGTTTCTTCTTTTTTGTTAAATTTATACATGTCATAAGTTAATAAGAAGCGTCAATGAGAAAACAGCGTAGTTAATTTTGCTAAATAATATCTTTGATAAAATCTACAGGTTATTATGGAAAGGTAATTGGTTCATACAGGAAAAGAGTTGCAAAATTTTGTCGACAATAGTAAGGTAATAGTGTATATATATATTCTATTCCACCTTTTTGGCAGCTTGGACCTTTCTAATTTACTATATAGTGTCTTAGTTTCATTTATTTCTCTAACCTTTTACATTTCAGTGTGCGCCCAAAAGTTCAAAATGGCGGGATATTGAATGGAGAATCATCAGGCTCAAAAAGCAAATTGACAACAATTCATGATGTGTTAAGGGCTCTTGTAGACTGGCTGTGCTCTCAGGTTAGATATTTCTCATACACATCTCTTGTAAGAAGAGTTTTGTAGGTGGCAATGCAGCATTTGTTGGGGTGATGTAATAAAATAAGGGGGAATTTCAGGTATACCCCTCAAAAACTTCGAAATTACGTACTTCCCCCTCTAAAGTTCATAATATCACATTTACCCTTCTAGATTTCCAAAACTCACAAATCTACCCATTAATTGTCTTTTCTATGAAAACAATTTTAAATTTAGAAAAATCCATTTGCCCTTTATTAAAAATTAAAAAAAAAAATGTTTAGTGTGTTTAAGAAAAATGTCAGTCTTCTAATTGGTCGGTTTCTGTGGGAAAATGGGTCATTTCTCTACTTCTCATGCATACACAAGTGTATACTTAAATATATGAAATTAACCATTAGAGGGGTATACATGAAATTCTCCCATAAAATATTATTTTCTTGTTTTAAACAGCTGAGGAACCCATCAGATCCCACATGTTCTGTCCCAGTTGCTATAAACTGCCTTGCAACTCTTCTAAGAGAGGCATCAGTTCGGTCTCTGTTTGTGCAAGGTGACGGTGTGAAGCTGCTGATTCCTCTGATCTCTCCTGCCTCCAATCAGCAGTCTATACAGGTACAATGTAGATTTCGTCTTTTCTTTTGCTATCTTTAAAGTATTTCTCCCTTTTATGGAAACTGTATATTACTATGTTGTTCAAGCTATACAAGTACAGGATTTTGTTATTGCGTTCTTGTATAATGAAATAGTAAATACCTTATGGTACAAACTGTACTCATTTTTGGATGATTTTTTTTTCTTTGTTTTATTGTTATATTTTTCTTGTAGTTCAGTGTGTGTGTTTACATGCGTGTTTTCCGGTCTTAATGTCTTTTGCTTTGCTACAAACAAAATAATCAAGTGCTATAAGTTTTCAGAGAGGCCAAAGTGTGCCTTATTCCCAAGTTAATTACCTGAAAGGCAAAAACTATCTTCTCTCTCCATGAGTCTCATCTCTGCAAGTTTAAGACCCGAATCCTAACTAGAGTTTTTGGAAAAATTTGCTTTCACCATGGCAACCCGATGACAATCTAGGATTGAGCTTATAACAAAAGGGTGCGTGCTTGTCAATGCACTTAGAGCCAGGTTTTGGTTTTCTCCTTTCTTGAAAATGAGTGGATTCTTACTTTCTTCGGTCTATACTCCAATAGTTGGTTTTTCGTTCTAGCTTGACTGGGAAAAACTCTTCCTTGAACGTTTGCTTACTGAAGTCGACATCAACGCAACTTAGACAGTTGGAGCGACGGACGGGGTATATAAAATAGGAGCGGGATAGGAATGCAGTAGTTGTCTCAACATCTTTTCATTATGGAACTTGCTCTGAGATTTAGGGGTGTTCAAATGGTCCTTTTTTGTTTGGTTTTCAGCTGAACCGAAATTTTTTGGTTTAAATGGATCAGTTTGGTTGAATTTTTAAATTATTTTGGTTTAAATGGATCGGTTCCTTTTGGACTTTTCAAAACCGACTAAACCGAACCGACCGAATTATAATGGTTCAAGTATGGTTTATATTTTGTTTGGTTCAATCATCGCTTCCTTCCTTTCATTTTGGTTTGGATATTTTAGAACATCTACATATTTTGTATGGAATTGAACAATGTCTGTAATGTTATCTTGATATTTATTTCTATGAAATTACAAATGTATTGGTCTATGTATTGAGTTTTGACTTTTTGAAATTTAATCTCTCTTATTCGGATCAACCGAACAAACCGAAATTTAATTCAGTTTAAATGGTTTGGTTGTTATTCGGTTGGGTTTTTAAAAATCGAAAAAAAATTTGGTTTGGCTATTTTACTTCGGTTTCAACCAAACTGACCATTTGAACACCCCTAGTTTAATTTAAAACAATTAAAAATATTAGTCTAAGAAACAAATGACAGAGTTCTGCTGAGAATTTATATACTTCTATCATAACTTCACTAGATATTACTGATCAAGATATAAAAATCACTATGCAGGTTACCTTCAGGAAACCTAAATAGTTCGCACTGGTATGCAGAACTCTCAGTTTTGCTTCCTTTTTGCAGATTCTTTATGAAACATGCTTATGCATCTGGTTGTTGTCATACTTTGAGCCAGCCATTGACAACCTGTCAACTACTCGGGTCATATCTAGCCTCATCGAGGTAGTCAAGGGATCTACTAAAGAAAAGGTCAGACGATTTCTTGTTAAGTCAACGGTGCTACTAATCACTATTAGTTGGATAAGAGAACTGTTCCATTCCATTACTGACTGGATCTAGGCTCTTCTTTCTTTCTTCTTTTCTTGGCCTTTTTTTTATTTTTACTACATTTTTTATTAATGGATCGAGGTTTAGACATTGCTTACTGAAGCTTGACATTTTGTTGTAACAAAATGGCTTCTTTGAAGCTTAAATTGAAGTTGAGACACCTGTATCTAATATATAAGTAGGGTTCAAATGCCTCGTGTCTTTCATGCCTCAATTGTGCCTCATATTTTTATCTTCGCTTTCGAAGTCCAAACATATGATCTGAACTGCTTAACATGATCTCCATATTAAAATGTGCTTGGAGACCAAATTTTATATTTTGTTGGAATTTTTTTACTATTTTTTTAGATAGGTACAAAATTACTGTTTTTCAAAAGATTTTTTACCATCCAAAAACAGTGATTTTGTACCTATCTAAAACAAAGTAAAAAATTTCCAAAATATATAAAATTTGGTCTCCAAGAACATTTTAATATGAAGATCATGTTGAGCAGATCGGATCAACTGTTTGGACTTCAAAAGCGGAGATAAGAATGTGAGGCATGATTGGGGCACAAAAAAACAATGGGGTATTTTAACCCTACTGTAATCTATCTTTATATATATATATATATATAAAAAAGTTGGGATCCTAATCCTTGGTTCAGCACAAGTTTTGTACTTGCCAATTTGGTAATTCCTGGTTATATCAGAGTCAATTATGACCAAACCAAATGCATTGGTATTCCGAATGTGTGTGGTACTCAACCTTAGCTTTTGATAATGCTTCCGAATGTGTGCGGTACTCAACCTTAGCTTTTGATATGCTTCCTTGTTGACACAGTAATGTGATGGCATATAAAGAGATTATTATTTCACTTTGAAGGTTGTCAGAGTTGTGGTGCTAATCTTTAGAAATCTGATTCCAAAGACTGCATTTGCGGCCCAAATGATCGACCTTGGTTTGCCCCAAATTGTTCAAAGCCTAAAAGCACAGGCTTGGAGCGATGAGGTAATAATTTATCTCATTTTTAGAATGCTACTTAATTCACTTGTTCAATCCAAGCTGCCTGGAAAATTCAAAGTTCCTTTGTCCACAATGCCTTTTCAATTCCTCTCTTCTCAATGGATGAGTGAGACTGCTGTGTTATTTAGAAAATGTGTTATCTAGTTTCGCCATTGGATTAAGATTCTTTAGCTGTTAAAAAATGTGTTTATTTATTTACTTCCCAATTTTTATTTTTAAGTTCAACCAGACAGCTAAAACTCAATGTGCCTAATCAAATTATCATGAAGAATACTTGGTGTGATTTTTTATCTGGGAGATAGTTTTGAATGTTTGCATTTCTCTTGAATCTTGATATACAGGGATATACAAGAGACAGTTTCAAATACGCTCTTTGATTTCTATACATTATGCGTTAATTTTGTGGAATGTAGGATTTGTTGGAAGCACTTAATCAGCTAGAGGTAGGGCTCAAAGAGAACATCAAACGTCTGAGTTCATTTGACAAGTACAAGCAACAGGTCCTTTTGGGACACCTTGACTGGTCTCCAATGCACAAAGACCCCGGATTTTGGCGTGAGAATATTAGTAATTTTGAAGAGAGTGATTTTCAGGTATTGCCATCCGAATATTTGTCGGGTCTCGGTTTCAAAAAATATTTTTCCTTTCACTTTTTTGGTTCATTTTTTTCTCATCTTTTGGTGCTTTTAATTTTTAGTGATATCTTATACACTATTGTTAGCTGAGACCTAAAAATCTAGCTCCACCAAAAAGAGAAAATAAAATAAGTTTTCTCTTACTAGTAATCCTGCATCATGATGGGAAAGAAAATTGACAGCAAGATAATTTTTTATGTACATATAGTACCAAAGTACACACTAATACTGTAGTATGGTCAGCTATCGTGATATATTACTCTGTATGTACCAGCATGAGTAGAATAATACTGTGTCACGATGAGAAAGAAATTGACAGAGAAATGGTAATTGCTGTATATCGAGTACTAAAGCATATAGCTGGACCAATAAATATTATCTTTCTAGGATACCTACTATTTGCGTATACCTTTCCAGTTAAGACTAGATAATCAACTATCTTGATCATATATGCTTATTTTTTAGGTTCAGGGTTACTTTATTGGTTTTTTCATCCTTCTGATAAATGTACTTTCTGTGAAGATATACTGTTGTGACTTCTCATTAATTAATAATGTTGGGAGTGAGGCTATGGTACTATGCATAGCGCAGATTGATCCGTGCTATGTATCAATATCTTCGTTTTGAAAATCCAAACAGTCAATATGAACCATTCAACATGATCTTTCTATTAAAATATACTTGTTGACTAACTTTTATATTTTTTAGAAATTTTTTGCCATTGTTTTAGATAGGTAGAAAATCACTACTTTTAAGAATATTTACATCAAGTGATTTGCTACCTATAAAAAAAATGGTAAAAAGTTTCAAAAAAATGTAAAATTTGATCTACAAATACATTTCATGTGGAGATCATGTTTAACGGTTCATATCCACTATTTGGATATATATGCTATGCATAGTTTATAGCCTCACTCCTTTGTTGGCATGCATATTACCACCTGTAGAAGTTAACTGTTTTCTTCTTTATTACGAATTGTACAAATATTCAGATTCTGCGTGTTCTATTGACAATCATGGAGACCTCAAATGACCCAACAGCATTGGCTGTTGCCTGCTACGACCTTTCACAGTTCATCCAGTATCACCCAGGCGGGCGCATTGTGGTTTCAGACCTGAAAGCAAAGGAGCGGGTCATGAATCTCATGAATCATGACAATGCTGAGGTGAGAAAGAATGCTCTCCTTTCAGTGCAGAGGCTCTTTCTCGGTGCCAAATATGCCAGTTTCCTACAGGCTTAGGTTAAAACAAGCTCTTCTCTTGTTGTTTATTATGTGTATAAATGCATAAATGTGATGTATCCAGTTTAATAAGGAGGCATATTTTGGATTAAGAAGGCTTTGCGGCAGATATATTATTTTCTTGTCTATGTTTTGTGGATGGTGAATCTACTTTCGGGAATGGACAGGAAATTCTTTTTCTTTAAATTGTTCTTTAATTTTGCAGTAGGTAAGCGTATGATTGCTTACTAAATATTCCTCTTGCCGAATGGCATGTAATAAATCTTTAGATTTTTTGTGATTGTACAATTTCATTTTCCAATTATGCTATTCATCCAATATTTTTTTCAAGACAAATACAAAAATGTTGGGGTAATTTTAATTGGTCTGTTTTAATTCAGGCCGCAACTGAGAAGATGAATTAGACAAGATGAAAAAAAATATATAACTTGCACTTCTCATTCAATGCTAATAATTCGTTTGGAAAGGGATCACTTAGACAATTTTGTGATATTTTTTGTAAGTAAAAATCAAAATAACACTGAAAAGAAAATTAGTATAATTTGTTTGATATATAATTAGAGTACGAATTAAATTTCATACAATTTGAAGAGTAGAAATAGGGTGTTCTTAAGCTCACCAATCCTCTTTGTAAGCTTAACTCAAAAAATTTATCGAATCAGTTTCAAATAATACATGCAAACCGTAACTGATCTACTTCACGAGTATTACATTTACATGTCAAATTTATAATTTTTTGAACTAATTTAGTATAAAGTCAAGTGGTAAAATAATAATAAAAAATAAACTCATTGAAATTAATTTATAAACTATTTTTTTTTCGGTTTCAATAATAATGAAAAATGAAATATCATTTTTTATGATCGCTAAAAAGGTTAAAATAAATAATATTCAAATGACGCTGCATTCGCTTGTATAAGTTTTGCTTGCCGAAAAGTAAAATTGTCTAAATAATTGTCAAATGACGCTGCATTCGCTCATATACTGTGAACTCTTTACTTGTTGAAAAGTGAAAACTTAAGAAAGCTAAAGTCGATCAGCTCAGGCAACAGTATAAACAAAGTGACACAGTCACAAGACTCACAACTACTCAGTCCCTGTTTTAATTCTCTAGTCTCCATTGAGATCTTATACAGTTCTCCTGTCTCTGCTAAAGGGGTCCCATCAGGCAGTACTCGTGTGATTCCTTCCCTTGAGCTCTAATAAGGGTCCCCTAGTTCAGCTCTACTTTACCTTGGCATTTGGCAAGGATACACAGAGAGTAACCCCTTAACTCAACCCATCACCCCACCTGTCAGTGTCAGACTCTTCTCGTCCCCTCCCTCATTAAACCTGAAAATGTGGGTCCCTGTTGAATGACTGAGTCTGACACTCTTCCCTTCTCCTTCTTTGATTTGACAAAAGTCAAAACCAACAGCCATATCAAAGATTCTGAACTGCTGCTTCTTCAGGGAGATCATCACTGGAACTGACAACCTGTGACCCACAAGCAGGGCCTGCTGATGCCAATTGCAACAGTGAAGCAGTAAACATGTATGGATGAGAAAGGGGCTAGGTAGATGGTTCCCATGCTTTAGAGGTAAAAGCATAATTTCATGGATATAAAACAATGGGTTTGCTTGGGTACGTATGGAAATTTACAATATAATTGTGCGTACATGCAAAAGGTTTTTTTAATCACCCCGAAAAGGTCAGGTGCCAAACAGTCCAGTTCATCTCTTACTATTTTACCTTCTTTCAATTCTCATTCTAAGAGAATCACATGCTCAAGCCTAGAAAACTCCAATTCAAAATTGAACAAGCTTATTTGACCAATCTGATTCTGATTCTGATTCCCAATCTAAAATGCACATGTTTGCTCCTGTTCTATCTCTTCCTTACAAAACAGGTCCAAATCCAACCCCAACTCCAGCACATGCCCAAGCTTTCCCATTTCCCCAATCAACATCCCCAAAATCTCATGCAACTCTTTGATTCTGGGGTGATTCACATCTCCCGCAACAAATGTGTGCATCTCACTGGCCACCTCAATCCAACTACAACCCGGCTCTTTCTTCGGCCCATTCCCTCTCATCAACTTTCTCACTCTGGAAACCTCCCCCCATTCCCCCTTCTCCCCATAAATGTTGCACAATAACAAGTATGCGGAAGAATCTTCTGGATCCATTAATAAAACCTTCTGGGCTGCCAGCTCAGCAATGGCTAATTCAGTTGCATGGCCCTCGCGAATTTTCAAGACACTCAAAAGGATACGCCAAATTATTGCATCAGGTTCAAAAGGCATGTTGTTTATAATTTCTAGGGCTTCAAAGGGACCCTTTGATCTACCCACAATATCCACCATGCACGAGTAGTGCTCCAATTGGGGTTCCAAGCCATACCGGCTATGCATCAAATCAAAATAATGAATACCCGCATCGTACAGGCCTACATGACCACATGCACGAAGAATTGAAACAAAAGTAGCATGATTAGGCACAACATTTTCACGTTGCATTCGCTCAAACATGGTAATTGCCTCTGAACCATGTCCATGGAGAGCATAGCCACATATTATGGCATTCCAAGTGACCACGTCTCTGTTAGGCATTCTATCAAACATCAAGAGGGCATGTTTCAAATCGCCACATTTCGCATACATGTCCACTAGGGTGCTAGCCACGTAAAAATCTCCAATCATATTCTGCTTTAAGATCTGTGCGTGGATTTGCCTCCCCAAACCACCCGTGGCCAGATCAGCACAGCTGTCTAGCACTGTGGCATAGGTGAAGTTATCGGGCTTCAAACCAGATTCAAGCATTTTCAAAAATAAATTTTGGGCTTCTTTGCTCTGCTTTTGTGATGAAAAGCCAGAAATTATCGCATTCCAGGACACCAACTGTTGCATGCCGATTCTTACATGAAGTTTTAGTGCTTCATCGATCATGCTGCATTTGCAATACATGTCAACTAGCGCACACCCAACAAATGTGTCAAACCCTAGTCCAGATTTTATGACTTTACTGTGAACTCTAACTCCAAGATCCAAAGATTTTAACCCAGCACAAGCCTTGATCACACTACCATAGGTGAACTCATCAGGCACCATGCCGAATTCTAACCCTAATCTTAGCATCTTATTGAAACACACCAAAGTACCATCTAGATGTCCATTCTGCTCGAGAGATGTTATAATAGCATTCCATGAAACCACATCTCTTGTTCCCATTTCTTCAAAAACAAAGGATGCCTCTAACAAAAGCTTGCATTTTCCATAAAAATCCAAAATCGCATTTGCCACAGAGGCATATGAACTGAATCCAGATTTTATAATGATAGAATGGATCTGTGAACCAGTTAAGGATGCTTTAATGTTTGCACAAGCACCAATAACCCCAGATAAAGTTATCTCATTGAACCCAGCATTTGACCTAATTATGCGTCTAAATAATTCAATTGCCTCCAACCCACATCCATTTCTTCCAAAACCTACAAGCATAGCATTCCATGTTTGTATTGCAGGCTTGTGAAAACCCCAAAATGCCCTCAAGGCACAATCCAAGCTATTGCACTTTGCGTACATGTCAACAATAGCAGTACCAACCACTATATCATGCCCAAAATTATTCTTTATTGCATGTGCATGAAACTCCTGGCCTAAAGTCAGAGAACCTAATGTAGCGCAAGACCGAAACATGCTCGCGTAGGCTGGCTGTTTAGTACCATATCCGAACCGCTGCATTTGTACAAACAGATCCAACCCATAAATGTACTTCTCATTTTGCACGCACCCAGATATTATAGCACTCCATGAAACCTGGTTTTTATTTGGCATTTCATGAAAAAACTGGATCGAATCATAAAAGTACCCACATTTGGCGTACATGTCTAGAAGGGCACAACCTGTTACAGCATCCAGATCCAAACCTGACTTGGCAACTAAAGCATGCACTTGAATGCCCAAGTCAAAAAATTTAAATAAAGTGCATGCTTTCAGTATCATTGCAAAGGTTGTACGATTCGGGGTGATTCCAGTATGGATCATCTCCAAGAAAAGGTTAATAGATTCACATATATTTTCTTTTTGGTTGTAGCCCAAAATAATAGAGTTCCATGAGATGACATCTCTCTCAAGCATTTTATCAAATAGATGCCGTGCCATCTGCATTGAGCCATTGTTCGCATTACCAATGATCATTGTATTCCATGAAACAATATCCCTGACACAAGAAAAAAACGAGTGAAATAAGTATTTTGCAATTGTTTCGATATAATTAACATAGAACAGATTTGGACATGAGTAATGGATAGTAAAAAGAAGTCTTTTGCACAAAGTGTTCTTTCCATTAACATCAAGTAAGCAACTATAACCATCCATATTTTCCTAAATTTCAAGTAGTCACTTTTTTTTCGGTTGGTAAGCATTGTTACATATACCAACAAAACTTTCTGATTCAGAAAGAACAGAGAATTCACCTTAATGGCATTCCATCAAACACATTGTGTGCATGATCAAGGTCCGAGCACTTCATGTACATATGGATCAAGCAATTTAACACATATGTAGTTGGCACGAATCCCGATGTGATCAGCTGGGCATGAGCTGATCTCCCTGATAGATGGGCCCCGGTCTCAGCACATTGCTGGAATATGTGTGAGAATTTTTTGCCGTTTGTCGGGAAGGATAATGAATCGGAGGAAAATAATTTGCGAAAGAGATAGGGGCCTGTTTGTAAATAATAAGAAATGGAGGGAAGTTTGAGTTGTAGTGATGCATAGGCCATTGATGGTGGCTAACATGGCGCCTTATCTAATTTGGTTGATGTCCCCATCACAGCGGGAATTGGGGGCGAATGAACTCAATTTTGAAAAATCAACGGTCGGGGTGGAGAAGAAAGGAAGAGAGGTCAGGTGGAATTCGTATCCTCTGAGTTAATTTGGTTGATGTCATGGACCGTCCTATTTAAATCCGCACCAATACTAAAGTTGCGTCCCAGATTTTAAAGAAATCAGATCCAGTGCAATACCGCACCGAGTAGAATGAGATCTAATGCCAAACACTGTGTAGCGCAGTTAGGGTTGTAAATGAATCAAATCAAATCAAATCAAACTTATTTTAATTTGAGTTTGAGTTTAAATAAGATTCAATTTAAACTGGTTTGATTTATTTCAGAATGAACTAATTTTGAATATAATTAATTATGAACTTTTTTCGAATCGAATTGAAGTCAATCGAATCACGAACTATGAAATTTTTAGTAGTCACCGGTAGTTTATGCATGAGTTTTTTTCACGTAGTTTCCTTTTATTTCTTACCTTCATGAATTCACATTAATAAATTATGGATCAGTCCAAAATTCTCTTACCTTTTACTGCTGGATTGATTAAAATCACGGCATGGACCTAGTCAAATGGAACTCATTCCATTGTTAATTTATTATGCTGCTGAAGCATTTTCCTATTATAAGTTACCATTATATTAACAATTTTAAGCTCTGATATAAGTTTGGTTCCTGTATTATTAAAGATTGATTGTCGAAGCTATTAGTTGCATTATTTGAGATTCGAACCTAAATAATTCGCGAACTAATTTCGAACGAACTATACCTAGTTTGAGTTTGAATAAAATTCGAACCAAACTAGTTTTATTTGTTTCAGAACTAATTAATTTCGAATCAAATTATTTACGAACTTTTTTGAATCGAGCTCAAATCAAATCACAAACTACAAACTTTTTATGCAGTCCTAAGCGCAGTGGCTTAGGCATATAATTCCATGTGAGAGTTCCTAAGTGTGTACCGGCTTATGTCAAAAAAAAAAAAAAAAAACAGAGAGAGTGAGATCTAATAAATTGTTGTTCGTGTGGATGGAGGTCGGATGTGATTTAGGAATTGGCAACAGAACAGAAGCCTGCAGATCCATAGGCCATGGGCCATTCTTTGGGTCACTCTTCTGGGCTCCCGATGGGTCCATCGGCCGAGCTTCTCTTCGGACTGGATCGGGTTTCGGATTTGATCTTTTAGGCGCAGATTTAGTAAATGCATATAGTTGCGAAAGACACAGGGGCTGTTTGTAAATAATAAGATGGAGCCTGAGCCTGAATCATGCATGAACCGCATCCTCTGCTGCACTTTTATTTCACAGCATCCTGCTGTATTTTCAGACAGCCCAGATTTAATCTTAGCCGGTGAGTGCTCGGATGATGGAGGGGCAGTATTAATTTTGCTTTAAAATTCGTGCCAAAATCTTATTTCGTCTGTCCGATAAAAAACGAACGGACCAGATTAAAAGTGCAGCAGGATGCTGTGAAATAAAAGTGCAGCAGAGGATGCAGTTCAAATCATGCATTGGTTTGCATTATTAGCATTTTTAGCATATTTGTCTATTTGATACTATTTATCGTAGTTGTCAAATAAATAAATATCATTATAATCTAGTAGTCCTTCATTTTATGCTTGTTTAGTTTGGGATTTCGATCGGTGGGAAGTCCCACTTTTGTCAAAGAAAAAAAAATCTAGTCCATAAATAGTGCAGATCATCATATAGGAAAATGGTACAAAATGCTTAATTTGCCACTGAACCGTATGTTACTGCTACTAACAAGGTCAAAAAGGTCATTGTGATGGGTAATTAATACGACCCAATACATTCTATTTCATAGAAATAAAAGTTTCATATCAACTATTATTTGTGCTTTTCAATCAATATATCAAATTGTAACCTAACATGCATGTACTACTGTAATGACAACACTTACATATGTATCTGTTAGTATTTTAAGATATACAATTACCAAAACTAACATTTATTCTTCAAATAGAGTTAATCCACAGCCATGTCTCTAAAGACAAGCAACACATGCACAATAACTCGCATCGCACCAATAGATGATTGAAATTGCTTGTGGTCTTGCAAATAAAGAAGTTTGATTCCTTTTTTCCATTTTAGAAACTTTTGTGCTGAGTAATAACACTACCGCCGCTGCCGACGTCACGTGTAACTACATCCACGGCCAAGGCCTGAAGATCCATACCAACCACCCTGACGATAGTAGGGACTACCAAAATCTACTTCTACCTCTACGTCCACCATAACTACTCCTACCTCTACATCCACCATAGAATGGACTCAATGGAGAACTCCTACCTCTACGTCCACCATAGAATGAACTCAATGGAGAACTTCTACCTCTACGTCCACCATAACTACTCCTACCTCTACGTCCACCATAGAATGGACTCAATGGAGGACTCCTACTTCTACGTCCACCATAACTACTCCCACCTCTACGTCCACCATAGAATGGACTCAATGGAGGACTCCTACCTCTACGTCCACCATAACTACTCCTACCTCTATGTCCACCATAGAATGGAGGGCTCCTACCTCTACGTCCACCATAGGATGGAGGACTACGACCTCGAGAACGATATCGGGCCACCAAAGGCAAAGGATCGGTTGAAAAATATTCAGCATCAAGGGCATCCTTTTCAGAGATTCTCTGAGATAAAAAAAAAATTAAAACAAAGAAATCAATACATCCAACAAAAAAGAAAATTACTGTCTTTAAATTATGATGCAGATCAGATTCAGTTCCCAAAAATTCCGAAATTTTAGTTTGATCTTAAAAAGCTGCAACTGGTGGTCCTCCCATTACTTCCAACCTAAAAATCAATACATCCAACAAAAAAGACTGAACAAAATTTTCTGAGACTTTTGACAATTTCAAGTGCTCTCTCTAGGATGACTATAACTTTGTACATTGCACAAATCTCAGTTTGTAGACTGGAAGCTAATCCAAAGCAAGAATGTAATAATTTCCCATATTAAAAGCAATAATATCGGTGTCTTTTACAGAAAGAGGGAACAAAAAAAAAAAAAAGGTTGAAGGTGTGCTCACTTTTTTAGGATCAAGGGTCAGCATCTTATCAAGCAAATCCACTGCATAATGATCAAAACTGCCATAACAAGAAAGAAACTACTGATTCATGCAGATACTAACAACAATTAATCATGCAAAATGAGCCCATGTGTTATGCGGTTACTTACTACTTAAACACCTCTCTAATGCGTCTTTCGATGGGGTGTTGTTGTATCATGGCATTGTTGTACCTCGGCAATTCAGACACGCCTGGCCAATTGTTCTCATCTGGGGTCCCACAAATCTCAAATATCTTCTTCAGCTGATCCGGCTACATTCATGAAACAATACAGGTTTTGTTACTTCCATTAGTTCAAGAGCATTATTTCTCATCAAAACAAAATAATCCAATTAGTAAAAGAAATGAATCCGATCACTTATTTTAAAGTACAAATCCTTACACAAGTTTCAGTACACAAGGTGAGAACTGCAACTTCACTAGAAATAACAAGAAGATAAATGACATAGCAAAATATTACCATATCTTCTCCTGGAAAGATGGGCTTTCCAAGAAGTAATTCAGAAAAAACACAACCAACCGACCACATGTCAACTTCAGGTCCGTATTTTGTGCTTCCAAGAAGAAGTTCTGGCGGTCTATAAAGTAACAGATGATAATTAGATACAACCAGAAATGCTGGTTAATAAAAGCAAATTGAAGTTTCAAATCAAAATTTTCAAATATGAAAGAAGATTACCTGTACCAACGAGTTATCACACCATCCGTTAGGATTTCATCTTTTTTTTGTGTGAGAAAAATAAATGATTTATCTTGTTCATCTTGTTCACCAGAGAAAAACCTTGCCATACCAAAATCAGCCAGTTTCAAATTTCCCTTGTTGTCAATTAGTAGGTTAGCGCCTGCTCGAGACAGTTAAAAGTTACACAACAAGAAACCAACAGAGAATAGAGTTAAAATAAAACTGACAAAAGAATTGGACATGATACAAACCCTTAATATCACGATGGAGCACTTTGTTGTCATGGCAATACAAAAGACCAGTTAGAAGTTGCCTCATGTAAAACTGGAAAAATTAAAAAGTTAGCAGCAAAATAAAAAGATCAACGTTTGCAAGTATAGGCTCGAAGAGTTAAAAAAATACAATTATATCACCTTAATCTGAGGAAGGGAGAATTGATCGCTGGGCCTCTTTGACAAGCCGGCCAGGTCATGATCCATGTATTCAAAAACCATGTAGATGCCCCTTTTGTACTTGTTACCATCAACTGGTAGTTGAAGCAATACAAGGGAGTCATGCTGTATCACCAAATCAAAAGCAAGACTAATGTTTTTGTTTATGATGGGATAATATATTACCAGGTCTACCTTGTTCATCCCTTTCTGGCCCTGAAAAAATTTGGGAAATTAAACATGCATACGACATTAATCAAAGCAAGTTTGAAAATAGAAAGTATTCAAAATATTACATTTTAGTCCCAGTCAAAATTCTAATACTCATGGAGCAATCCTTTTATGTTTGCAGGAGTGAGCAATCTTGAAGGTCTATTCAAAATCACTAAAAAGAAAACTCCATGTCAGTATACACATTATCAATTCAGACTTGTATTGGGAAATAATGGTATTTCAGGGACTGAAATTGGTATTTCATCAATTTCAAGGATAAACTGTACCCGAAGACAAAAAAGGAACAATTCAAGAGTATGATATGAACCTGGAGAAGTGACAATCTCTTTCAGCCGAATAACATTTTGATGATCAAGCTTATTCAGAATCTTGATTTCACGAATTGCAGATCTTGGAACCTGCAAAAACATAAAATCTGAGACTCCAATCCCTAAAAAAAGGATTCACCGAGAAAATATATGCATGAAAGAAACAAAGATGTACATACTCCTTGTCTTTCATTTATCATTCTAATCTTCTTTACTGCTACTCTTTCTCCAGTTCCAATATCCATAGCCTTAAAGACTTGTCTGCGGGTAAAAAGAAAGCAAGTCAATACTTATATCAATTAAATTCCATAGCTTATCTCTAGATAAGAAAAGATGAGCCTTACCAGATTCAATCTTGATAAGCAAGGTTTTTCTTTTTCTTTTTCAAAATCTTGACAGTGGCTGTCAAGTATAAGCAAGGGTTTTCTTTTTAGACTTATCAAGTATTTTAAACAATAGAAGCTTTTCTCATATACTGTAAAATTAGGTCAGGAAGTCCTTAATAAAAAAAATGCTTGATGAGTTTTTCTCAAGATGGGAAGACCGCTAACAATATCCATTGTTTAAATAAATAAAAAATACTCTGCTTTACGACACTAATAAGCAATAATATGTCAGCACTGTTAATTAGCATAATTGAAATAAAGATCGTGTCCTATTTTATTAGACAGTTCAGACTTGGTGACAAAAATTATCCAGTTCATAATTACAATACCAATTTTTTTTTCCAACAGAATCTTAGGATCAAATGAGCACTGAGAACTACTTGCATAAGTTAGCAATAAATAAACTAAATTACAGGGTTTTGCTTACTTTTTCCCATAGATTAGTTCAAGATCAGATTAATTATCAGGTTAATAGCACCTGAATTCTGATTCTCCATGAAAAAGTATCACTGTGATTGGCAAAGGCGCATCACATCAAATTAAGAAAAGAAGAAATCTTTAATAAAAAAGAAGTTGAGTTCATCAGGGGACTAACCCGTGGGTGCCTTCACCAATCTGCTCCAGCATCTGGAAGCAATCGATGCCTCGAGATCCCCATAATGGAACCTCATCAAGATTCAGCTGTCCTGGGGCTGCGTGAGTCATCCTATCTCATCAGACGTAAAAATTTGGAAAACTTTTGTGTAAATGGAGAGAAGATCGTCAATCAGGGTTTATCAAAGGAAAAGAAGCGCGTAACTGAATGGTTTAATGTTAGAAACCTGAAATTCTATTTTTTTTTTTCCAAGATCGTATGTGATATAGAAATTGGCAACAGAACAGAAGCCCGTTGATCCATGGGTCATGGGTCATGATTTTGGTAACTATGCTGGGCTCCACATGGGTCGGTCCTTGGGCCAGGCTTCTCTTCTAGACTGGACCGCACACGGGTTTCGGATATAGGGGCAGATTTAATAAATGCATATATTTCATGTATTTAATATTTTGGTACGAAGTAGTCTAAGCATTGGTATTCTTTAAAAAAAAAACAGCTATTTGTTGCAAAATGAGGTGCAACAGAAATCAAAATGCAACACAATATCGTCACATTTCTGTCCCTTTTTTTTTTCGTGAGTAGGTCGATTATTATGGAATAAATAGATTTAAGTACACAGCGAAAAAAAAAAAAAATTGCTCATCAAGACCCAAAATAGCATAAATACAAATCTTTAAGTGAATATCAAGCCCCACTCAACCCAATTCAAATGAACAAAACTATCTTCAATAAAGGGACCAAATGAACCACAACCGTACGTATGAACTAAAGCATTCTCCTTGATCCCTCCTATCTCCTTTCTTCTTTTTTTTACCCTCAAATTAAACTGTAAATAATTTCCTACGAGACCTAGCTAGGGTATAAATAAATCAATCACACGAACAGTTCGAACTTGCACTCATATAAATGGATGCATGATGGAAAATTTGGACCAAAACCAGCTGGTACCAGCTGGCATGGTGTCGGCCATCTTAGTGGGTTGGACCCCGTTTTTCTCAGTGGATAAACAAAGAGAAGAAAAAATATGATCAGAGATCTGCAGTCAAACACCGTATCTGGTTAATTTCTGAACAATTTGAGGCTCCAGTGTAGCCATACACTGTTCCCATCCAGCCCCCAGCATCTAGCAATAAAGAAAAAGACAAGTTCAAAGCAAATCATCATGAAAAATTATTCTATTTGGATTGTACTCTGTTTCTTCAAATAAAATTTTGGAATGTCTCTTTTTTAAATTAAGAAAAAAGGAATACCTGCTTATAAGCACCCAAAACCTGGCTTACTTCAGAGTGTAACTCTTGACTTCTTATCTCCTGACAAACAACAAAAGAGTTAAAAGGCAGAAAAATAATTTAATTCTTTGTATACTGCACAATTTGTTTCGAAGTATAAAACTAAATTAAAATGATCAAAAATATACTTTTAATTAAAATAAAACAAATCATTCTTCCTGATTTCTTAAATAATTCTTAAACTATAAATAATCATAATTTTCTACATATGATGTGAAAGGGGAAAATTTGGAAAAGAGAGGATAAGGACATCTTGCCCGTATTAACACAGGTTACTAGAGAGAATTCTTAACTCCCACATATTACGAAACAAATACTTCTAAAACTTTAATATTACGAAGAATTCCTTACATGCCAACTGGCACATGCTCTGCAGATGTTGGGAAGGGAGCTCACAGCTAACTGTGGGTTTGCTCTCACCTAATTTTGACAAACAAAAAAAAGGATGCCCATATATAAGTGTAAATATTTTCTCCAAAAATTTTGACCAGGAGGTCGAAATATAAAAAGTAAAAATCGGTAACAAGTACCATTGCACAAAGACCGCGGAAAGCATCCTCTTTCTCAAAATCATCCCTAATCCTGCATCAGTAACAACAAATCGGACACAAAAAGTTTCAGAACATGACAAATTGCAAATATAAACTTTAGCCCTTTGAGCAAATTAAAGCATCAATTTTCCCACATAATCAAAATCCAATAATTGACATCTGGCCAAAATTATTTCGACAGGACCAGCCCAACAAATCCCGAACAAAAAACATAAAAAATCATACTTACGTGCATAAAACGTCACACCAAGGTTGCATGAAGTGGTTGAGATGAGGTGAGACAACATCAGCACAGACCCAGCCCAGCCTCCCTAATGTTATCGCACTGTTTTCTAGAAGTGATTTGTGTAGGCCCTAACATTACATTAAATTAATCAAAAAAATTAGTTACGATATACAAAAAGAAATACAAGTTTAGGTAGTTGAAACATAAAAAGTCAAAAGCAATAATATATTTCAGTATAAAAAATAAAAATAAAAAAGTACTAATATACCTCTGGATTTTTTAGAATGGGAACGAGGCACGAGATGATATTGATGACCACAGGAGATATTTCCTTGCCTGCCTGCAGAAAAGACATCCACTTCTTGTATTTAGTTTCAAGCTGGAATTGAAACTGTGAGCATAATTTGAATTTCAATTGGTTTGAGCTCTCAACAAGATGGTTCTTCAATCATATTCAAGTTTTACAAAATCAAATGTCTGTACTGTTTAGGTCCTATCCAGTACTGGTTTGAACTGAATTTGTTTGGTATTGTATGGTGCCCAATTGCATAACTCAGGGTGTAATTGAAGCCAATTTAGGTTTCATCAAGGAAAACTGAAGCTTAAGTGCTTCTTGTTCCACAACTGAAGGTAACTGATGCCTATAAACACAATCAGGTGTTTGTTAGAAGCATATGCACAGACCTTGATAGCTATTTCTCCAATAGCCCAACAAGCATTGTTTGCCACTGAGACAGCCTCCTTTACAGCCGTAGGATTCTGTGAAAAAATTAAGCAAACATTAGAAGAACACAAACTAATTGCAAATAAATGATGTCAAAAGAAATTGAAAAGCACAACAATATATTAGATACCAGTTGTTTAGCTGCAACATTAAGGAAGTCCAGGAGACGAGTATGCAAATGTACAGGGCACACCTAAATTATGAAAGAAAATATAAAATTGAAAAAAAAAAGAAAACAATAATTATAGCAATGGCAACTTCGACAAGAACAAAAAAACGTATCCTTCAGGAATATGCATTCAAACTAAATGGCACATCACATATACATTGAACTAACCTCTTACAGTGAGATACAACAAATACATCCAATAAATTTGGTGCCAACCTCTTAAAGAATAATCAGTTATGTCCAAAACTCCAAATTGATATATAATTGAACTATTGGATTCAGATTCAGGTTTTAAGTTTGCTTCTGTCATTTGGGGACAGTTTACACAAAACTTGGCTTGAATTATAAACTTGGCACCCGATGCTTGACTGTCAGGTGAAAATGACAGTAAAAGAAAAATGGTAACAGAACAAACCCTAGCAAGGTCCCCGAGGAGTGCAAGAGCACTTTGTCGAATATCAGCCACCTCATCCATGCAACATTGCAAAAGCAAATCTGTTAAATTGCTTTTTGCAACCTACAAAAATAATAACCACAATGTTCATTAATTACCATCCAGTCAAAAGCTACAACTAAATAAATAGTAACAACACAAAAGTACTATAGGAAGACCATACCAAGCTTTCTATACCACCACCAAGGCCTTCAGACAAGCCTGACAAAAGATCGAGCGAGCATACAATAAACTCCTTGTCATATAGTACACCGGCTGCCGCCTGATCAGCCTGCTGGTAAAAAAAAAGATGCATATATTCCTTGAGAAAAATATAACATATGCAAGGGGATTTTGTGACCTCATATTTAATTGTTCTTAGCACCACCGAAAATGTATCATATTTTGCACTAGCAGCAAGCACTTACGCAATCTTTGCTCCGGTTAACCTTGGTCCCAACAGTTGGACAGTACTCAGCATATAGCACGAGAAATGTAAAAGAACCAAATGTAACATTCATTCAATAAAGTAGAATCAACTAAAACAAAGGACCTTAGCCAACTGCTGGGACTGGATAAGACTGATACACCTCTGGAACACTGGTTCAGCAAATTGCGAAAAGCCCGGGCCAAGTGCCTGGAAAAAATAAACAATGTAAGAAGAATACTATCAACATATTTATAAAATCAAAATAATTATATCAAACAAGGTATTTCATAGCAAGGTATACTGCCAAGAAGGTATGTAATTTCAACAAACATATGCATGTCAAAACAATTATGCTGGAGAGAAAGATACAAGTTAATGGAAGGTAACTCTAAGCAAGTTGGGAAAAAAAAATATTATGCTTAAAGCAATGTGTGTTAAACATCAATAAGAAGAATGAAGGAGATACCTGAGCTATGGAAGTAAAACACTCAAGTAGAGGAAAAAGATCCTTGTCAGCATTTGACAATTGCTGCCACTTTGATATTAATGGTGGCATTAATATTTCAAGATACTTAGGCTGCATGAAGAAATCAAACAAAGTTAGGAATACACATCTGCACTTATAAAACCTAAATTTAAGTCCCTGTATTGTGTATTTAGATTTCTCATAGTATTCAACCCTCAATAATATTACTGAAATGCTCGCAACATTCCTACATCCTGTGAAATAAATTTTATACACATTGCCAACAAACAGTTTATTTGCCAAGATATGTGTGCTAGGTTCAAAAATCCTATGCTCCAAACCACTTAAATTAAGATCAGGGAAAACTTACTATGATGCATTAGGGAATTTATTTGTAACTTACCACTCTCCTTGAAATTTTAAGAAAAAGAAAAGGAGAACCAATTATTCAAATTTGACAACATATTAGTGGAAGCTAAGAAATATACCTGGTTTAACTCTGCACCTACTGCATCAGCAAGAGTGCCAATAGCATCATACAAAATTCGAAGATTCTTTTTCTACATTAATAAAAACCACAACAAGGTACAAACAGGAAATCAAAAAAAGAAGGAAAAAGACATGTTCTGTCTAAGAAAATAGAAGTTGAAATTTGCTCAAGAATGACAGCAACTCTTTAATTTAAACCTGATATTTCACATATGCAAGTAAAAGATGTTGTAGAATGACTTCCAAGCGTGGGACCAACTCCTCAGCTGCCTCCTGTTGTGCATATTGCAAAATAAATTAAAACAAAGCAACAAATATATATATAAAGAACAATTTCTAGTGTCATCATAGTATTCTTTCCGTAGAACAACCAATCACCCCACCAAACTTCTTTCTGTAGTGAATAGAATAATCAGTTTGGTGTTTGATAAAGATAATGAGTGTAAGTTAAAAGAAAAAAAAAAGAACCTCTTCAAGTGTAGCAAAAGCAGAGCAGGCGGCCTCCTGAACCCGCTTGTTAGTGTCTAAAATTCTTCTAAGTAATCCCATGAGAATCTTTTCAAACTGTTCTTGTCCTTTTGGATGCTCGACGCTCTACATCAAGAAATCAAATTATTAGAGTAAACACACACTATCACCCAGTTTGTATTTTGGACTCTAAAAGTTCTGGCTTGTGCAGTTGATCCATGCCATCAAGCTTTGTTGCAAATATGGATGGATATCCTAATTTACCTAATTAGAAGTCATACTGAAAGATATTTTACCTATTTCAACTCTTATTGAAATTACTAATATTTGAATCCATTTTTTTCAATAAGACCTGAATGCAAGGTCAAGATAATCAGAGTGTTTAAAGACATTGGGAACATTGAAAAGTTAAGGAAATAAAATTAAACTTAAGCGATCATGATAAAATTTACTTTTTCTAATATCAAACTCTTCTTGGATCTGTTTCAAATTTTTTTTTCTGATAAATAAATCTGTAATTTGCTGACAGGACAGTATCATTGCAATACGAGCACAAAATCAGTTTGCTTTTTAATTTTACAAAAAAATATCTAAGTAAATAAAAGCCTTTTGTCATATAATTCAATTGAATTTTTACCTGAATAATAAATCGACTAAAGCGAGAAAGTGTCCAGCAAGTGATACTCCTTATCAGAGGGAATTTATCATCAAGCAAAGGAATTAGGAATGTCACAATCTACATAAGGAAAGAAAACATCAACTCTTAGAGCCCATCTTAATATAATATTCAACTTTTATTCAGGAAAATAAAATGCGAGAGAACAGAAATTTTAGAGCTAACAAGATCACAGATTTTGTCTGTGGCCCAAGCAAACCAAGTTAACCACTAAATTTAAGTAAATTGTTATCTTCGTAAAACAAATTTTAACTGAGTGTTTTTCATGACAATGAGTGGGCCCACTTGTGTGACTTCCTATTCAGGTTAGGTGCAGGCTGTAGTTTATATTATATATACTTTCTTCATGATTCATAAGCAGCACTCAGATAAGGATAAACGATGATGACCATTAGATTGCATATTATATTACATTTATGTTGAGCAAAATGCAAAACCCTATGCCCTATTACACGAAAATACCAGATTCACTTTTTTTGTGGGCAATCCATAACAATTTACTTATATTCAGCAGTTCAGCAACCTTGTGAAATACAAGGCAGACAATAAAAAAAATAATTACAATCAGTTTGCCATCTTCCTAGTTAAATTTTCACTTTGAGGCTCCAATATCATTGCTTTTTGTTTGCATTACCAAATAAAAATAATAATACAATATAACATACCTCTGGAAGGAGGGGATAGAGACCGTTAATGCAGCCTTCAGCTATGGCTCCTATCGCCAGCACAGCTGCTTCTCTCTCCTTCCAAGATGCATCATCTGTTCTGGAGAGGTTTTGCTTCCGAGTGAAGAAGAGGGAGAGAGACAGAGAAAGAGAGATTTAGTCTACTTAGGTTTCAAAAAGAAATGAGCGGGGATTTAGTCTACTTGTGCTTGAAAATTGCAAATAAATATGAATTATGTTCTAGTTATTATAAAGAAATAACTAACGTGAATCACAGGTATCAATGTAGGAAGAATTTCATCATGGAATACATTAGAAAGAACATCTAAACCAGCAGCACTACATTTTCGCAAGTTCCACATATTTACTGCATCGTCATCCTGCTTTTACAAAGATACAAGTACCCCAATTATTTAATGGTAAGAAAAAAAAAGAAAAAACTAAAACACTAAACTCGATTAGTCTTATCATGAGTTTATTCAGATGAGTCAGATCAATAGAGTTCTTGCTCAAAAATATCCAATAAACTGAAAAACAATTCAACTTCACAGAAAGAACCACTACATCGTCCTCTCCATCTTCAGATCCATGAAAGCGTGACGAATGGAACCGGGGTTTCAGATCCTGTCAATAATATATATAAATTATTATTGCTCTCCATGAATGCATGCAAAATATTATCCAAAAAATATATATATATTCATTACCTGATCTCTATCTGGAAAAGATTCATCTTCCTGTAGAAAAAATAGCAATATAAAAAATAAATTTGGTGAAAATCCAGCAGCAGCAAAGAAGCAATGATTAAAATTTAATAGCAAGACATTAACCTCAACATCATCGAGTGCCTCATCATCATCAGCATACACCATATTCGATAACAAGATCTACATAACATCACATATTGAAAGTATTGGCATGAAAGCTGTAAATAATTGCAATTTAGAAAAGTAACGAGTAGGAACAAATAATCCTACTGGAATTAGGCGAGGTATGTATTCTCTCAATCCCTCAGGAGGCATATTCCCATCACAGTATGCAGACCTGAATCAATGGACAAACCATCAGATCCAATAAAATAAAAATAAAAAAGGAAAGAAATATCCTTAAACTTCCTTCTCTTTTTCTTTTGAAAAATAAGCAGGCAGAATGCATAATACAAATTCATTAAAACAAAATAATAAAGATTATATAGTTAATTTCACAAGGGCCTGCCAGAAATCATAAACCCTTGAACCCTGAATGTTGGTATTCACTGTTTTACCCGAGGTCAATCTGAATCTAGTAACATCTGGCAACAAAAGGCTTGAGTGCCTTAACAAATTTTATTATTTAAATTAAATGTTATATAACACATATAAAAACATACCAAAATTCACAAGCCTCGAGTGCAACTTCTTCATCCTGATCCTTGTTAGCTCTTAAGATGATTTCAATTATGTTTCGCAAATGTGGCTGAAATTATTTTTTGAAGGAAAAATAGGAAAATAATTAATAATGAGAAAAGAAAACCCAAACAAGATTCAAAAGGAAGTCACTGGAAATAACAAACAATGAATTATCCTAGACATCCTTGCAGAAAAGGTATATCTTATACATACATGCAAAAGTGGTTTAGATTGTGACTTATTCAGTTGATAGTTGCAAAAGATACAGTTGACTAAACCAAAAATAACTATTAGATTTCAATAAAATACTAATGAAATTAAAGTAAAAAAAAAAAAAAATAGAAGCTGGCAGCCTACCTCCAAGAAGGATGGTCTCACTTCAACTAGTTGAACCCATGCTGAACAAACCTAGATCAGAACAAATGGACTTAATGAAGCTTTAAGAAAAAGGATAAGTATGACACTACCTGTTGATTGGAAGTAAAAAAAATGATAGTTAGTCAACTAATAGTGAAAGATAATTAGATACCAATTTCCTGACATCTGCAGTTTGATCCTGAGCTAGAAGAAATAAGCCCTGAAGATACTGGTCCATTGACATGTACAGTGCCTAATAGTAAAACATATAATGCATAAGCAGATAATATCATTTAAAACTAGAAATTAGAGAGAGAGAGAGAGAGAGAGAGACTTACCGAAGGCATGACCACTATATACTGATTGATGCATCCCAGTGCTAGCTTTCTAAGATTTGCATGTGGAGATTGGAAAAACTGAGCAAAATTTGTCAAAACAGAAGATAATTTAGAAAAATTATATATGCAAATAAGTTATAAAAAGTATATAGATGTTGAGAGAGAGGGAGATGAACCTGTAAAAGTCTAGGCAAGAAAATGTTAATGGGCCTCTCTGGCAAACCTGGTACATCCACATCTAACTCTTCTGGCACATCTTCACATATCTGGCAGAAACAAGTGTATCAGTTAAGAACAGTTCTGAAATATTAAAAAGAACAGATAACAGTATTTCAAATATAAGTACCAATAATCATGAGCAGTTTATTTTGGTACCATTTTAGTAAAGGTAAAAAATATCCGAACCAGTTTTACCAAACTGTTGTTCCCAATTTTTTATATTTTTCTTTCATTCCTTAGGCATACTATTAGGCCTCAGTCAGACTTAGACACAGAACAGCCCAAGGACTAAATTGTGATTACACAGTTTTCTCATAAAAAAAAACAAATTACACAGTTGACAATTAACTTTGAATGCATTGCATGAAGTGGCAATTAGGTTATCATTGCTATAACATGCTTATCTGGTCTTCTAAACTACAAGTGGCAATTAAAATACGGACTCGACTGGTAAAACTCAAGCAGATGGCTAGAAGAGGCTTAAATTGCACAGTTGAGGGTGAATGAGACTCAATCACACAATTTCCAGTTAATTAAGGCTAAATAAGGCTTAAAATAAAAATACATTATATCCACCACAACAATTAGTACCTTAAAAATAGCATCAAGAGCACCTTCCATGTGGTTCAAATCATTACTGTCCAAACACTGTAAAAGGGCCTGAAGCAACTCAGGCCAGCCAGCTACCCGTACCAGTTGAAAGAGCACACTTACAACTGTGCCAACTGTTGACCGAATGGCACGATCAGCCGCCCCAAGGCAAGGCAAGAGAAGTGTCTTTATGTATTGCTGGTTTTGAGGAGAAAGAGTGCTGAAAGTTCCACGAACATTGTTTTTTAGTAAGAGACCAGCCGCCTGCCTCACTTCAATTCTAGCATCCTGGATTGTTTTTTTTTTCAAAAAGAAAACACTGTTATGATTTTAACAAGAATTAGCACCACTGCTACTCTTACTATCGTCCTTCATCATTATCGTACGTCTATTACTACTGTTATTTATAAGAGTTGATCGAAAACTGGTTGATACAGAAGGATGAATTTTGGATATTTTCATATTTGGCCCTCCAAAACAGTTTTATTTCTCTCTTCCTTTTCCTGGCAAAGGGGGTTGTTTCTCATTGACCAGAAAAGTTTCAACAAAATACCAAATAATAACTATTTCTTCAATAATTCCACTAGGAAGTAGGAACCCAAAAACCCAGGCACTCTAACAGCAACAGCAGGTAGAAAAATTAGCAATAAATTTTTATTAAATCTTTTCTGCTTGACCCATGACCCATCCAAGGTTCTATAATTCCTAAATAAACAAAACTCTCAGTCTAACACCTAAATGTTTGGCGCAAACACACCTCTCACTATACTTCTAATCAAATCAAATTACTTCAAACCAGTTAACAACAAAAGAAAAGTTCAAATGAACACAAAAATTCAAACCCCTGCCTGGCAACTAAGCTCCGCAGTAAATTAACTAAAAATTGGATGTGCGGAATCGAAAAGGGATAGAAAGCAAAACCTGAGCGCGAGCGAGAATAAAAATTAGATAATTATTGAAATCGGGGAACTGGCTGTAGTGCTGGAGCTGCTGCCAAATCCGCGCCTGATCGGAGCCCGGCGTGATCTGCTGCTCTAGAAGGACACAGATCTCTCTCAAACCCTGCTCCTGTGGCTGCCACGTGTCCGCCGCCGCCGCCATTTCTCTCCTGATCGTCGCTGTCTGTGTTCGTGCGATAGAGCTCCCCAGAGAGAGAGAGAGAGAGAGAGAGAGAGAGAGATGGAAAGCAAGGAATCTGTAAAAGACTACTGTGGTTTTTTGTTGTTTTGAAAGTGGATTTTATTTATGACATGGGCAAAGAGAACTCAGAGAGGGTATGAAACTATGAATTCGTATCCTCTTCGAGTTAACACGAACTTAGAGTTCAGATTTGGACCGTCCGATTTTGATCTGCACGAATATTAAAGGACAACGTGCATCACAGGCGTAGGTCAGATTGGCCCGGATTCTGATCCGACGGTGCGGAGCTAAACTCCAACGGTGAGACATTGAGTGCAGAGGATGCGGAATCAGGAAGGATGATGATTTCGGGGGATTTCTTTTTAATTTTTTTCTTTTGTCAAAAGAAAAAATGGATATGTTTGGAATTGATTGTTTCCACCTGTTGAAACTTGAGAGGGGCTGCTGATGTAATTGCTAGCAGCACGGCAAGCCCAAATCGGGCTGTTAAAGTGCAAGCGGATCAGGTACCATTGAAGAATTTCAGTTCCGAAGGGAATCCCTTGCGGATCCAAATCAAAATAATATTGAATCCAAATTCCTCCAAATTTGTTGTTCGTATCAATTTAGGCCCTTTTTATGGACCAACCGACGAATTTCAATTAAAATTATTAAATATGCGTATCTCGTTTAATTGATACCACACTCAACTACTAATTAATCCTGTATGTAATTTGATTGCAGCCGACAGGTACATCTACTATTTCTCCTCTCTGAATTTCCAGATTTTCTCAGATTCCATTCTTTTGGTCTACACAATTGTGTAGAGGATCAGATTAAGAGCACAGCTGCACAGGTGAGTAACAAGTTAACAACAAATCGTTACATGTTACACAGAAATTACCCTACTCACTGCGCGGAACGAGAGGGTTGAATGGGTGATTCAAGTTAGAGCATCAACAACGGTGATTGTTTTTGGATTGCTAATTTGATATATTAATTGCTAATATAATTGTTGGGATGTAGTACAGTTTCTAAATTAGCAAATTTGTTTTAAAAGAAATTTTTTGTTTAATGACACGTGACTAATTAATTGGCTGAAATTAATTATAGCTCTCCTCCTCTCTTCACAAAATTAATTGTTGGGATGGAGTGATATACAAATTATGAATCTCTAATTGCTAAACTCAATGATGTGGCTAAATTACAATTTCTAAATATTTTGTGGGATGGAGATGCTCTGACTTTCAGCATGGGCCCCGCTATCGCTGAGACAAATTCACATCCCTTCAGATAGAGAAGGAAATACGTGACACACCGTGATGTGACGTGACAAACACGCCGTGATTTGATCACGTGACGTGGCCAAATGGTGACAGATGGTCACGTCACGTGTAGTCACACCTAACCATACATGACATGTGGTGATGTAAATTATTCACATCATTTTTTATATATTTTAATTTAAATTGTTGAAAATTTAGAAGGAAAAAATATGAAAAATTCTAAAATAAGTAAATAATGTTGTAAAGATTATTTTTTTTAAGAAATGTTGTTGGACATCCGACATTACTTTAAAAGTTCAAATTACAAACATTCATTAGACTAAATTAGAGAAAATAAAAATATTACTACATGAGTACCACTGTACTAGTATCACTGAATCTACACTAAAAGAAAAATCTGAATACTCTATACATATCAAAAAAGTTGGATACCCTATGTTTCATATCGTGACGTGACGTGACATGTAATTTTCGCTCGAATGCGGTCACGTCACGCGACACGCAAGTCATGTGACGTAATCGACACACGCGACTTGACGTGATGTGACTAGTCACGCCATAACAAATTTCCTTCTCTACCCTCAGCTTACCTGACTAATTACAATTGAAACGGATGATCCGGGATCGTTCTTATAACTTGGCACAAATCGCAAAGCAAAAATAATACGACATCCCGAATAGACAGTGGCTGAGAGTAAATCTGGACCGTTCGTTTCAATTGTCATGAGTCAGGTACCTGGAAGGATGAGGATTCCGCTGAAACCAGCGAATAAGGAGTAGACAACGCGCAATATCAGAGTTATGAGGTCCAATGTGCATAATAAGGTATATTTTTCGTGTTCAAATTCATATTTAGTAATATTTTTTGCTTGGTACACTAAATATCATGGGAATATTGACACGGGTATTTAAGAGACTTTATATCCTGTATTGATTCGGGGAGCACAAAAGCTGCACACCGACAAGTGCGGAGTGCGGACCATCCGATTCTGATCCAGGGACCAAAACTCTTGTAGTAGTAGATGTTTTTTTTTTTCTTGTAAGCCCTTCATATTTTGATATATTAAGACTCACTTGTATTTATATTTTAGACTATATTTTCTTTGTTGCAATTTTCTGGTTGCAGTAAACTCATTTCGAATTCGGGTAGAATAAAGTTAGGTTATTGCCAGCTTGGTATTAGTCATACGGTAATAGATTTATTTATTTATTTATTTGTATTATTTGTATTATTTTAACGAGGCATAAAAAGAATCGGAAAGATTGAAGACAGCTCTTTTAAAAAAAATAACAACAATACTGCTTTTTTGTTGAGAGCTACAAGATAAAAATATTTTCTTATACGCCTCATATTTGAAAATTACAAAATACAAAGGTAATGTATTACTTGAATACTTGTATTTTACAATTTCCTTATATGTATAAATGTTCATTTTATTAATAGTTTAAATCATACAAACTTCTTGCGTAAAATATTTAATCCTTTATTATTTACAGAACAGATAAAAAGAAGAGGACAGCATTTGCATCTGAAACTCTTCGAGTTTCTAAATACCTGTTGACAGAATTTTAGAAATTTTAACTTTTCTGAATTTCTAAATCTCTACATCCCTGAAATTAAAATTAGAGTTTGTTAATTGCCACATAGCATTTAATTCAAACAGTATTAAAAATTCAGCAAATAAGGGTCGATCATTTCGCCATGTCAGAGTTTTAAAACAGTTTCATATTTAGAAAATATTGAACAAATTTACTAAATATGAAATCCATTTACATCCTTGAAACTGATTTAGAAACTACCAAATCAGCTTTGAAACTCCAAGAGTTTCAAGAATGCGGATGCTCAAGATGGATACTGCGATTAATTGAAATCATTAACTCAACATTCCACTTATGGGGAGCGGGAATAATTATGCATTATATATTGACTTTATTATGTTACTTTGGCCTTTGGCTTTAAAGTCATCATCTGTATATTATATATATTTTAGCCCTCTAGAGTTTGAGAAGAGAAAAAAAAAGCTAAAGGTGCTGTGAATTTAACACCACGAAGAATATTAGCATGCGATCATGATCATTGACATCAATCTGAAGTTCTCCAAAGTTGCTCCATTTGATGGTCTCATCAATATCACACGTACGTACGTGCGTGATATATATGAAATTCGTGTCAAAGTTATACTATTGTCTTGTTTAAAATTAAACCCAATGCTAAAACCAAGCACATGTTCGTTTCCCAAAAAAAAAAAAAAAGAAAAACAGGGGAATCACATATGATGTCGGATATAATTTTGACAATTCGGTTTATCGGATGTACTTGTTTACGACTCAATTTTAAGAGAAGATATTACATGCCCATTTTTAATTAAAATTAGCAATCCAGTCAGGGTAGAACTAAAAACATTGAAATTGGGGAATGGAAAAAATAATTGTAGTGTAATTTTATTTTATAAGAAATGCTAAAAGATATTTATGTATAAAAATTTAAAAATTTAATGGACCAAATTACATATTTTTAATTTATAAGGGCATTTTGATAAAAAAAAAATGAGAAATTCAATATTAATCTCCTCGTATTTGTATTTCTTATTGTGTACTTGGTTGTACGATCGTTGTCCTAAGAGTGGGTGGAGATCCAATGTCTGATCGTAACTGTTTAATCAACATTAAGATACTTGCTTGATTAATACAAAATTGAAAGTTATTCATGTAAATCTTGATGTGGATTGGACGATTCAACTGATCTCTATAACAAATTTAATTTGAGACCCATCAAACCTACCTAGAGTTCGTTGTACTAACGTATTCACGAAATAAATATATTCACACAAGTTACAGAGAATAATAGAATAATGTATCGACGACTAGTTCGGAGCCTCAACAGAAACATCTCTTTAATTAGTTTGTTACACAAAAGAAAATCGAAGAAGATCACATTAAGGTGTTAGCAAAAATTTTGTAAATTGTGTTAGGATAAGAAACGAGCCGAGTCTATTTGAGTTAGATAAAGTTTCACGAGTAAAAAAAAACAAAATTACAATAAGTTTTGCCCTCTTATGATAAGCACCGAGAATAATAAAAGAGTCCAAAGGAACTTTATTTTCAAAGAAAGAAAGAAAGCCATTATGAAACAGAGTTAAGATGAATTTGAACTTGCTCATGTCGGAATAATCAAAATCGAACATACTAATTTCAAATTTATTCCGAATTGATCTCGAATGAATCACAAACTACGAATTTCTTTTACCAGTCCTAAACCATGTCCAGGTGTTGTGAAAAAAAAAATATAATAAAGGTGATTAATTTAAATGAAATTTAAAAATCAATGCCATTCATCATTCAGTTAAAGCATGTGTTTGAATACATGTTTCATTCTCATTGGTTATAAACACAACCTTTTCAAATAGGATTTTGGTTTCATGGATTGTACTTCTGTCTCCGACCATCTAACAAATCTCTGACAGAATCTATTATTCCACATACCATATAAGCTTATAAGGTGGGAGATAATGGGAAATAAATCTGCGGCGATTCTTTGGAATCGCAATTCCTGCTTGTTCAGATCAAATTATTTATTTTTTAAAATGTACAAATCTCAAAGTAGTTAATTTTTATGTACGAATCTCGAAACAAATGAATGGTTTGATTTGAACAAGCAGGAACCTGCGATTTCAAAGAATCGCAGCAGATTTGTTTCCGAGATAATGAGATGACAACCTGGAATGATCTAAACTACCATTTGAGAATATTGTGGATAAGAGAAATGATATTAAAGTATTAAACTCTTCATTTTTCATCATCATAGAAGATGAAATTGAAAAATTGAGATTGGAGGGTTAGAAAATTTAATGTGGTTTAATTTAATTTTTTTTTAAATAAAGTAGTATTGATGTGTATAAAAATTATAAAATTTAATGAACAGAATTGTAAATTTTCAATTTATACGAAAGACAGCCGTATTTTCTCCTTAATACCATCCGCCCATGTGCATCACAATCTTAATTTTAAATTTTGAATCAACTGAAGCTATAGTGCTCAATAAGAAAATTAGAATTCAAGTATTCAACAGGTAATGTATATTACTTTCTTTATATGCACTTCAAAAGTAATGTTATTTCATTTTCTCAACGATGTTAAGCTAAGGGTTTAATCTAGAAAATTTTCAAATTAATTCATTTTTACAAATCTCTTGATGTTAATCAAAATAAAAATGAATTGTCATTACAGGATGATTACATACAAAAAAAAAAAAAAAAAACCGGGTGAGATAACACCTTGCAAGGAACAGAGAATCAGGAATGAATATTTAATTCTGGCGCAGAAAATTAAATGTACATTAATTCAACAAAAACTAGCATGCCTAGAATAATAAGTGAATTGACTTCTGAGGTCTTAATTAATTCCACTTATAATATGATTTAATGCGAATTGAATTTTTTTATAGTCTAGACATCTTTCAAGCACTATGAAACTGGAATGGTATCCTCGGAGCTTTTACCTCAGAGTTCCTATGGTGCTTCTAATTTGATCTGTTTGTTTTGATCGGACGGACCAAATAAGATTTTGATACGAATCTCAAAACAAAATTAATACTGCCCCTTCCATCATCTCGAGCACTCGCCGGCTGAGAGTAAATCTGGGCCGTCCGATCAGCTCCGCACCGTAAAACTCCGCAGAGGATACTCCCTATGAAACCTCCCTCCCACACCACATTTTTAATATTTGAGTTTTTCCAAACACCAAATCCTTGAAATGGTATTTGTTAGGACTACAAACGAACCGAACCATGTTAAACTAGAGAAAGCTTGCACTTGATTCATGTCATAACAAACCGAGCTCATCATGAGTCAAGTTGAGTTAATTCTTAATAACTTGTTCACATTGTAAGAATTTACATTTGGTCTAGTAGCAAAGACAGACTGCTTTTATGTGAAAGATCATGGTTTCGAAATCCACAAAGTGAGAAAATCCTCTGTAACATACACATAAGTTTGAAATTATATTTGGTGGCTTGATCTCCAACCTATGATTTAAAAAAAATATTTATATTGGGTGCGTTTGGACGATGCATGGGTTAGCACAAGAATAGTGAAATTTGGGGTTAGTAGGTAAGAATAGAGCTAATCTTGATAGCAAGAAAGTTGGTGAGAATAGCTGAGAACAGTTGAATAAAATAATAATTGTTAACTTGATATTATAAAATATTATTAAAATTTGGTACAGAACGTGATGGATTATGGAAAGTGAAAAGGCAATCACATTTTTTTTATTAATATCACTATTTCAATTCCTTTGCAAATTCGCTATTCCATAGTTTTGCTAGATTAGCAGAACAGCACAGTTCTTGCATTAATCTTCTTTCTCATTTCACGTTTGGATCATTTACTATTTTGAAATAGCATGTTATTCTAAGAATAGCTTTAATCTGGATCCAACCAAACGCACCCATTGTGAATAGCACATAGCACATAGATAAAAAAAATTATTCGATTTAACATAGACCTATGATTTAAAAAAAAAATTGTAATAAACTCCATGCTCCCGTGATGGACACAAAGAACAAACATGACAAGTTGGCAAAAAAAAATTATCTGTAGCATTTATAAAAATAAAACATAAAAAATAGCCTCCGTTTTTTACAATCTTAACACGTATCACTCTCACAGAGTATTTCTCCAAACAAAAATATTATTTCTGAAATGTTACAGATAAAAAAACAAATAACTTTTGATCTAATAAAATAATAATAAAACGCAACATTCTCCGTATAGAAGATCGTAAATTCAAAATTCAGATATTAAATATTTTTTTAATAATTAAATAAAAATTTATATACTAAACCTATTATTTCTATTTAAAAAATGCTACGGGTAAAAAAAGGAATTCGAATCCTCTGAGATATCTCAAACTTTGCGTGACTTTTTGGAATATCTCAATCGTTCAAATACATTCTGCACGAATCTCAAGGCTCAAATAATACTGGCCCCCTACGGTTCCCCGAACAGGCACCGGACACGTCGGTCATGCAAAAATTGAGATATCTCAGAGGATACGCACCCTGAAAAAAGTTGGTTATTTGTTCACACGGAGGAGACTGCCATCACTCCTTACCTTTCTCAGCGCCAATGAAATGAAGAAGATACACGCTTTATTTCGTCAATTTGTATGGACTAACTAACAATCATTGACCCAACTAAAATAAAATGATTGCCTTCGTGGGCAGGTGACAAGTGAACAGACCAAAAGAAATGCAAATAAAATAATAAAGGCCATAAATGACCCCAGTTTTACTGTAGCAGTTATGGACATGAACCACCGTGTTGTGTGTTTCTGTAGCCCAAACAAATATTCCATTGAACATACTAAGGTCCGTTCGGCCGCTCCACTGTTTCTGCGGAAAAATAAAATTCAGAACTGAATTTTTTTTTTCTTACGTGAACAATATTTTTTAGTTTAATTTCCGTGCCCGTGCCCATGCCCATTTCCAATGACCCGCCAAACAGGGCCCTAAAAAGATCCATAGTTGAAACCATATCTACGAGTACAACTAGAGTGTTCTTAAGTTCACTAAGTTTTTTTGTGAACTCAACTCTAAAATCTATCGAATTGGTTTTAAATGACGAATCCAGACTGTTGAAATCCTTCTCTATATATTTTTAAATCATATGCACAAGTAAAATTGTTAAGATGTTGCAAACTTCAAAGATTAGTTTGTTAGATTTATTAATCATGTTTTGAGAGATCATATGTTTGACTGAGGTGACAATGTGAAAACCGTTGGATTAGGACTGATTAAAAGCTCGTAGTTTGTGGCTCACATGAGATCAGTTCGAGAGAAGTTTGTAACTAATTCGCTTAATTTTTGCTCATTATGGTATAGGGAGTTTGAACTTGCCTTAATTTGTTCTTTAACTCATTATAAGAGAAGAAGAAAGTTTTTAATTCGATATTTTTACTTCTTCTCTTCGTGCCCGGTTCATCATGAGAATATAAAGTTCACGCAAGAAAAAAATAACTTTTTTCCGACTTATTATTTACTCACAATTCGCACATCAAGTCAATAAAAATCTTTAATCTATGCATGACTCACAAAACATCACAGAGAAACTATTAACGAGCTTGGCTTGACTCGCCTCATAATTGACTCAGCTAAAATCAAACTCGATTCGTTTTAGCATAAACCAAGTTCAAACTTTACCTAGCCTGGCTTGGCTAGTTTACAACCTTACGATCCGATCCACAAATTAGTATCTCTTTCGAAAATTAAACATCTTTAAAATTCACAACTACAATCTGAATTCTTTTCCATCTCATCAGGTACTTGTAAACAGTGTCTTTCATCGTTAGGCTTTACATTTGTAAATTGTAATTTCCTTTTTTGGTTTTTTACCTTTTAATGATGATCAGGTATTCAGGTACCAGTATACAAAAGTATAACTAAAAATTTAGAACCACACGCACGCCGCACGCGCAAAAATTCGCCATGGCA
Organism: Carex cristatella; assembly: GCA_024447775.1. NCBI lineage: Eukaryota > Viridiplantae > Streptophyta > Magnoliopsida > Poales > Cyperaceae > Carex > Carex cristatella. The sequence continues at coordinate 7,128,618 of JAJHPF010000023.1, read as the reverse complement.
GTTTGCTTTCTGCGACTTTCGCACTTTAGCCCTTTGGCATGCGAAGAGCATCTGAGAACTAATGTCGCTTTCTATCCATACATCTCTCTCTCTTTTTCTCTTTTGAGAAAAGGCTGACACCAAAAATGAAAGAAAAGATTTGAGGTACTCTGACACAAATATCGATAGCTTAGAGGGGCCCTTTAGGAAAAAACAAAAAGAAGCGTTTAAAAGCACCTCTTCTTTTGCCAATAACCTCATGACAAAGCTCTCACTGGAGCAGATCCGTCAAAACTCATTGGTGGTACCAGTACCAGTAGTCCAGTACCAGTACGAAATTACAGGAGTGTGTAGGGGCCAAAATCAATTGTCTATTTGGAAGATAGGACCCTTTGAGATTCGTATCAGATTAAAAACGGACGACTTGGATGAATCTGTATTCCCTCATGTACCTGAGGGTACAATTAGAAAATAACAGTCTGGATATAGTCTCAGCCGGGTCAAAAGAAATTCGGTGTCTACAATCTATTTTGAGATTCGTGCCAATGTTAAAGAACGGTTTGGATTCGATAATTGTATCCTCCGGTACCTAGGGGCGGTCCAAATTCTAACTCGGATCTCATTCTACACGGTCAGGTATTGCAGTGGATCTGAATTAAAAATGCAAAGGTTTTTTATTTATTATTTGGAGTTTTGAATTTTTTATTAGATTATGTATAATTTTCAAATATAATTATTCAGTAAACTTAATTAAACGCATGCATAAATAAAATAGTTACTGTCTTATCGATCATTTTAAAACAAAAATATTGATATCAAATGTTTAAAAAGTCAAAATTGACACAAGAGTTTCAAATAACATTTGTTACCAATAGACAAAATATAACACATTTTGTCTAAGTTCTGCGTACTGGTGCTTTCTAAAAATTGTAAAAACAATTTTGGGGATTAGCACGCTTGGGCTTTGTTTTCTTGTCAGGCGCTCAGGCCCGAATTCGCATTCTCTGAGATATCTCAAACTTTACGTAACTTTTTGGAATATCTCAATCGTTCAAATACGTTCTGCACGAATCTCAAATCTCAAATAATAATGCCCCCCTACGTTCCTCGAATAGACACCGGACACGTACGTCACGCAAAAATTGAGATATCTCAGAGGATAAGCACCCCTCAGGCCCAACTGGGTTCAAAACCAGGTTCAGATCCTCTCCAGCTGGAAGAAAATTCAATGGATGTCAGGCAAATTTGCATCGTTGATTTCAGATCGGATGGCTCGAATTGAAATTTACCTTTATTGTTAAAACTCAGCAGTTAGACATACACGAAGATCAATCATATAAAAGTTTTATGTAAGTATATAGGTTAATTTTACGGAATCAATAGTATTTTACTCTAAACTATATAGAAAATCATGTACAAATATCAGGGTTCTAAATAACGCACTATAGTGGCGCTATAGCGTTTTTGGACCATAAAAACTATGATGCTATATTGCACTATAGCAGCGTGATATGAGCATAATGATGTTTTTTAGTTGTTTTGCTATGACACAATAAACGTTATTTAAATTTCTGACAAATACAGAACTTATAAATGAACGGAGTCAGCTATTCCCTCTTATTGAAACATCGTTGAAGACATATTTTGTTAATTCAATTTAAAATTTACATTTTTTATTTTTTTATTTCAAAACATTGTTTTCAATTCAATTCAATTCAAAATGTTAAAGAAAGTTTCCTTCACTTGAAAATGAATTAACACTTTTTGGCATTAAAAAGGCACCGGACTCCTGAATAGTATTTTAATGATTAATTTTACAATACTAATAACATTTTATTCTAAACTATATAGAAAATTATATACAAACTTTTAAAAATGAATGGAGTCAACTATTCTCTACTATTGGATGGCTGTTGAAGACATATTTTGTTAATTCAATTGAAAATGTAAATTTTTATTTATTTTTATTTCAAAACATTGTTTTCAATTCAATCCAATTCAAAATGTTAATTTTTTTTTTGTTTTTAAATAATTTTTTTCCTTCATTTAGAAATGAATTAACACTTTGGCAGTAACAAAGGCAACGGTCTCCTCCTTGATAGCAGCTACTCCTTACATGTTGTCATGGTCCATATCCGCCACAAATGATCCGACGCACAGAGAAAAGAAAGCTCCATCCAGTTGTTATTGAATGACAACATGGTACTTGTAAGTTGTATCAAACTATCAGTTCTCAGCTCTCAATTTCTGAACTCTGCCCAATTTCAAAACAAAAAAAAAAAAGTATAGAAAGAAAAAAAGCCTCTGCTTGTCGGTCTTAGGAAATGATAGTTCTGGATTTCAATAAATAAATAAAAAAATACATCATCAAAGCCTCGTAGGACAGATGTCGTGGAAAATAAGGTACATCATCATAAATATTTATTTTGAGCGCGGCTGTGTTATCCTGCATGGTGCAGAATTGCAGATGGGTTCCTACTGTAGATCAATATTTACGTTATTAAAGTCTAAATAGTTGACTAAATTTTATATTATTGCTTAGAGCATCTGCATCTGAGTTTCGGAGTTTCTAAATAATTGTTAATGGAATTTTAGAAATTTTAGACTCTTTGAATTTTAAAATCTCTACATCCCTGGAATTAAAATTAGAGTTTCTTAATTGCCACATAGCGTTTAATTAAAATAATATTAAAAATTCAGCGAATAAGGGTCGATTATTTCGTCACGTCAGAGTTTTGAAACAATTTCATATTTAGAAATTATTTAACAAAATTGCTAAATATGAAATCCATCTACATCCTTGAAACTGGTTTAGAAACTGCCAAATCAGCTTTGAAACTCCAAGAGTTTCAGGAATGCAGATGCTCTTAGATTTTTTTTTTTTCTATATTATAGATAGATAGAAAATCACTATTTTTGAATAGTGACTAATTTTTAACCTATCTAAAAAAATGGTAAAAAATGTTTTAAAAAATATAAAATTTGATCGATTACAATTTTTATGTGGAGATTATGTTAAACAGCTCTGATTAATTTTTTGGACGTTGTAAATGTAGATATTGATCCACAGTACAGATTATTGTGTGTTATGCATAGTACCATAGCTTCACTCATTTTTTTTAGTAAAAATTAGTGATTAAGTCACCAAGTGTTTAATTTTTACAAAAGAATTAATTTCCGACCTCTCACATTGAAAGTCGCTAGACCAAAAAAATAGTTCTCAAATATCACAGGTTTTGATTTGTCTCGTCTAATTGTATGATTGTATTATATGTTGACAGACTTTATTCAGGTGTAATTTTTTCATATGATTTGACACACTTATTTCTATTTGAACCATGAAAGCTCTATGTTAATCTTCTTCTTTTGCCACTTTTTGGGGTTTTTTGGCTGTACTTGTTTCTATAAACATACATGACAAAATAAAAAATGAACAGTACTGCACTTTTATTAGAGACGACGGAGAGACTGTAATGTGTTAGATGGCCAAAATTTCTTGTCAGACATTGTTCACACAACCTGAAAACAACATGGTACAGCACAAAAAGAAAAAAGAAAAAAAAAAAACTAAAATGAAAAACAATATGGTACATGTATCACAGTATCAGACGATCATTTTGTCAATTCCCAATTCCTGACTCTGCCCAATTTCAGAAAACAAAAAAAAGTAGAAAGAAAGAATCTCTGCCTGTCGGTCTTAGGACATGCAATGCAAATTGTTGATCAATAAATTAAATAATGTACATTAATAATGTTTAGCCTCATTTAAGCTACCGAATTTAAAATAGTTTGGTCAGTCTAATTAGGCGTAAGTTTAAATTTTGATCAACTTAACTAGTTATACTTAGAGACGGACAAAACTTAAACCACCTAGACTAATTAGTGTAATTCTGATTTTATGTCGATATATATTTGCACTCCACCATTATTCGAGTAAGCAAACTATATTTTAATAAAGTGTGTCACATATTTTGATTTGTAGAGAGAAAGTTAAAGTCGTTCAATTATTTGATATTCATAAAGAATTTTACATTATAGTTTTGAATATGTGACCTCCTACGCGAAGAATATTGACTTAGTTGTCACTATATCAAAAGCTGGTTATCATCTCGTCTTGTAAGGTTGCATAATCTATTACTGAGTTCAGTGTGATTTTTTAACAATATTTGACAGAGTTTTTTTTTGTTCGAAACATGAAATTGATATAAATATGTAAAATATCGTCTGTATTAATATTTTTTGTTTTGACATTTTATGGTTTTAAAAATGATTACATTTTTATTAGAGATTGGTATTGAATTAAGAACCAAACTAATTAAATTTGATATGTTTATAAAATATATATAAATGTTAAGATACAAAACTGGGGAGCGGAGATTTTCCAACGGATATCAAATTAAAATCTGTCCGATGTCTTATGTAAACTGTCCAATTGATGCTGAATTCGTGCAAGCGGATTTAAATTTGCACTATACTAATTATTAAATCTAAATTGATTGTACACATTTTGACACAAATTAAACAACTTAGACAGATTGTGATTTGATGTCCTTCGAAATCCATCTCTCCTCACAAAACTGAATTGTTTGTATTACAGTACAGTGTGGTACGCTCTCTTCAGACTTCAGATCATGCTGTGCCATTCCTAGTACAACAATGCTCATTTTAATGTTTGGCAGTTAGGGGATGTGATTTCATCGGTGTCAAAAAAAAAAAAGAAGTTTTGGGGTGGCTGTGCTGTACAAATTGTTGTAGCAACCTTGTAAATAACGGTATGCAGGTTGTTAGATGGACGGGGTGCCGCCAAGTGATTAATCGGTATACGACCGATTAATCGAAATTATGCGGACAATTTAATGTTTTTATTAAATTTATGTATATATATCATAATTTATTAAAAATAATTTATTTAACTCATTAAACTTATCAAATAAACTTAATTTAAGTTAGTTTTATTATTATAACACGACACTATACTTATTTTTTTCTTAACATTTAACCATTTTGCATGTGTAAGTAACACATTTATTTAATGAAAAATACATTTGAGAATTAAGACTTTTCAAATATTAATAACATGTCATTTGAAAGAAAGGAAACATTCAAACATAAAATCACTAAATTTAATTTATGATAATAAATTAATTTCATAAATAAACATGTCGTACTAATTAAAAAAAATACATCAGTAAGTAAGAAAAATATATGGTATATAAATAATAGAAGAATTAATCAATTTCAAAGTGGGTAAGAAGAAAAAAAACATATATAAAAATATTGGATGTATATTCAAGCACAAATAAAACTACAATACATATAAATAATCACTGGAATAAACGAAAAAAACGAGAATAAACGGGAATAAACGGACGATTAAACGGTAAAACGGTCGATTAATCGGAAAAAACGGCCGATTAATCGTTTTTATCCGCTAATAGACATTCGTTAAGCGTATTCGTAACGGTTTGACCGCCGTTTCCGATTAAACGGCCGTTAACACTGTTTTTTACAACACTGGTAGCAACTAGCAAAAATGTTACTATTTGTTTTTAAAACTTCTGCGGTGCAAAATTTGATGTCAGTGAAACATAATTTATCATCTCGAGGTGTGGTTTTGAATGGCAGGTGACGTTGGTGCATTGTTGCGAGCTGTTAGATGACTGTTTTTAATATAACATGCACTTGGTAGCCATCACAATTTTTTTTAAAAATTTCTCATCAGATTAACATACTATGTATAGTATTATATTTCAATGTTCCTGTCTTTTCATTATAACAAAAGCATTGCCTTCCTCTATCTCTATTAGATGATACATTATATAATTATACGCAAGGTAATCAAATTATGTATGTGTTACCAATAATATAATTTAAAGCAATGCCCTATTTTCATTGCTTATCAAATTTTTGCAAATAAAGTGCATTAATAAAGTCTTTTTTTCTTTTTTTTGAAAATCTTTGCATAGCTGTGAAATCGTGAGTGGAAATCAAAGTGCATAAATAAAGTCGAGAGAACAAATCCGATGATACAAAAGAACAATGTTCAAAGTACGGTGAGTAATACAAACATGATAAATCTTAACACACTTGATCCAGTGTTAGCAAACGAAATATTATAATCCTACTGAGTGTGCGATCCAGTCCAGGAAAAGAACCCTGGCCCATGGACCCATCTGGAGCCCATCGAAGTTACCCAAAGTATGGCCCATGGCCATACTTCCACGGGCTTCTGTTCTATCGCTAATTCCTAATTCACATCCGACCAGTGTTGTAAAAAACGGCTGTTTAATTATTAACTGCGGCCAAACCGTTATGAATACACTTAAGGGATGTTTTAAGTATGCTTGTTTGCGGATGAAAACGATTAATTGGTTGTTTTACCGTTAATCATCCGTTTATTCCCGTTTATTTCAATAAATATTTATTTTCACAATGTTTTTTTCTTTTGTAATAGTGTGTGATAATAAAGTTTATAAATCATATATTGTAGTTTTATTTGTGTTTTGATATATATCTAATATTTTTTATATATGTTTTTTCTTCTTACTTTGAAGTTAATTAATTATTCTATTATTTACATACCATATTTTTTTTACTTACTGATGTAATTTTTTTCAATTAATATGACGTGTTCATTTATAAAATTAAGTTGTTATCATAAACTAAATTTAGTGATTTTATATTGGAGTATTTCATATCTTTCAAATAATATGTTATTAGTATTTGAAAAGGTTTAGTTCTCAAATTTGTTTATTCATTAAATAAATGTTAGCTACACATATAAAATGTTAAGAAGAAATAAGTTCAATTAAGTTTATTTGATAAGTTTAATGATTTAAATAAATTATTTTTACTAAATTATGATATATATACATAAATTTAATAAAAATGTTAAATTTCCTGCATAATTCCGATTAATCGGTCGCATACTGATTAATCGCTTGGTGATACCCCATCCGTCTGATCACCGCATACCGTTATTTACAACACTACATCTAATCTCTCACTCCATAGGAATCCGTATTCCGGCCTCGGATTATCTGAGGATAAAATGAGTAGAACTTGGGTGTTCTTAAGCTCACTAAGTTTCTTTGTGAGCTTAACTCAACAACTTATCAGATTAGTTTCAAATGACACATTCAAATTGTTAAATTGATCTACTTCAGGAGTTATAAGTTTACATATCAAATTTATAAATTTTCAAACTAATTTAATATAAAGTCAAAAGATAAAAAAATAATAAAAAATGAACACATTAAAATTAACTTATAAATCATCTTTTTTTTTTATCATTTGACTGACTTTATACTAAATTAATTAAATTTTTTATTAATTTGATATAAATGTATCATCCGTGAAGTAGGGTTTCAACAGTTTGAATGCATCAGCTAAGCCAATTCAATAGATTTTTGAATTAAGCTCACAAAGTAATCTAATCATTTCTACTCGGATAAAACTACTAAATCCATATAATTTTGCAACTTTGGCACGAATCTTAAAGCGGACGCCCTCTAATTCTACATTAGGCTACAATAGGCGTCAAATTCTTTGGACCCGGCCGGAATTAAATCCAGGCCGTTGTTTTCCAATTGATACGGATTCCATCCCACCGTCTATTCTCTTTCAGAAAGCTCAAGAAAAAATAATTCAGGTCTGTACTCTGTAACATTAAACCATTCAGTTACGCGCTTCTTTTCATTCGATAAACCCTGATTGAGTGATTGACGACCTTCTCTCGATTTGTACAACTCAGGTTTTCTAACTTTTGTTCTCTGAGATTGGATGGCTGCCGCGGACCCAGGACAGCTGAATCTTGGCGAGGTTCCAATGCGGGGATCTCGAAGCATCGATTGCTTTGAAAAGCTGGAGCAGATTGGCGAAGGCACCTATGGGTTAGTCCACTAATTAACTCAACTTTTTTTTTTATTTTTTTTCCAAATATTTCTTCGTTCTTGATTTGATGTGATGTGCCTTCGACAATCAGAATGATGGGTTTTCTTGAAAAATCAGAATTCATAGCTGTTAACCTGATAATTAGTATGAACTTGCACTAATCTATAGTAAAAATCAGCAAAACCCGGTGATTAAGTTAATTTATGCAAGTAGTTGTCAGTGCTCCTTTGATCCTAGAGATTGAACTGTCTAACAAAATATGATATGATCTTGATTCCAATTATGCTAATTAACAGTGCTGACATATTATTTTTTAGTGTCGTAAAGCACAGGTCTTGTGGTATTGTAAGCGGTCTTCCCATCTTGAGAAAAGTTCATCAAGCATTTTTTTTTTCTAATTAATTAAGAACTTCTTGAACTAGTTTTACTGTAAACGAGAAAAACTTTTATTCATGAAAAAATGTTTCATAGGCCTGAAAAGAAAAACCTTGCTTATCAAGATTGAATCTTGTATTATGGTATTAAGTTTGCTTTTCTTTTACCTGCAGACAAGTCTATAGGGCTAAGGATAAGGAATCTGGAGAAATTGTAGCACTCAAGAAGATTATAATGATAACTCAAAGAGAAGGAGTATGCACATCTTTGTTTCTTTCATTCATATCTTTTCTCAGCGAATCCTTTTTAAGGAATTGAAGTCTCAAATATTGGATTATTTGCAGTTTGATATAACTTCAATTCGTGAAATCAATATTCTACAGAGGCTAGATCATCAAAATGTTATTCGGCTGAAAGAGATTGTCATTTCTCCAGGTTCATATCACACTCTTGAATTGTTCCTTTTTGTCTTCTGGTACAGTTGATTCATTATCCTTGAATTTGATGAAATAAACCAGACCAAATACCATTATTTTCCACTACAGGTCTGAATTGAGTAATGTGTATACTGATATGGAGTTTTCTTTTGGTGATTTTGGATGACCTTCAAGATTGCCTACTGCAAACATAAAAGGATTGCTTCATGAGTCTTAGAATTTTTGACCGGCAGTAAAATGTAATATTTTGAATACTTTCTGTTTTCAAACTTGCTTTGATTAATGTCGTATGTACGTTTAATTTCCAATTTTTTTCAGGAGAAGAAAAGGATGAACAAGGCAGCCCAGGTAACATATTATCCCATCTTAAACTATAAAACTAGTCTTTCTTTTGATTTGGTGATACAGCATGACTCCCTTGCATTGCTTCAACTACCAGTTGATGGCGACAAGTACAAAGGGAGCATCTACATGGTTTTTGATTACATGGATCATGACCTTTCTGGCTTGTTAAGGGCAGGGATTCGATTCTCCATTCCTCAGATTAAGGTGACATAATTGTATTCTTGTTTCCCCTCTTTGAACCTATACCTTCAAATGTTTATCCTTTTCTTTTTCTGCTATTTGTGTAATTTTTCCAGTGTTACATGAGGCAACTTCTAACTGGTCTTCAGTATTGCCATGACAACAATGTGCTCCATCGTGATATTAAGAGTGTGTATAATGTTCAATTCTCTTGTCAGTTTTATTTTACCTCTTTCTAGTTTATATGTTGGTTTTTTGTTGGTTAACTTTAACTGTTTTGAGCAGCTGCTAACCTTCTAATTGACAATGAGGGGAATTTGAAACTGGCTGATTTTGGTCTGGCAAGGATTTTCTTTGGTTATCAAAATGACATCCTAACGAACCGTGTGATATCTCTTTGGTACAGGTAATCTTCTTTCATTTTTTCAAATTTTTTATTTTGAACTTCAATTTTCTCTTAGTAACCAGCATTTTTGGCTTTATCTACTTACATTCTGTTACATTATAGACCGCCAGAACTTCTTATGGGAAGCCAGAAGTACGGACCTGAAGTTGACATGTGGTCAGTTGGTTGCATTTTTGGTGAATTACTTCTTGGAAAGCCTATATTTCATGGAAAAAATGAGGTAATATTTTGCTATGCCATTTATCTTTTTATTTCTAGTCAAGTTGCAGTTCTCAGTTCTCACCTTGTGTACAGAAATTTATGAAGGATTTGTACTTTAAAACAATGAGATATTCTTATTCTACATGAAAATTCATGACTGTAATGCTCTTGAACTAATGCAAGTAACAAAAACTGTTTTGTTGTATGAACGTAGCTTAATCAGCTAAAAAAGATATTTGAGAAATGCGGGATCCCGGATGAGAACAATTGGCCAGGCGTTACTCAAATGCCGTGGTACAACGATGCCACGGATGCCATCGTACATTATCCCATGCAAAGTCGCATTGGAGAGGTGTTTAAGGAGTAAGTAACCACATCACATATGGGTTCATTTTGCATGATTAATTGTTGTTAGTATCTGCTTGAACCATTAAATTTTTTCTTGTGTGGCAGTTTTGACCATTATGCACTGGATTTGCTTCAGAAGATGCTGACTCTTAATCCTAAAAAAGTGAGTACGCCTTGAACCTTTTTTTTTTTTTCTCTTTTCTGTATAAGGCAGTGATATTGTTGCTTTCAATATTGGAAATCATTACATTGTGGCTTTGGATTGGCTTCCTGTCCTTGGCATCTCACCCATTGTTATTATAGAAAGCTATGAATAACCTATGTTCTGGAGTTCCATTTAGTCACTACGGACTGAGATTTGTGCAATGTGCAAATTTTGTTCAGTTCTTTTTTGTTTGATATATTGATTTTAGGTTGGAAGGACCACCAGTTGCAATTCTTTTTTAAGATCATACTAAAATTTCGGAGTTTTAGGGACATGAATCTGATCTGCATCATAATTTAAACATAGTTTGTAATTTTCTTTGATTTAAAATATATTTTGTTTATTTTCAAATATATTGTTTTTTTATTTCTCCCATTTTATTTATCGCAGAGAATCTCTGACAAAGATGCGCTTGATGATGAATATTTTTCGACCGATCCGTTACCTTGCGACCCTAAAAGGTTACCATAACTGTCCTTACACCTTATCCCTCACTTATTTATAGAAGAAAACAAAAGAAGAAAATTCCTGATACATTCTTGCTCTGATACTGCAGCCTTCCAAAGTATGAGCCGACACACGAATTTCAGACGAGGAAAAAGCGTGAGCAGCCTTCCAAGCAGCAGAGCCACTTGCTTCCACGCCCTCCAGTAATGCCCGGCCCGAGTCAGCCCATGCATGTTTCCCAGCCTCCCATGGCTGCCAGTGGATCTAGAGGTGTAAGTAGTTCTGGCAGTTTTGGTGACAGTGGTCCCAACTATCCACAGGGTAGCCTGTCTGGATCTTCAGGTCCTGGTTGTGTACCCGGTAACACAAGAAATCAGTAGTGGCGCTCCTAAATGCTATCTTGAAGTTTTTCTAAGAAGATAGCAATCAATGGTGGCGCTCCTAATTGCTTTCGAAGAATAGATGTTAGCTTTGGTGATTGTACCTTGAAAATAGATCGAACTGATTTAAAATACTAATAGATACTGATGTAAGTGTTGTCAGTGCATTACAGTAGTACATGTTAGGTTAAAATTTGATGTATTGTTTGAAAAGCACAAATAATAATTGATATGGCAATTCTTTTTAACTTCTCCGCATTTATGAAACCTTTTCTATCATTTTCGAGCTTTTATTGCTGTGAAATATAATGCAAACATCTTTTAGAATTTATTTTCCTAGAATGCATTGGGTCAAATTAATAACCTAACACAATGACCTTTTTGACCTTGTTAATGGCAGATTGGCAGTAACATAATAAGTGAACGGTTCAGTGGCAAATTAAACATGTTGTACCATTTTCTGATCGATTCAGTGGCGTTGGGTCTGATCGTACAATTGTTGAAATTAGATTAGGAGATTTGATCGATTTTGCCTATTTATTCGTTTAATTTGTTTGGCAGGATGGAGGAAATTACTAGCACCGTTTATGTATTCTTGGCTTCGCCAGTTTTATCCAGTTTTCTGATTTTCTCAAATTCGTTCAAGTAGCTAGTATTCAGGCTCAATTGCAAATCAATTGAGCATTGTCAGGTCCTGACTTGACAATTTTGCTCTGATGGTAAATGACAGGCCTTAATTCTCCTCGATTGACATTATATACCTATTAAGTTTATACTCTTAAATACAACATGTTTAAATGACTGTCAATATAATTATATGTTTCTAAACCTCTGTTTAATTAAAATAGTGTATTATAAAAAAAGTTGTTGGTTCCAATGACAAATTTCTGGCTCCATCTATGTTTAATTAAGTATTAAATGACAAATATTATTTGATATTTTCTATTATTAGGATCCATTAAAAGCGAACTTTTGCGGAGGAGCTTTTAATTTGCTTATATCTGCTGGTGCTGGTACAAGTTCTTTTCATCAGTATTGTCAAAGAAAGATGATATATCTGCTGGTGCAGGTACAACTTATATTATATTGTTTGAATATGCTTCTTGATTCACTACCAATCAGATTTGGCAACATTGACTCCCATCTTGAACTGATGTTTTCTCACTGCTATGTAACGGTATTGGCAACGTACCAGTTGATTCATTTAGTCGGTAGAAGAGAACAATAGATTATGACATGATATGATGTTATAAAATATGATATAATAATTTACAATATAAGAATGTAAAAACAATTACAAGTATGTTGCTTTAATTATTTATAATTTATTTTTTAATGCAGCCAACTAGGTTATACTCTAGTGTTTAGTTGGTACGTTGCCTTTCTATTCATCTGCACAGGTTTGTACCTTACGGCAAATTACCACATCAGCTAGTAAAGTAGTTTGAAATGGATCTTTAGCTCAAACATTTGGACAGAGTCCCTGAATCTTCAGGGGGATGATGGTTCAAATCCATCAAGATCCTTACATAATTCACGATTTAAATTGTGAAATTTTACAAATACATTCTCAAATTTTCTTCAGTATAAGAAAAAAATGTACAAAACATCACATAATTCATACTAGTAGGTACAAGAAGATATGTACCAACTGGTACAGGAGTTAAGAAGGGGCATGAAGGCTCCAGAAAATGCTGAATGCATCATAAGTCTTAAAATACTCAATTTTATAGTAAATGCAACACAATCATTGACTTTAACATAACTAAACTATGGTTTGGTACAAACAATATAAACTAAATTTCACTTGGTACATCAATACATTGATCCAACAGCTATCTTTGTACCAGTACACTAATATAAACAATGAACAACTGCTGTTTTTGTACCAGTACTCTATTATTTGGACAGCACCCGATAAATACTTCAAAATTAATAATTGAAAGAAATACTTTATTTGACATACTTGATACAACAGTGGCGTTGGAACAATGAACGGAAGGGGTTGATAAAGAGGGGCATTTTTGGAAGATATTTGATAATTGTGATTGCATGCGAAGGTCAGAGCAATTGGAGAGACCTGAGACCTGTAGGCAATGGCAAATCATAAACTTGTGACTTGGATTTGAGCAAATACCATTGGACCTGAATTGTTTAACATTAAAGAATAAGGTGAAATAATTGCATCATAGATATTTCGTGATAGATGAGGATATTCTAAAAGGTTATTGCTAGGTTGGATATAATATTAGCAAAAATCAATAGCAAGGCACGAGAAAGTACTGGAAGTTTGAAACTAAATCACGAAATCACCAAACCAGAGCCGAGAAAGAGCAAGGCATGACTAGGGGCGTTCATTGAGTCCGGTTTAATTGGTTTTGGACCGAACCGATTTAGATCGGTTCAGTTTTTCGGTTTAATGGTTTGGTTCGGTTTGTTTTTTAAAACCAAATTATAATTTCGGTTCGGTTTAGTTTGAAATTTTCAAAACCGAAATAACCTAACTGACTGAACTTTTATATATTATGAATTTGGTCCGGACTGCCCCGGTTTATTTCTTAATCAATTGCTTTAAATACTTCGGTTTATTTCTTAATATCCCGATTTATTTCTCAATACTTCAATTTTTTTCTTACTATACTTCAGGCTTATTACAAAACAATTGCTTTAAATTAAAAAATTAATATATTTCGGTTTGAACCGAACAAACCGAAATAAAACTTTGATTCGGTTCAGTTTGGTTTAAACCGAACCGAACCGATAAACACCTCTAGGCACGACGGAGGAGAGAGAGATACGAGAAAGATATTTTCTAGCACCGGAGGACGGAGGACGGAGGACGGAGGACGGAGGACGGAGGACGGAGGACGGAAGACGATGATTAGACAGCAGAAAATATTAGGCGCAAAGATTTTCATTCTTTGTTTGATCTCTTGTAAATCCAATCCCGTGATAACTTTATAATAAATGGATATCTCCAGTTAAAATTCAAAAGTATATTAGTCAGTTAAGCTTTTAAAATAATTAAATGAAATATTAAATAATTAAAAGGAGATAGAAATAAGAATGATAAATATTTACGGGGATATTGTCTATTTTGATGATTTTATGGGAATATTGGCTATTTCAAATTTTTGTATGAGCACACTGAAAATTTTACCAATTTTTTAAATGCTCGATGAATAGTCAATCTGTTTTACAAATCACAACACTTTTAGAACATAAAATTTAAAAATTAGTATATAAATGCTTGACGAATACTCAATTGGAGACTTTCGTCAGTATAATTTGTTGATGAGAAATATATAAATAAGTTACATGAAATGAAATGTCGTATTTATTTTGAAAGATTGGAGGGTGAAGTCGTAAAAATGTCCATAGTTTTGATTTGAAGACTGTGGATAGAGATCCGAACTCAAATGGATTCGGTTCGCCTCTAATTCATTTTGTTGGATCCAAAACTGCTATAATTTTTTACTCATGAACAGTAATTTATAATTTCGGTCTTTTCAAATTCAACCATTGAATTATTTTAAAATTCGTATATAAAAAAATTAACTATTTTGAGATACATGTATAAAATTTATTACACACCTGAATTTAGAAAAACAATATTTTACTGTTCATCATATTCCGCAGCAGAATCCCATTTTGTTAGGTACTGAGAGCGACCAATCTCGAAATCTCCCCGGCTCAAATCAAACGGTCCATATCAAATCTCAGATTGAACCGAGTAAAATATAGCAATACTTACCTCCCCTCCCACCGTGTCACCGACACTGGGTCCATCAATTTTTCTTTCGTTATTTCGGAATATCCAAAAAGAAAATTAAAACCTGCTCCTCCTCCCTCGCAGCTTTTTCGACACTCTTAAACCCTAGCCGATTTTCTTAAAAATAAAACCCTGATTAAAAACGAATTCCACCATTTCAAGTTGAAATCTCGCATAACTGAGAGTTCTATTTTGGCGTATATTTGTGGTTGAGATGAAGGTTAAGGTAATTTCGCGATCGACGGAGGAGTTCACTCGAGAGCGCAGCAAGGATTTACAGGTAGATTTTCCACTGCTTCGAGCATTTTTTATACCCGTTCGTTACGAGAATGTTAAAAATTCTGAAATATTCATCTAATTATGTTAATTTTATGAAAAAAAATTGGAGCAGAAAGTTTTCAGAAACTATGATCCAAATTTGCATACGCAAGAGAAGGCTGTGGAGTACACCAGGGCACTTAATGCGGCCAAATTGGAGAAGGTAAATAGCTTTTATCTGTGTACTTATTTTTCATGCATATGCAAATTCAATTTTCAAAAGTACCATGTCACGATGGCCTTAAAAAGGTTTTGTATTTGCATCTGAACACCGCAAATCAATTGTCCTTTCAGAATTTCATTAGCTAATTAGAAGTAGAGAAACCTGTGTAGCTTTTGTCATATATCAAATTTGCATAGATAAATGTGCAAAATTATATAGTACTCGAATGTATACTGTTTTTCCCTATTTCTATGAACTTCCTTTTCATTTTGTAGATATTTGCGAGACCATTTGTTGGGGCAATGGATGGGCATATCGACGCGATCTCTTGCATGGCTAAAAACCCCAATCATTTGAAATCGGTTTTCTCTGGATCCATGGATGGAGGTATTATACTTCAACGCAATTTAGTTAGTTTTCTTATATCTAAATACTATGATAGTTATAATAAATTAATATTAGGGTGACCTGGTTTGTTCTGAATTTATTTTGGAATTTTGATCTTATATGGGGCCTCTAGTTGGTTGCTTAGATCACACTTTAAACCGTGAATCAGTGATACAAAGTTACAAACAATAGTAGTTATTGGCCTTTCAGGCTCTGTAAGCAAGTGTTATTTTATTTATTTATTTATTTATTTTCTTCTCTCGGCAGATATTCGTCTATGGGACTTGGCTACAAGGTACTTTTATGGCTTTTTTATTATTTAATATTGTTCCGAAAAATTTCCATTTAACCTCAGACAATTCTTTATAATTCTACACGTCTCAGCACACAAACACTTACACAAAAGAAGGAAAAAAAAGGCACGCCAGATTTTGTTTACAAGACTACAAAACATGGACTAATATCCCAGTGCTTCACTTTCATGCAAATTTGTCATCACAAACTGAGTCAGACAATGTATATTGGACGAGGGGTCATTTTTTATTTTTTATTTTGACAGTCTTGTCAATCTTCAAAATTTGAAATCTGACATTACAAGCATAATCTTGACGATGCATGTCTATAACAAAATGATGAGATTTGGTGTATATTTCACCGTACATCAAGTGAGTTGAAGTTTCAGCTGTCCAAAATTATGATCCTTAGTGCATACCCATAACTTTACTTTTTGACCTTCAACCTTATTTGAATTGATTTGAAAAACCATTGGCATGATTGTCAAGATAAACATTATCAAGTGAATCCTCCCATTTGAAAAATTGGAGAGAAAAAGTGTGCTGGTAGTATATTATAGTTGCACAAGTTAATGAATAGCTCTAACATTTTTAGCTCCCAAGAATAGTTATACAAGTCGAACCTTATCTTAATTGAATAGCGGTATTCAATTTTTTGTTGAATAAAAATAGGAAAACAGTTTGTCAGTTCCCAGGACACCAGGGGGCAGTGAGGGGTTTGACATCATCCACCAATGGAGAGGTTCTTATATCATGCGGCACTGATTGCACGTAAGTCAAGTTACAACCTTTTTCTTTTCTCTCGTCCCTATGCAACAGGATATCTGTCTTTTCTTGTTACATTGCAAATAAGTCAACAAATTTTCTTTTATGCGTTTTTGTGCATACTTTGTTTCTGAAGTGTGAATTAACAGCTTTTTAACACCAGCAAGAGGCAGAATGTCGCAACCATTTGCTACCAAAAATATCCCATATTCTGACACAGTAAATATAAACATAAAGAAAAAGAAGATACTAATTTTTTCTTTTCTGTCAATTTGTGCGCGTCTTGGGTTGAGCTTTTGGTTAATTTGGGCAGTTACTGAATAATGTTGGATAGACTGCCTCTATATGTTATAGATCAAGTGAGGCTACGGTACAATGCAAAACGCACATTGGTCTGTACTTGGATCAATATCTTCATTTACAAAGTCCAAATAGTCGACCTGAACTGTTCTACATGATCACCATGTGAAAATGTGCTTGTAGATAAATTTTTTACATTTTTTAGATTATTTTTTACTATTTTTTTAGATAGGTGAAAAATCACTTGATCTAAGTATTCTAAACCATTCAAAGGTAGTGATTTTCTGCCTATCTAAAGAAATAGTAAAAAATAAAAATTTAGTTTGCATGTACATTTTCGTATGGAGGTCACGTTGAATGGTTCATATCGACTGTTTGGACTTTGAAAACAAAGATATTGACCCAAAGTACAGGCCAATGTGCGCTATGCATAGTACTATTCACTCATTATCGATAGATAGGTATACCAGAAATGTCCAACTTTTTGTAATAAGGTATGAGCTATATTTTTCCCTGATTCATTGAACTTATTAGCCTTTATTGTATGCAGAGTTCGACAATGGAAAGTCGGTCCCCTCAATTTTGACTCCACTGCAGACACTTCAAAGGTGGTCTGTTTTACTTGGTTGCTGCTTCAACTTCACAAGTTTTGCTTACATGACTCTTTGGACTATTGTTCAAATAGTCAATATTCTTTTGCTGCTTTCTGTTACAGTTTTCTTTTACAATTAATCCTTTTTTTGTTTTGTTTTTTCAGCCATTGGCAGTCTACACTTGGAAGCATGCTTTCTGGTGAGTAGTGTAAAGTTAAAGATCTTAGAACTGTTATTTTTATTTCACATATGTTATTCAGAATGTTTTTCGTGTTTGACTGAGGTAAGAACCAAAGTTTACACCTAAATCACTGAATTCAATAATATTAATTAAAGAAAGAAGGTAATCATCCACTTTGTTTGTGTATTATATTGGTTGGGATGTGTGCTAATGCCAGAAATTTGAAATCTCTTACCAATATAAATAATTGGAACCCTGGAGTGGTATGCTATACAATACGGTTAAAAACTTATATTTCCATATTTTTGTTTTTCCACTGGAAAACAAACAGGGGTGTGGATCATCAATGGGACACCAGTATTTTTGCAACAGCTGGTGCACAAGTTGATATTTGGGATCGCAATAGGTATTATATTCTTCCTATTTTTTTTTTTTAATACTTTTATGCTACATGGGCGCAAATGACAGTATATTCTTTCTTTTCTTTTTTGAGGAAAGGTCGGAGCCAATAAGCACATTTAAGTGGGGAAATGATTCAGTGATTTCTGTTCGGTTCAATCCCGGTGAGCCCAACTTACTGGCTACCTCTTCTAGGTATATAACCAGTTTCTCCTTTTTCATGTCTGTTCATCTACAATATCTCAAATTAATTTTTGAAAATTTCAACCAATGCTACACAGATATGGATGTGGGTATCACATCACATACTGTACAGATAAAGCGATATGGCAATTTTCTAAATTGTAGGATACAATACGCTTTAAAACCTATATTTCTATTCTCCAAGTTTAATGTGCAAGATTTTAACAAATATTTCAATATATAATTTATTAATTAAAAACGATGCGGCCAAAATTTTTTATATATAACTTTTACTTTCCAAAAAGTACTAATAAACACAGAATGGTTGACAATAAAAAATAGGAAATAAAAACAAATTTCCTGAAGTAGTAATGTCACACCCCAAAATACGGGTATAACAGCCTGCCGTGTATATTTATTAAGACATATACGCTAGGCAGTGGATCTTTTATATGCATTACCAATAAAACCATTACATATTAACCACATACCAAATATTTACAGAATTATCTGACAGACTACGGCAAACTATGTTTTAGAAATGCCTCCCATATCCTGTCAGTTTCCACAACCCAAAATCCCATTTTTATGTAGTTATGCTGTTCTCTCTGTATCTGGGTAATAAACCTGAAAATAACCCAAAGGGTGGGGGTGAGAAATAATAATAATATTATCTCCCAGTGCGAATTTTGCCACGAATTTTGCCACAATTAGGCCACTGGACTTGCAATCAATCCATATCTAGAATTAAATCCTCGCAACTTGACATTATCAGTTTAATTTATATATATAAATGAATGCAAATGATCAATCACCATATTCAATCGAATCTCAATTCACGGAATCTCAAATGAAACTCAACAGAGATATATTTGGCATAACCTCATATTATTAGGTCTGGTAACACATACAGATGACCCACCAACTTGTCATGCAGGTGGCCAAGCTAAACCCACACCTGCCGGTACTCGGTACCCTCCACTGACCCTCATCTGATGTGTTTAGGCTTACACCGTTTATTAATGTCTGGTTCATAGTCAGATAATATTTCTTATGCAATAAACTCAGAATTCATCATTCTCAACACATTAAACAAAACTGTCATTCCAGTCCCATACTGGATATGACATCAGTCAGACGTTTCTTTAAAGTCACCTGTAGTCACCGTCAGAATCAGAATCAGAATCAGATTCCCCCTCCCAACCGGTACTAGGATTAGCGAGGGCCGTTCACCATATGCGCATAAGGATTCCGTAACCAAAGTCTAGTCTATAGCTCCTAGACTTTGCAGAGCTCAACAGATTTCCATAAACATAAACTTGTGGTGACTCAACCATAATCAAAATAGGAGATTCATACAAACGGTAAACGTACAAAATGATAGGTCAACAATATTACACAAAATTCAGTTATAATTTGATTGGGCTATGCACATGATTCACACATCTCAAATAATGCAACAATCAGTCGTTCAACATGAAAAACGAATAATAATTTAATTCTAAAAATGTAATATCAAACAAGTCCAGTAACCCCGCACCTGATAACGCAGGGTACAATGTCATTTGAAGTGCAATTGCCATCTTCTAGGCACATCCGACAAGCCAGTTCGATTCGAATGGTAGAATTCATACCTATGCCTATAGGAAATTTTGATTCAAAATTAATATTCGATTTTAGTTAGTTAACCCATTAACCCTCTTTGAGATGCTAAAATGTAGTAAAACATTTCTAGCATATATATACATATACTTATGCAAGTTTATACCTATGCATATTCATTAAAGTAATTATTATTTTACACATCAGAGTCTCATTAATTAATCTTTACTAAAAATAATATTTTGTTAAAACCACAGTAGTCAAGTCATAAATGAATATAGAACTAATTTCATACTTTTAACAAAGTAAATTGAATATAACTATATATACGTATATATGCATAGTACAATTGTACCCATGTTCAAAGTAATTTGCAATTAAGCTTTCTCCTGAATTTCTGTCTACCAAAGTTAACTTTGTACTGATATTCGTAAAATATATATATTAAGACTATCCTTTTAATCGTCGAACTGCTTAATTAGTTATCAAAATTTTCAGGAAATTACGAAACTATTATCAAATCACATAAGGAAATCCATGTGCGCTATTACACCATGAATTAGAGGTTTAATTATTCTTTCAAAGATATAACTACTGAACTAAGTTTATAAAGAAAACTTGATAATCTAATTCGACAATTAAACTTTCCCAAAGCTCACTTTATTTAAGCTCATGATCAGTAGGATAAAATAAGAACAAGAGATAAATTTATACCAAGTATCTTGATCGCTGTGTGTTGGTAAATATAGAGAGAGAAATCGCACATCAAATAAATCCAATGTCACAAGTGGTACATAATCTTCTCAGATTAAAACAAACAGACATAGGAGAGATAGAGGCGAGAGATAAGGTTTGAGAAACAACTTATTAAGTAGAAGAGAGATATTGAGCACAGTAGAAAGCAAGCACCTCTTTTAATTAGTCATGCATGTATTCCAATCACGGTGGAACAAGGTGCTTTTGCCACATACGTATGTGAGAGAATGAAAAACTGAATTAATTAAACATAGATGCATGCATGATATTATAGAGGATGACATGGGGTCCCTCTGAATAATATTCATTCTTATATGTTTGCATGTTTTGTGAAATATTTCAACTAAATAAATTGTTTATTTTCATATTTTTACATAATGTAACATATTTTCTTAATTGATAATTCAATCCCAAATTGTTTGAAAGAAAGTTTATTAAACACTTATTTATAAAAATAAAAATATCTCTTCTTGTAGTTTCATATGAGAATGAAATTAAAATTTTGGATCCCACATGTTATTTTAAGAACTTACATCCTTAATTGATTAACTAAATAATTATTATAAATATCTTTTAATCAATATCTACATTATTAATTTTTGACAATTCTAATTAATAAATACTACAAAATTCCAACCTTAATTAATATTATACTTGTTTTGTTTCTGCTTAATGAACTTTTAGATGATTAATTTAACTTTAATTAGCTTCAAAATAATTTAGCTATCCCATTGATATGTACAAGAATCAATATTGGTTCTTTAAACGATTGATATTTTACCAAACAATTACAACAATACATACAAACGTTTTGTATTTTCATTTTGTTATTAATATCATAAATATATTTTGCAATAATGTTACAAGTAAAGTTAAAAGAGTAGCTTCATTGGTTTCCAGAGTACTGCTCCATTAGTTCCTACATATCCTCAAAAGGAAATTTCTACTCTTTGGTCTCTAGATAACCAGCTAATATTTCTCTGCACCAAACATGCCCGCCAGGAACCTAGCTTCGGGATATTGTGTGGTGAGTGCCCATATCCTTGTACATATCAGGGTGTATCTTGACCAAATTGGTCAAGTCAATTAAATTGCTAGATATGCCACTAGGTGCATCGATAAGTATCGCATGCTGTCACACACGTATCTGATGCAGATGATATGATTATTAGTAGTATTGGTGAAGCATAGGTTTTAACCTTTTTACAAATCAGTACTACATGGTTATAAA
This sequence comes from Carex cristatella, assembly GCA_024447775.1. Taxonomy (NCBI): domain Eukaryota; kingdom Viridiplantae; phylum Streptophyta; class Magnoliopsida; order Poales; family Cyperaceae; genus Carex; species Carex cristatella. The sequence continues at coordinate 7,106,479 of JAJHPF010000023.1, read as the reverse complement.
AGTCTGATGTTATCCGCTTCACATATGAAGTATGAAGCTAAATATAAGTTTAAAAGTGAACTTTCTTGCAAAAATTAATTTACAATTTGTGTGGACTTTGAATTTAAGCTACAAGTTCAAGCTTATTGTACCGATTGTAGCCAACTATTGCCTGCTTGTCAATTATATTTTATTTAATTTTAAAAATGTTTTGTAGCGACCGTGGAATTATACTATATGACTTGCGCACATCTTCCCCATTCAAAAAAGTTATAATGCAGGTAAATCTTTATTGGTCTATCTTCTCTTTCGATATTCTTATATAAAAAGTCATGTATATACTTATATGACCTCATGCTTTGGTCTTTTGCTTAATGCAGACAAAAACTAACTCCATATGTTGGAATCCAATGGAGCCTCTAAACTTCACTGCGGTACAGTATCCATCCATGCAACTGGAGAATGTTTTTCATTAATTTGCATATATTTTTATATTCAAACCATCTTCTACAGGCAAATGAAGATTGCAACTGTTACACTTTTGATGCAAGGAAACTTGATGAGGCCAAGGTTGTGCACAGGGATCATGTCTCTGCTGTGTGAGTATATAAATTACTTTTGAACCATTTGTATACTTTTAATTGCCCCTTCCTTTGGTTGTACAACTGGCAGCCAAGTTAATTAGTATTAAAATTGTTTCAGCATGGATGTGGATTACTCACCTACAGGCCGTGAATTTGTTACGGGCTCTTATGATAGAACTGTAAACTGTTCTCCCATCTCTTATTTTAGATATTCAATATTGTTAATACCTTTTGGCAATTAGTTTTTAACTTAACATTTTACAGGTTAGGATATTCAATCACAATGGAGATCGTAGTCGTGAGATTTACCATACCAAGCGGATGCAAAGGTCCACCCCCCCCAACCAACCAATTGTATTATTTATTTACTGTAAAAAAAATTTGGGCGGGTAAAATTATGCCTCCTGGCTGGATTTAGCAATGCAACTGTTGCCTTTGGTCAGAACAGAAGAATTTATTTATTGTAAAATAAAAAAAAAACATAGAAAAGGTGAGAAAAAAATAAAAGAGTTTAGAAGTAATGATAAATATTACTGCAAATTTTACAGTCTTGCCTAATTCCTTTTGATTTTGGGCTTTGTGACTAAAAACTATGGTATATTGTATACTTGTAGGGTTTTTTCTGTAAGATACAGCTGTGATGCTTCATATGTAATATCTGGAAGTGATGACACAAACCTTCGGATTTGGAAGTCAAAAGCCTCTGAACAACTTGGAGTTGTATGTGTTCTTTTTTTATTGCATTATTTAAGCATCAGTTTGGTGTTGGTACCAGATTTGACCTGCTTGTAGATTACTGTACTGGTGTAGAATCCTGTTGGATTAACTTTGAGCACAGTTCTAGTTTTTCTTGATGTTGTTGTGTTCAATTGAAGAGCTTCAGGGTTTGAGGAATCATTGGATTTTTTTTTAGTGTAAAGAATCATTGGATTTTAATCAAGGGTTAAGGGTGTCAAATTACTAGGGTTAATCTGGCAAAAATGAATGGAGATGATTACCAGGGTCAATGTGCCAGAATGCTAATGTGATATAGCGTATAATTTCAGATATTACCTAGAGAGAAGAGGAAGCATGAGTACAATGATGCGTTGAAGGCACGATTTAAGCATCTACCTGAGATCAGACGCATTGTCAAGTCAGTCTCTCTCATATTAATTTAATCTTCTATTGGTTTTGAACTCACAAGCACATATATGCAGGACTTGAGCCTTACATTTTTTTACTGTTTCAGGCATAGACACTTACCTAAACCAGTATACAAGGCAGCCATCATGAGGCGCACTGTTACCGAGGCAGAGAACCGGAAGGAAGAGAGACGCCAAGCCCACAGTGCTCCTGGTAGCTCTTCAAGGAAGCCCTTCAGAAAGAGAAGAATCATAAAAGAAGAATCATAGAATATATATTTTTATTCTTTATGAAGAGAGCACCAGCTGGCCTCGAGTTGGTTGGTGAGGGGTCCACATGGATGCTTCAGATTAGCACCATTGTAGATGTAACCAATTTTCTTCCCTTGAGGTTTAGTTGCTAATTGTACTATATAGAACTTACATGTTGATTTCTTTCCCTTCTCCAGAGATAATAGTTTGTTTAATTTGAAGTGATTTTTGTGAGGATTCATTTCAGCTAATTTTCAGCCATAATTTTATTTTTAAAAGATGTAAGAATGAGCGAATAGTTAAATAACTTGCCGTGGCCAGCTAGTCAGAGCATGATGCAAACGGGAAACAAAGGAATCAAACTTGAAATCTATGGATCTGTACAGAAGATTTCAGTGCTTAATTAAGACCCGACTCTATATCACGTCATGCGTCTTCTTCACGGGAGTTAAGTGTTTAAGGTAGATCTGGAAAGTTATTTAATAAAGAACAGCCTTAGATATTTATTTTCTATATGTTAACCTACTAGACGTCTCTCAGTCTCACTCGATCTCAATACACGTTTTGGTTATTGTCATTTGTGTGATGCATGCGGATACCGCACTATTGTCTATTTCAATTATAACCAACTATCACATGTTTTTAACCAAGTCGAAATGTTCACACCTATGTTTAATTTCTTATTTTTCTAGACTGATTATTCGAAACTTTAAAATACAAATTTAGCTATGAGTGAGGCTATTGGTAGTATTGTATATATTATAGGGCCTAATGCGTTACGAAATTCGGACTGTCCTCTTTGTGCTAAAATCCGTGCCATGATCTGTCGGCACAACTCGTACGAGAGTCAAATGGAAGGAACATAACGAAATGAAAGGGAACATAATTTCCCTTCGTTTAAAATCTAACGGACCCAGCACCCTCTGATGACACTGATCTTAATACAAATTCAACAGTTCGGAGGTAATTGGAGGGGAACTTGATAAGTATAATAATTCTACTAAAAATATAATACAATTGCTCAGGGACGGATCTATAGTTATAACTAAAAATAACTAAAATTTAATTATATATATTGAAATAACTTGATTTTAAAATTTTAATTATATATATTGAAATTTAACTAAATTTTTATTTGTTTAAAGTTTTTATATAGTATAACCTCCTCATAAAATGATAAATGTTAAATGTGTGTTAAATGTGTGTTTGTAATTCAGTAGTTAAGAGTTCTAATTGAGAGATGTTTCAATTTTTAGTTACCACACTTTTTTTTGCCTTTTCACATATTATATATTTTATAATTTAACTCCTATTTAAATTTTCTAGTTTCATTCCCGACAACTAGAATAAAAATATTTTATATTTTGGTACCTTGAAATGAAAGTATTGTTAGGAAATAAATTAAAATAGTGATGCGACCATATTTCACATTGTTACATAATAGTTAAAAAAAATTAACGACGAGCTCAGAATAAAAATGCACAAAAAAGACTACAAATATATTAACTAAATACAAGAGCAACAGAAGTCGATATCAAGGTCTTCAAACAAATCTAATAAATCTATCTAAGACCATGAAAAGAAAAAGCTACTCGAACAACGCCGCACAATACATACATACACTTGGAACACAACAAAATAATCAGTAGCCGCAAAACCTTAACTCACCTATGATCTGAAATTCGAGTTATTATCCGGCATTTGTAGAACCAAACTTCCAATTCCAAGATGCAAACCAGCCTCTTTTCTGAAAATGCACCCAATGCTTAGGTACTAATTCATGATTTGGCATGTACAGAGGAATATCTTGAGCTCTTCTCGGGATATTTTTTCACGCAAAATGCTTCAGTTCCTCAAAAATGGACCACTCAACACCCCGGAAGTGACTGTGCAGATTCCATCCCAGACAGGCTTGTGCCTGACTCAACATGCTGCAGATAAGACTGAGGTAGGCCCGATGACCCCACAAGATACCCCGACTGAGGCAGTGACTGTGCAGATGCCATCCCAGACAGGCTTGCGCCGGATTCAACGTGCCACAGGTACGACTGCGGTAGGCCCGACGACCCAACAAGATAACCCGAGGAGCTGATGCTCGACCCGGGGACATTATATGGGGACGCATATCGATTGTTGTAGATCGGTGACGACGAAGGCACAAAACCTAAAGAGTGAGGTGAGGCAAGGTGAATGGATGATGCATTGGGCCCACGATACGAGTGAAATGATTGCATTGCATGAAAGTCTGCATAGCTTTGGGAGCTTGACATGCCGCGGAAATCTGCATAGCTTCTACTGATGGAAATCGGAGGAGACTGATGGCAGGGGGTTCCACGGTACGAGTTAAAAGGGGAAGGAGAATTATGTCTAGGAAGGGGGTTAGGGTTTCGGGACGGGGTAGAATTCGGGGTGTACGTGCGGGAGATGGATTGGGAACGAGGGGGGCGGGCGATTTGAATGGAGTGAGAGGAGGAGAGGTTGGAGTGGAAGGATTGGGAAGGGGAGGAGAGGAGAGGGGTAGTTTCGGTAGGGGGAGGAGGAAATGATGTACCGGCCGTTGCGTCACGTTTGCAAACTGGACAGAAGGTTCGCCAAGAGGTGAGCCATAAGTCTACGCACATCGCATGGAATTCTGTGAAGGAAACATTTCAAAACAAGAATTTTATTTTTAGTCCACAAATTTTAAATTTTGTTCTCCCTCAAATCAAGAATAAGTACTTAAAATGAAAGCTTGTACTTTGATTAAAACATGGATGCTAGTGCGTATCAAAAATTAGTATTATATATTCAAGTCGCACCTGGAACTGAACTATACCAGTACAGTTTAGTAAGAGAACTTTCAATTCCTACGTATATGCTTTTAAGAAAGCAAAACCTATTATGACTTCAGACTTTAAAATTACAAAATAAAAATAAGTAGAAGATACAAGTCAATATAAGAAATTACATTGAATATGGAAAGGAAAGATATCGACTGTTCCGCAAAATTAAACTGCAAGACTATTTTAACTAGAAATAAAACTCAAGGAATAAAGATAAAACTATAATTCAGAACTTACTATGACGGCATGGTAAAATCCTCAATTTATCTCCGACGCAATAATCTTCAAGGCAAATGGCGCAGGTACTGGCAGTACAACTCTCCTCTGACACCACTGTAAAAACGACACTTGGCATGGCTTTCACCAGTTGACTGCTCATGCCGTGAAACTCTCTGACGTCCGTGTCCAGCCCTGTCCTCTCCCTCCTTATCCTGTGCCTCCTGACAAAGAAACAGGTCGCTAAGACCGCTGACATGGCAAGAAGGGAGATGAAGGAGATTGCCAAGATCGACCATGCAGAGTTTTCAAATGTCGGTATGATCCACACTTCAACATCTGAGCGATTAGCGTACCGAGCTAGGGTTTCGCCAGAGAATTTGGAGACAAATAGAGCATATATCTTTATGCCACTAGAGCTACCTGCCACTGTAAATTTGTTTACGGTGCATGAGAATAAGATTGAAGTACATTTAAATGCAAACAAGGCCATTTTGGAAACCCGTACTATATTTGCAAATAACACCAAGCATTTCTCATTTTGTAAGAGACCCAACAATACTAAAAGAAAATTTTATTAACAGATAACACATATTGGCCGTAATTCGAGTTACCTACCACAGTAATTTTTTTTACGGTGCATGAGAATAAGATTGAAGTACATTTATATAGGGATTCATGGATGATACGTCTTAATTGACATCTAAATGCAAATAAGGCTGTTTTGGAAACACACACTGTATTTGCAAATAACACCAAGCATAATCTCATTTGTAAGAGACCCAACAATACTAAAAGAAAATTTTATTAACTTAGAGCACATATTGGCCGTAATAGATATCAGATTTGATGCTTATCGGCTTATCGCCACACCACAAAAAATGTAAAAGGGAAAGAAGGGGATTGATTACTTGAGACTAAAGAGCCATCATCTTCATTGTCATACACTATGGCAGCCTTATATCCTGCATCTTGGGCATTTCTGACCTTGTGATCAAATGTACAATTTCCCCTGATTAAAAGGACAAACGGGAGAACTTGACCATGACCTTTCTGTGCTTCATTCGTTAATTTATGGCATGCATCTAGAGGCTCTGCTACCTGAATTGAACCGCATATGCCTGACCCTTTTACTGCAGGGGCTGTCAAATTTCACAACAATAACTATATAAATATATATAAATTAAAGGAGAACAAAATTGAAAAAAATAGTCTGAGAACAAACCAATTTAAGTTGGTATACAAATAAATTGCAACCTCGAAATATTACTTATCCCAACCCAACACCTTATTAAATTACCAGAATGCCTGAATTACCATGGAAACCTAGTGCTTGGCATTGGATGGATAAGTCAGAAAGCAGTGCTTCAGGCTATTTAGGGAATAAAAAAAATGAGAAGAACAGTACAGTATAAGGATAACATCGAGGATTTTAGTTTAAGTGAATAAATTAACATTTTTTTTAAAGGACAAATATTTGTAAAAAAATAAAAATAAAGAAATTACAGAAATTACAATCGAGATCACTTACCAAAGTTTGCTTCAACATCATCAAATGAAAAGGTGAGGTTGTTCCCCATTAGCACCACATTGGAAGAAACCAAATCCACCATTAAGCATAGATTTATCAAGAAAATCAGAAGATACCACTCCACAAAACCCCTTTTTAGCTTAGCGAAATCCATGATTGCTCCCTTTTCAAACCCAGAAAGAAAAACCTCTACTCGAGCAATTTGATTATGTAAAAGTAAACACTCTTAATTAGCTTCAACTTCAAAATATCCGCAAATCTTTAATCAAGAAAGGAATCTACTGGATGATACACCTTCCAATTCTGCAATTCGAGAGCACTGCGTTAAAAGAAGGAAAGATCTTTCATAACGGATAAGAAAGAATTCGCTGAAACCGAGAATTAGTATGAAATTTGGAAATTTTTAATTTACAAAACACGAACATTGATAAAATGGTACCTGGAATTGAAAGAAGAGCTCCGAAGAGTATAGAGAGAATTGAAACATCAGATTCCATGACCATCACAGAGAGAGAGAAGAGGGAAGAGAGAAGAGGCGGTTAGGTTCAGGTCCCGGTTTCGAGCATATCCATCCTCGATTCGATGTCACTAGAAATTTCCACTTTCACTGATATAACCTCCGAATTGTTAAAATAGGAAAACATAAGAAAAGTGGACTTAAAAATAATATAAGCCCAGTTTAGGGAGGACCGAAGTGCAAAAAATGTTGGTTTTCACATAAGTCCCCAAAACATTTCCTTTTCATCAAACATTTAAATATCTACCATCGTTTTATAAGGAAATAAATACTTTGGTAAAAAAAATATTTAGTTGATAAATATCGTACATACAAAAATTGACAAATTGACTTATCTGTGATTATGAGCTAAGTCTTTGAGAGGTTATTGTTTGTACTTATCCGAACTAGACTCGCTATATCTAATACTAGAGAAGAAAATAAAGATTGAAAAATGTTAAATTTTTAAAACGAAAAGTTATGAAAATAAATTTTGGAAAAAAGTAAATTGTTTTTGCTTGAAATATTAAAAGCATATAAAATGCTAAAATTACATTTTTTTTTTTGTCATATACTTTTAAATGAGAATAAAGAAGAGCATAATACACGAGTCATCCGATAAAGATAAATAAAAACAGATAAATAAATTGAATGAGCGAGAAAATAGATGATGTAAACATGATTAGAAGACTTAAAAGACTTAATATTTTTTATGTGCGATAAATCATCAGGAAAGAAAAAGATGATGGACAAAAATGATAAAAATTAAAAAGACTAAAATATTCGTCTAAAACAAAAGACGTTTGAAATATTTCCGAAAATTTTATTTATACCATATTAAAAAAATAAATAAATCAAAACACTATTTTTTTTTTAATTTCGAAATCTGTTATGTTCGTCAAATAAAACGACGGTAAAAAATAAACAAGTCTGTCATTTAATTTGGCGGACCCCAAATTGGATTCGCCAATTTAAACTGCAGACAATCTTTATTTTATTATTATTTTTGCTTCTTTTTCTTACTGCTAATAAAAAAAGGAACTTTGACCTCTATCAAATAAAATGAATAAAGACAAAATGTCAAAAAATGTCATGATTGTTTTTATAATAAAATATATTTTTTATATTAAAAAAATATTTTTGAGTAAAAATAAAGATTTTTTAGAGTTTTAATTAGCAGATCTAGTTTGACGTCCGCCAATTAAAACTACAGACTTGCTCATTTTTATCTGTTGTATTATTTGGCGGACATGACAAATTTCGAAATTCTCAGAAAAAATTAATTTTTTTGTTTATTATTTTTTGCAATATGGTATAAATAAAAAAAATTCGGGAAATATTTAGATGAAAAATAGTATAGAGAGATGAAATGTCATTTTACTTCACTCACTGATGAGATTTATATAACTAGTTAATTTTTCTTCTCAATTCATAAAATTTTATTAGTCATTTGACTTTATCCATTATTCATATTTGGTCACTAGATGTTAATTTACTCTTTTTAAATCACTAAACTAATATTTTAGTTGGATTTGGTCGAGTTGTACGTCATCGATTTATTTGGATTAAGGATCAATGATCTTTTGTGTATTTGATGTAAGTGGCAATGGAGCGACTAAATTTAGAAAAATAATGTTGTTATTGAAATTTTTAATCCCAGTAATGTATGGCTTTTGATTCAATAAATAACTCTAGTCTAAAGAAAGTATTGTTTTTAGGGGCCTGTTCGGCTGCCAGCCCGCGTTTTACTGTTCACGTGAGAAAAAAAATTCAGTTCAATTGAATTTTTTTTCCCACGTGAACAGTAAAACGCAATTTACTGTGCACCTATTTCTGTGCCCATTTTTATTTTCGGGCTGCAGCCAAACAGATCCTTATGGTACTTAAACTGTAACAACTCTTATTTTTATAGAAATAACACCATTGATTTACGTCTTGTTTAAGTTACTGTTTGCCTACGGGCAATTGTGGGAAAAAAAAAATATAGCAACTCTTATCCATGTAAATTACTTCTCCTCATAATTACTGCACCTGATACTTATAAGTCACGCATAAGTTTAAGGAGGCATAAGAATACACAATTTGTATTTATAGACATAATATAAAAATAAGAGTGAGGGTGCGGTACTTTGCAAAGTATTCGTAGTATGAATTTATATTTATATTTTTAAAATTCGAATCGTCGATTTTAATTGTTTAAAATGATCTTCATATGAAAATATTCTTAGAAATCAAATTTTATATTTTTTAAAATTAATTTTTACTATTTTTTAAACTAAGTACAAAATCACTTAATTCTAGAAGTTCATGAACTTTTCAAAAGTAGTTATTTTTTTTCAATCTATCTTAAAAATAGTAATTTTTTAAAAAATAAAAAAAAAATGTAAATTTCGGTTTTCAACTACATGAATTTACATCCTCCCGGGTACCATAAAAAGGAATCTTTTAAAATTAGTGGATCCAGACCGTTTTTTAACTTTGCACGAATCTCAAAGCCCAAGTAATACTGCCCCGCTGTAGCTCGAATCTCAAAACAGCTGAGAGTAAATCTCAGATTGTAAAGTGAAGAGATTTTTTTTACACATATTGGAGAGGATACTCTTCCCAACTACATTTTCATACGGAGATTGAATATTTGAACTTTGAATACAGAGATATGAATTCATAAAACATTAATTCATAAAACAGATCCATCCGTATTTTTCAAAGTACCATAGCCTCACTGTAGAAATAATATAGGGTAATGAATGGCTGTATGAAAAAATAAATTCTCATAGAAAGGACCCAAATTAATTTTCAATTTCCTTAGATAATTCTGCAGGACCAAAATTTCAAGACAATCTATTTATTACATTATATTATTTTTAAATAATTTCTGTAAATAACAAATTATTTAAAGATATGGCGCCTGTTACATGTGATGTGATGGAACCTGAAATTTCATAATACTCTCTGTTCTTCTACATATCTAGTGAAGTGGATAAGGTTGATATAGTGACATATTACTTATCCATGCAATTGTTTCTCTGTGTACTAATTCTCTCTACTATATTGTGTCAAAAATTAACCGCCCAACAAAAGAAAGCATTTGTGGTCATAGTGACAAAATTTGCGAATAATTTCTGAATTATTCGGTTTTTTGGTGATACCGAATCGAACGCTGAATTATTCGGTTGACCGAACTTTGATCGAATAATTCCTGAATAATTCGTGAATTTTACGAATTATTCCTGAATTTTTTTCGAATTTTTTCCAAATTTTTCTTAGAATTTTATTTTTTGGCTATTTTTTTTGTTTTTGCTCCCTTACAGAACTGAGATCTCTAATCCGAATAATACCGAATTATTCCCGAATTATAAATTTTTGACCTCGCTGAACCGAACCCGAATAATTGATTTGTCACTATGTTTGTGGTCCCAAAATTAGGTCAAGCACAAAATACCACACGGTATTCTGTCACATGGAAAATAAACTTGCTGATCTGGGCAGTAAACATATACAATTATTTGCACACTTGATATATCTTGTCATATGTAGAGTATATGATCATAGGCCTGTAACCTTTTTTAATTTTATAAGTAGAAAATAAATGAGTAAAGTCAGTGTTATTGGATAAATATATTTTACTTAAAAAAAAATCTAGAAACTATAGTGCATGAATTAAAAAAAAGAAGATAATACAAATCTCCTCTACTAGATTTCTGCATTAATTACATATATTTATAAGATTTAATCTCTCTAAGCAATTGTTTAAAAGTTCAACAGTAATATTGAACTTAATTTGCAAAAAACCTTTAACATTGTATGAGCTGCTAAGTAATGTTTCAAAACATCAATTCAGTAATATATTGTATGTAACTTCTTAATGAATAAATTAATCATTAAATTAATTCTAATTATATTATTCATCACAGTGGTAACTTCTTAATTATGAATGACTTCATTCTAATGTTTATTAAAACCTTAAATACTAAAAACTCTGATTTTAATAAGCGAATATTATGCTGGGGATAGAAAAGAAAACAGAGGGGTTGAATGACAAAAATGTCAGTGAGGGATCATAATCATGAATTCATAATGAAAGCGCAATCAAATAATTTATAGTACCAGATGACAGATGCATTAGAATTAAGATATATCTCTATCTACGAATTCACAAATTATAAGTTGCAACTTGGCAGTGTTGGGAGTTAGTGACTTGTGAGGATTTGATTTGAAATGGATGAGGATAATGTGGATAATTTGTGGCCTTTGCAATGTTTCCATGTGCAGCCACATGTCTTTTGCAGTTCTTTACATAGTAACAAATCAATTATTCGGATTCGGTTCGGCGAGGTCAAAAGTTAGTGATTCGGGAATAATTCGGTATTATTCGGATCAGACTCAGTTCTGTAAGGGAGCAAAAATAAAAAAAAATAACCAAAAAATAAAATTCTAGAAAAAATTCGAGAATAATTCGTAAAATTCACGAATCTTGTCACTATGGTTCTTTATAATGACAACTTTATGATTCGAGAAAGATCTAGCGGGATCAAAATTTTGTGATATGAAAATAATTCAACTATAATTCGGAAATAATTTGAAATTATATATTGAGTCTGGATTAGAAAAAGGTAAAATTCCATAAAACACGAATTGGAATTAGAATTTGCCTCGCATATATAAAGACAAAAGAAATATATATTAACAGAAAATGCGTTGCAGGTACCGGAAAAGTTTGCATTGTGCAAAAAAAAAAATGATTACGCCTTGATAAAAGAAAAAGATTAAACCTTTTTGTTAACCAGTTGGACAAAGTCGGTTTTTTATGTAAGAGGTTGTATGTTTAGAGTTTGAATAATTGGTTGCATGTTTCCTTCAATTTTTAACATTAAACCTATGAGAGGTTGCATGTTTGAAGTTTGAATTAATGTTCGAAAAGAGACTTGATTATATTTTACTTTAATTTTAAAAAACACTGAAGGGAAGATGAAGAAAAATGTTTTGAGAAGGAAACTATTTGGAATTTACTAAAAAAGAAAAAAGAAGAAAGAAAAATAAGATTCGCATAGGTTTCTTTTGCTTTTTATTTTTTAAATATAGAATTAGAGTATGGACCATGACTCCATGACAGGATGGTTCCTCCAACAGATTCATATCTGCTGAGATCCTAAAAGGTGAACAGTAATCCTAAAATTTCTGCGATTCTAAATTCAACTGTTGAATTGTTTCGAGATTTGTGTAAGGAAAAATTATCTGCTTTGAGATACGTGCACAAAATTATTGGACGGTCAGATTTGAAATCGCAGAAATTTTAGAGTTACTGTTTACGTTTTAGGATCGCAGCAGATGTGAATCCTCCTCCAACAACCATTTATTTATTCTTTGACGCATTGTCTAGAAAAATGATTGCAGATCATTCTTTCCAAGTGGCTCCATGAATTCAGGTAATTTGTAACTTGAGGAAGATGTTTCAAATTGACTTATTTTTTTTTTATTGATATCTTGTGGCTTGTTAATTTTGTACTGTAAACCTATTCACTTGTCACATATAACATGGAAACTAGACACCTTAATTTATTGAATAAAATTGTGATGTTTTCCTCTCAATTTACCCAGACTTCATTAATTACTTATTACATGAGCCTATAAAAAGCTTTTAACAATAGAAGTTTAATTTAATTATTATCATACAAATACAAAAATAATTTCATTAATTCTTTTACTAGCCAATCAAAGGTGCTATATAGTATATACTAATCTATACATAAATAAAAAAAGAACACAAGAGAAATAAATAATCAAAGGCATTTCTTCTTGTACACATAACCCTTGGCAAAGTACAGAAAGAGCACCAACTCAACTATACTAAAAAATGCAAGAAGCCAATAGAAATAATCAAGGTGAGCTCTATTTAAATTATTTGAAAACCACTATCTCCATTTTCACTTGTTATTTTATCTATAAGTGAAATGAGGAAGAAACTACTAATTAATGAAGCTACCCATGCCAAGAACACTTAGGTAGAGAGCTAACCCTAAGGTCCTACAATGAATATGCATTTGATCATAGAAGAATTTTTGCAAACCCACAATTGTGAACACATCACCAATTTCAATTAGTAGGTATTGTGTACCATCCACTACCAACTCATAGGAAGTGTGGCATTTGGTTGGTCAACCAAGTCGAAATCCCGCGCTATCTTTAACCGTTTTGTTTTGACAAGAGCTGATACCACCATAGTCAAAACCGAGATCACCATGCATCCATGCTGACACCAATTCTTTGTAACATTGTGATGCCAGTGGGGGTTTTTTGTGAATTTTCTCACAACCGACATCAGGATTCAATCATAAATAGGTACCAAAGTCATGACGGTCAAGCTACTGACGCTTTGATTGATCGATCTAGGGTTCTCGCCTGCTTGTTAAATAAAGTTGAAATTTGAGCAACTACCACGCCATAAATTAGACATGTTGTCCAAATTGGAAGCAGTTGAAGCACTCCCTTTGCTTCCTCGATACGTTTCTCGGTGCTGTCTTCGCATCAGCTTTCTTCCATGCCAAAGGATCTAATGTTTTAAATATAACCTGCATGGATAAAGGATTGATTAGATACCGGCATTGCTCACGTATGTATACATACAACTTGCCATAAAGGATTAATACATATAACTTGCCATAAAGGATTGCTTAGATGTTGAAATTTTACATTGAGTCCATTTTTGTTGTGTTTTTTTTCCTTATCATTATCATTATTATGTCTCTTTTGAAAATATTGAGCTACATTCATGTAAGAATTGTAATGATCATACTTGGTTTCAATAACTTCTCGGCATGGTTCGACTGGATCATAGCACGCACGCCAACTCCTTACAAGTAAAACAAAGCTATTTCCAATCTGCACAGACGGGCTTCTCCCACTCGGAATGTACGTAGAGTCGATACCTCGTTGACCCAGCAAAGAAAACTAAGAGAGAGATGACCATGATGAGGCAAGGGATGCCGAACCCTAGCCCCCAACCGACATTGTCTTCCACGTAGCTCAATACCACAACTGCTATGCTGATTTCAAAAGCCATGCAAAAGTACCACCAGTTGAAGGACCTACGCGATATGTACTCTTTCGGATCATTCTGGTAGAATTAATCAGCACCAAAGGCCACACCGCACAGCTTATCGCCTCCTTGCGCGAATGCCACTACATATAATGAAATATAGAAGAAGGCTATTTGGAAGGATGACGATCGGCAGGTCGATGGGTCGGTGGCGGCACCGTCATTACATGTTGGTACGTCCCCTCATGTATGAAAGCACGGCTGAGAGAGTTAGCATCGCATAACCCTGAAATTAATTTAAATTTAGCAATATTTACAATTATGTGAGACATGATAAGTGCATATATTTCAACCAAAATAAAAATAGTGCATGTATGTGGGCCGGTTAGTACTTGGTAGTCAATTTTTTCTTTTATTAGGTTACTCTATGGGCTGACTTAATATAAGTTGGATTTTTTTGCTGAAAGTCTGTAGTTTATATTTTGGGCTCCAAAGAGGTTTATGATGTATGCTCATTGTTATATTATGGAATTGGATCTGCTGCGATCCGAATGTTATGAACAGTAATTCTAAAATTCCTGTTTTTTCAAATTCAGCCGTCCAATAATTTATGTGTACGTATCTTAAAACAACTGATTTTTCTATATACGAATTTCGAAACAATTCAATAATTGAATTTGGAAAAACAGATCGTAGAATACTGAGAATAGAATACAAATTTATATCTTGTCACGTTAACACAACTGCTATCTCCTCGCTTTAATTCTTTATTAATTGTAACCAATTATTGGTCATATCATTCTCATTTTAGTCGACCCACATCCAAATCCAATAATGAAGAGAGAGAAAAACTTACTATAATATGTAAAGAAGCGAAGAGTTCGATATCGTCCAAGATAAAAATCAGCAAGGAATGCACCTAAAAGAGGTAGCATTGCGGAAGCGCATGTTCAAGCACTGATCGCAACAGCAGCAGAGGCGTTTGATTGCCCTAGTGATTCGGTCAAATATGATATTAAATTTGATGATATCTCATAAATTAATTAAGGAAGAAAAAAATAAGTTTACTATTTTGTGCTTATTTAATTTTCAAAAAATGACGAACAATTCTGCCTAATGGTTATCCATCCAACCTGAGAATAATATTTTAAACACGGAATCTAATCTCCTACTCACCTGTGACAGAAAAATTCTGTCCATCATTGATTTTAGACAATCCTTAATTTACACATGACATCCACCTTTCATCTAATTAATGAGTTTTAACAGTGTTCATTTCGTTAACTATAATTCACAAATTTCTATTAATAAAAATATTTTTATTTAATTGATTGTGTCACACGTCTCTTGAACTCCTTTCAGAATTAATAAAACAAACAAAAAACTTCACTTCTCAATACCTATCAACGATAAAAACAGAGGATAGCAGAAACAACAACAAAAAAAAAAAGCATAAATTAAAGAACTCTTATGTATAAAAAAAGTTTGTATATTTTGTTTCTTTGACGCATTGTGTTTTTTTTGAGAAACACTTTGACGCATTGTGTTAGCCCCCCCCTAAAAATGATAGCAGATATTATTGTACTATAGGCCGGTCACTTGTGTCATCTAGTGTTGTAAAATGCGGTCCATGCGGCCGCATATGCGTATGCAGTCCGATTCCGCATAAAAATTTCCATGCGGTCTCAAATATGCGGTTCTGCATATACGGCCGCAAATTGTGCCGCACATTTCCGCATATTGGTCTGCATATGTGTGATTGGTCCGCATATGTGCGAATTTATTGTTTGAATGATTTTAATGGGAATATATTGCATGTTTTGAATGAAAATAAATTAATATATGGTTTAAAATCCGCATATATGAGTCCGCATGAAATTCCGCATATGCGGCCGCATACCGCATTTGCGGTACGCAGTGGCCTTCCGCATGCATGAACAAAACCGCATTTTACAACATTGGTGTCATCACTTGTCAACAAGAACATGGAAACTGGACATCTCCATTTATGAAATTGTGATGTTTTTCGCTCAATAAATAATGATCAAAGAGTTACTCAGCACAGGCTTTATTCAGACTTCATTGCATATTACATGAGCCTTTAAGAAGCTTTTAACAATAGAAATTTAATTTAATTATTATCATACAAATACAAAAATAATTCTTTCTTTTACAAGCCAATCAAAGTGGCTATATAGTATATACTAATCTATACAAAAGTCAAAATAAATAACAGATAAGAAATAAATACTCAAAGACGTTTGTTCCTGTAAACATAACCCTTGGAAAAGTATAGAAAGAGTACAAACTCAACTATACTCAAAAAGGCAAGAAGCCAATAGAAATAATCAAGGTGAGCTCTATTCAAATTATTTGAAAACCAACTATCCCCATTTTCACTTGTTATTTTATCTATAAGTGAAATGAGGATACTACTAATGAAGCTACCTAAGCCAATAACACTTAGGTAGAGAGCTAACCCTAAACTCCTGAAATGAATTGGCATTTGATCATAGAAGAATTCTTGTAAACCCACAATTGTGAACACATCACCAATTCCAATCAATAAGTATTGTGGTACCATCCACCACCAACTCATAGGAATTGTGGCATTTGGTTGGTCAATTAAGTCAAAATCTCGTGCTGTATTTAGTCGTTTTGTTTCGACAAGGGCCGATACTACTACGGTCAATACCGAGATCACCATACCAATACCGATCCTTTGTAACATTGTGATGCCGGTTGGGTGTTTTGTGAATTTTCTCGTAACCGGCACAAGGATCCGATCATAGATAGGCACAAAAGCTAGGATTGCCAAGCTACCGACGCTTTGAATTGCCGCAGGAGGTAGTTTGAGACTTGAGGTGATCGATCGATCTAGGGTTCTTGCCTGCTTGTTAAACAACGTTGAAATTTGAGCAAATACCGTACCGTAAATTAGACATGTTGCCCAAATTGGAAGCAATTGGAGCACCCCCTTTGCTTCCTCGATATGTCTCCCGGTGCTGTCGTCGCATCTGCTTTCTTCCATGGCAACAGATCTACTGTTGTAACTGTACATGTTAATTTTAAGTATAACTTGTTATGGATCAAGGATTAATTAAATACCAGCATTGTGAATATATGTAATTAAGATATATAACTTGCCATAAAGGAATGCTTAAATGTTAAATTTTTTAAATTTAGTATATTATTATTTTAGTGTTCTTTTATTATTATCATTATCACTATTTTTATGTCCTCTTGAGAAAATATTGAACTAAATTCAGGAAATAATTGTAATGTTCATACTTGGTTTCAATTACTTCATGGCATGATTCGACCCGCACAAACGGGTTTTTCCCACTTGGGTTGTAGAGCCGATACCTCGTCGACCCGGCCAAGTAAACTATAAGAGAGACAACCATGATGAGGCAAGGGATGCCGAACCCTAGCCCCCAACCGACATTGTCTTCCACGTAGCTTAACACCACAACTCCTACACTGATCCCGACAGCATTGCAAAAGTATGACCAGTTGAAGAAGGAACTACGCGATATGCACTCCTTCGGGTCATTTTGGTCGAATTGATCAGCACCAAAGGCCGCACCGCACGGCGTATCGCCTCCTTGTGCAAATGCCACTAGATATAACGAGATGTAGAAGAAGGATATTCGGAAGGATGATGGTTGGCAGTTGGCAGTGTCGATGCCGGTACATGTAGGTGGCCGCATGTATGGAAGCACGGCTGAGAGAGTTAGCATGGCGTAGCCCTGAAATTAATTTAATTTTAGCAATATATATTTTAGGCCTTCATTGATTTGGTTAGCATGTCTGTATTTAATTGATGGAATTGTGGAACTGTAATGAAACAGTAACTGAACGAGAATGAAATTACATGAAATTGAAATGGTAATATGCAGTTAAATCTTTTATTTTGCACTTTAGATTCCGCCTTTTTCGTCTCGTTATTTCATGGAGAAGGTGGAATTGTGACAGGCTTTTTCATTAGCTGAAATAAGCTCAGTTTCATTCTTTTAATATTCTGAATTTGTTGAACACAGGTAAAATAAAGAAATAAAAGTCTATTTTTTTTACCGAACAGTTCTTTACTGAAAGTAATATCTCAACATTAATTTTGATAGAAAATTATTTTACTATTTTATTAGATAACCAGGAAATCACTTGATGTAAAATTTCTAGACAATTCAAAAATAGTGACTTTCTACCTAACTAAAAAAATAGTAGAAAAATTATATATAATTAGATTTACTAATATATTTACATATGGAGATCATGTTGAACGGTCCAGATCGACTGTTTAGACTTTGAAAATGAAAATGAAAATATTAGTCCATAGTACGAACCAATATTAGCTATGCATATTACGATAGCTTTCCTCCAAAATTATATAATATTATTAATCACTAAGTCCGGCTAGTATAACATCAGTGTCATTTCAGCCTTTATAACACCAGTTTCAAACCTATCGAATTGACTTCATATGAAGAATCCAAACTGTTCAAACCGATCTACTTCATTAGTAGTGCATTTACACGTAAAATTATAATTTTTGAATTTATTTAGTAGCAAGTCAAGCGGTCAAATCAGAGAATTTTTAAGTTAATTTTAATACATTCATTTTTCAACATTTTTGACCGCTTGACTTAGTACTAAAATAGCTCGAAAAAATATAAATTTTACATATAAACGCATCACTCATACAGTAGATCAGTTTGAATGATTTGAATTTGTCATTTGAAATCTATTGAATAAATTTTAAAATTTATATGTCATATTAGCCGGACTCTTAGTCATCCTATTCCAACTGTCCACTTACAAAATTAAATTACAATACATCCGCGTATAATCTTTATGACAGTGACAGCTAATATTATTATATATATTTGCATGTGATGCATACTAATTACTATATTATAGAAAAAAAATATACGTTGACACCTTAACCCAACTGCTATCTACTTGCTTTAATACTTTATTAAAACGAAAAATTATTGGATTATTTCATGATCCTGATAGTGGGTTTGATGCTTTATAAATTTAATGTTTTTATTTCTGTAATCTTTCCCAACTGTGGTTCTACATAAAAATATATAATTCATAAACCAAGTCTATCCAAAAACTGGCCCTAATCAATAGTTTTATTTTTGTTTTTGTGGTTTCGTGTATAATTTCTCATACTTTTTAAACAGGCAACTGTGTTTAAAAAAAATACTTTACCTCTTTATTAGTTTCAAAAATAGAAGGACAAGAGGAAAAAACTTACCATGATGTAAAGAAGCAAAGATATAAAGATGGTACGATATCGACCGAGAAAAGAATCAGCAAGGAATGCACCTAAAAGAGGTAACATTGAAGAAGTGCCTGACCAAGCATTGATCGCAGCAGCAGCAGAAGCATTTGATTGCCCAAGTGATTCCGTCAGATATGATATTAAATTTGATGATATCCCATAATACGCAAATCTTAGAATAATTTCCAAACCTACAGTATTTGAAAAACAATATAAATTTAGTATTTTAAGGATGAACAAACAAATAACTTTCCATTTACTTTAAAAAAAAAAACTCAATTTGTGCTGTCCCAGCAAATGCATTGCCACTGATCAAACAAAAAGTTTCTCATTTATTCTTTTCAATATTTCATGAAAAAAAAGAGCAATAGCAACAAAAAATTTACTTTAAAAAAAATATATCTATCTTCTATCTCAAGTTGTGCTGACCCAACAAAAGCAATGCCATTGAGAAATGCTAACAGCAGGAATTCAAAGATCTTCATTTACCTAAAACAAAAATGGCGGCGTGCCATCCACCAGAGAAGGTTCGCGATACAATGGGACGGCCTCGATAATCTACTACTCCAACCAACGGCTCTGATTGCTCTCCAACCAACGGCTCTGATTGCTCGAGTAGCGGATCAGGATCCATTCTCTCTCTCTCTCTCTCTCTTTTTGAAAAACTTAGCAGCGGCTGCTGAGGCGCTCTCTCTCTCTCTATGGAGTCTCTTCTTTCTCTTTTCCTTCTGAAATAGCTAATGAATAGCTAAATAGCAAAGAAGATGTTGACTTGTTTTTGCCTAGGGACTAACTACAGATTAATTAATTATTTAATTAAATGATGTATTTGATTCTGTATTAGCATGTCATGTTATACTAAACTTCTATACGCCAGATAAAACTTAACTTTGGGGGGAATTTCATGTATACCCCTCAAAAACTAATAAATTAATTATTCCCCCTTTCAAATTCTAATATCGTATTTACACTTCTAAATTCTAATAGCTCATGTATTTATCAAATATAATTTTAAAATACATCGAATTCACCCAAAATTCAAATTAATTATGTTTAATATTCTTGAAGCTACAATTAATCAAAGATTAATAAGTTACAAATAGAGAAAGAGATGGTGGCCCAGCTGTTTGTGATTTCCACGTACTGTTTGATGATATAGCCTTGCTACCTAATCATTATCTTTGTGGTCTTCTTATCATTGATAATTGACCTCTAAAATGATATTTTTTTTTTCTAATCCAAGTTAACCCAAAACTTAAACAAATAAACAAATTATTTCTTAGAGAAAACAATCAAGGTCCTAGGAGTCTACCAGATTAGGCTTAAACATCAGTAACCAGTATTTTGACTTTAATCGAAAGCCCGCTTCTACTGACCTGAAGCACACATTCCAAATGCAGGGGCGAATCCAGAATTTTTGTCAAGGGGAGAAAATAATATCGAATCGGGTTTAAATAATTAGTCGGATTTAAACTCATTAACTAATTGGGTATTTGATAAAAAATAATGCTTTCACTTATACTTTATAATACTCTGACTTGTAATTTCTGATATTCTGGTTTGTAATTATAATTACCAATCATAATTTAAGAAATTTATTTTAATTTAACTATAAATTTAACCCGAATTACCGATTAAACATTCAGAGGGGGGCAAATTTTTTTTTCAGGAAGAGTAAAGTCAGTCAGAACCGATAAATCTCCACTAAAACTCAAAATCAAAATCAAGAGGGGACAGTTGCCCTCCGATCTACACTGGATCTGTTAGAAATGTACTATAGGCCAGAATATTATGGGCCATATTCATATTTAATATGGATTAGATCTTAATGGGCTAGGTCCGAATTCTTATTCTCATCTGATCTGATTAGATCAGATAACATTTTCTGAATAGGTGCATCTGAACTGGTGCATATACTTATAAATATAGTGCATCAGTTCTATTTTCGATCTGACAATATACTAACATCAGAAAAACGTGAGAGAGAAATAAGGATAAAAGACGGGGCTGTTAATTCGGTACTAGCATACCGGAAGTTTGTCAACTTGTTCGTGTGGATACTGGTGGAGACGCATTTGCTGTTGCTGGTGCGTGTATCCGACAGGAGAAAGAAGAGAAGAGGCTGTCTGCTCCTACGACTAGATGAAGATTTTCGCTGCGCGTCTAGTGGTAAACTCTATATTAATCTTGGAATTAGTTTTATACTTAGATTCTGGTTTCGGATAATGAACAAATTGAAAAACTAAATCGAATTGTTGCACTATAACCTATCCGAAAACCCAACAGCCGCCCCGCCCCACCCAAATGTGGTAAACAATGAAAGTGATTCTAACCAGATCAATCTGACACAATTTACAAATTGACAGTCTGATTTACTGGTCGGCGAAATGCTAAAGCACCAAATTCAAAATTAGTTCGCTGTAAACAAAAATTGGTATTTCATATGTAAAGGAATTGAACCCAGAGAACTCCGATCTTCTCCAAAGCACCTAATAACAAGAAAAAGCACTTTAGTATGAAATTTGGAAATATTTAATTTACAAAAGACGCACATTGATAAATGGTACCTGGAATTGAAAGAAGAGCTCCGAAGAGTATAGAGAGAATTGAAATATCAACTTCCATGCCCATCACCGAGAGAGGGAGAATGAGAGAGAGAAGAGGCGGTTTGATGAATTCACATCCAGTGCATTACCTGAAAAGGAAATTTTTTTATAGTTAGTGGATCTGAACCGTTCTTTTTAGCTTGGCACGAATCTCAAAGTCCAATAAAATTGCTCCCTCTTTCTCCCGAATCTCAAACCGGTTGAGATTTAATTTCAAGCCGTAAAGTGAGGCCCATTCTCTACGGTACCTGGGAGGATATTGATCCCGGTTTGATCGAGTTCGATGTGTCAAGAAATTATTAAAATATGTAATTTTATAAGAGAATGGTTTAAATGCATAATTAATTATTTTGTATTCTTCTGTACTTCACATCTTTTATTTTTGTTTTAAGAGTACATCTTTTATTTTTGTTTTAAGTTCTAAACTGCTTAATATGATTTTCATAATAAAATATACTTAAAAAATTCAAATTTATTTTAGAATTTTTTATTATTTTTTTACATAAATACAATATTATTTTATGAGATGGTCTAGAATAGGGCTGCACAACAAATTCGTAGTTCGTAATTCGATTCGAGTTTGATTCGAAAAAGTTCGTAAAAAATTCGATTTGAAATAGTTCAAAATTAATTCAAACCAAACTCAAACTAGACCTGGTTTGTTTGAAATAGGTTCGCAAACTATTATAGTTCGAATCTCAAAGTAACATGAACCGTTAATTTCCACTAATGACTTATGTTCACTGATGACTAAAAAGATAAAACATAAGGCCGCCCAACCATAAATCATAACTTGTAAGTCGTAACTTTCGCTTTCAATTCTGAAACTCTAGATAACTTTCACCTCTCGCTCTCAACAACTACGATCACTCTTCTTTGTCATAAAAAAGTTCGTAAAAGATTCGAAATTGAGTTCGTAAAAAATTCGATTCGAAATTATTCAAACCAAATCTAGTTCGAAATTATTTCAAACCAAACTCAAACTGAGGTAGGTTCGATTCGATTCGATTCGTTTGCAGTCCTAGTCCAGAATCTTCTTAAAATGGTAATTTTGCACCTATTTGAAAAAATAAAAAAAAAATCTACTCCAAAAAAATTAAGTTATTGCTTTCAAATTTATTTGAAAACAAAGAAAAATGAAAAGATTTAAGAGAAGATGACCTAGAATGTTTTGAGAAGTAAACTATTTCGAATTTATAAATTTAATAAATAAAAGAGAATCGCATAAGTTTGCTCTTTCTTTGAAAAAAATATGACTTAATTAAGCCAATGTTTCTTTTGCTTGCATTTTTTTAAATATAGAATTAGAGTACGGACAATGGCAGGATGGTTCCTACTTCCTCCGACAACTATCGGGCTTATTTAGTTGAATATTTTTATTCGGTTGCAATCCGATTAGAAAAAATCTATTCAGTCTGAATACAGTTTAGAGTATATTAACAGTGATAAAAAATACTGGTTTAAAGTATATTAACAGTGATAAAATACCGGTTTAGAGTATATTAACAGTAGTTCATACCACATATCACTTTGTTTATATATGAATTATGATTTAAAATCCGCATAAAAATCTGCATATGTGGTATGCGGTAGATTTCCGCACACTGCATATAAACTGAATATTAAAACATTGCTTGTGACACCACTTCATCACTTGTCACTAACAACATTGGAACTTGACACCTCCATTATTGAATAAAATTGTGATGTTTTCCGCTCAACAAATAAGGGTACGTACAAAAATTTCATTTATCTACGGATTACATGAGCTGTAAAATGGTTTTAACGTTACAAATTTAATTTAACTATTATCATACAAATACAAAAATAATTGCATTCTGTTACAAGCCAAATCAAAGTGGCTATATAGTATATATATACTAGTATATACAAAAAGTCCAAAAAAATGACACATAATAAATAAATAATCAAAGGTATTTCTTCTTGTACACATAACCCTTGGCAAAGTATAGAAAGAGCACCATCTCAACTATACTCAAAAAGGCAAGAAGCCAATAGAAATAATCAAGGTGAGCTCTATTCAAATTATTTGAAAACCAACTATCCCCATTTTCACTTGTTATTTTATCTATAAGTGAAATGAGGATACTACTAATGAAGCTACCTAAGCCAATAACACTTAGGTAGAGAGCTAACCCTAAACTCCTGAAATGAATTGGCATTTGATCATAGAAGAATTCTTGTAAACCCACAATTGTGAACACATCACCAATTCCAATCAATAAGTATTGTGGTACCATCCACCACCAACTCATAGGAATTGTGGCATTTGGTTGGTCAATTAAGTCAAAATCTCGTGCTGTATTTAGTCGTTTTGTTTCGACAAGGGCCGATACTACTACGGTCAATACCGAGATCACCATACCAATACCGATCCTTTGTAACATTGTGATGCCGGTTGGGTGTTTTGTGAATTTTCTCGTAACCGGCACAAGGATCCGATCATAGATAGGCACAAAAGCTAGGATTGCCAAGCTACCGACGCTTTGAATTGCCGCAGGAGGTAATTCGAGACTTGAGGTGATCGATCGATCTAGGGTTCTTGCCTGCTTGTTAAACAACGTTGAAATTTGAGCAAATACCGTGCCGTAAATTAGACATGTTGCCCAAATTGGGAGCAATCCAAGCACCCCCTTTGCTTCCTCGATACGTTTTTCGGTGTTGCCCTCGCATCTGCTTTCTTCCATGGTAAAGAATCTAGTGTTGTACAAAAAAAAAAATGTATATGTTAAATTTAAATTTAAGTGGGATGAATTAAGTATTAATTAGACACCAGTATTGAACACATGTAATTAAGAGATAACTTAATTCCCATCAAGGAATGCTCAGAGGTTAAAATTTTAAATTTAGTATATTATTATTGTTGTGTGTGTTTTTTTTCTTATTATTTCCGTTATCATAATTATGTCTTCTTTTGAAAATATTGAACTAAATTCATGAAAGAATTGTCATGTTCTTACTTGGTTTCAATAACTTCTGGGCGTGCTTCGACTGGATCATAGCCTGCACGCCAACTCCTTAGAAGTAAAACAAAGCTATTTCCGATCCGCACAAACGGACTTCTTCCACTCGGGTTGTAGAGCCGGTATCTCTTTGACCCGGCCAAGAAAACTATAAGACAGACAACCATCACGAGGCAAGGGATGCCGAACCCTAGCCCCCAACCGACATTGTCTTCCACGAAGCTCAACACCACAACTGCTATGCTAATCCCTATAGCCATGCAGAAGTACCACCAGTTGAAAAAGGAGCTACGTGATGTGCACTCCTTCGGGTCATTCTGGTCGAATTGATCAGCACCAAAGGCCACACCGCACGGCTTATCGCCACCCTGTGCGAATGCCACTATATATAATGAGATGTAGAAGAAGGCTATTTGGAAGGATGATGGTCGGCAGACTGTGGTGTCGCTGCCGTTACATGTAGGTGGCCGCATGTATGGAAGCACGGCTGAGAGAGTTAGCATTGCATAGCCCTGAAATTAATTTAAGTTTAGCAGTATGTACAATTATGTGAGATATGATAAGTGCATATATTTATGGATGAAATTGTGATGAATAGTAGACGAATGAGAGTGAAATTAGATTAAATTTGTGAGAAGGTGAAATAATGAAATTATAACCAATTTATGGTCATATCATTCTCATTCTAGTCAATCCACATCCAAAAATGATGTAACGTAGCTATTATAATATCTAACATTTAAATCATTTTTAATATAATAATAGTTTGAAAGCCTTGTTAGAGCTATAAGCTTTCTCACCAACCAGCGTGACTTGGAAAATTTACAAGGAAAAAAAAAACCAAGGTTAATGTTTGGTCTTTGGTCACAATGGCGGCAAACGAATCCAACCAAATCAAATGTACTCCTATTTGTGTTTGAGTTTGAATATGATTCAAACCGAACTAGTTTGATTTATTTCAGAACGAATTAATTTTGAATTGAATTAATTATGAAATTTTCCATAATCGAATCAAATGAAGAAATATTTGACAGTCACTGGTAGTTTATGCATTAGTTTTCTTTACGCGGTTTCTTTTTACATTTTACTATTCACGAATTCATACCGATGGATTATGGGTCAGTCCAAAATTTCCTTACCTTTTACTCTGCTAAATTGATTAAAATCACGTCATGGACCTAATCAAATAGAACTTATTCAATTGTTAATTTTGTTACACTGTTAAAATATTTTTCTATTATAAATTACCATTATATTAATAATTTTGAACTCTAAGATAAGTTTGGTTCCTGCATTATTAAAGATTGATGGTTGAAGCCATTAGTTGCATTATTTGAGATTCAAACCTAAATAGTTCACGAAATAATTTCGAACGAACTATATCCAGTTTGAGTTTGAGTTTGAGTTTGAATAAGATTCGAACCGAACTGGTTTGATTTATTTTAGAATGAACTAATTTTGAATTGAATTAATTACTAACTTTTTTCAAATCGAACTACAAATTTTGTGTGAGGCCTTAGATCACATGCTTGGTTGATTGATGTGGAAAGCCAATAATAAGGCTGGTGAATAGAAATGATTGAAAAAGGAAATTATTGGTGAAAATAATCTTTTTGATTTAATTTATAAAGATAATGCTTTTTATGTAGGATTGTTAGTACGATATTTGAATGATAACTTTTTTTATGAATATTAAAATTGTAAGTTCAAAATTCAGATTAACTTTTTTAATAAATATTTAAAAATGAGAAATTTACTTCTCATGTTTATAATGACTATTGTAAGTTCAAAATTCAGATTACATTTTTTTTATTAAATATTTAAAAATGAGAAATTTACTTCTCATTTTTATAATGACTATACACGAATTACTCAAAATATGAATATTCGAACTAAATCTCTCAGAAAAAAAAAAAAAGGAAAGTTATTGGATTTCATAACTTTAATAGAGGGATTGATGCTTTATAAATGTTTCATGACATAGTTTTATTTATGTAACATTTCTCTTGGTGACTCATCTCTCGATTTGTTTTAGGAGTAAAGTTAAAATATCTCATTGTTTTGTCTTCAAACCATGCTTCATATTTTTATATTTGATTATAAAATTTACATAATTGATTCAAATCATTAAACATAATCTC
This sequence comes from Carex cristatella, assembly GCA_024447775.1. Classification (NCBI taxonomy): domain Eukaryota; kingdom Viridiplantae; phylum Streptophyta; class Magnoliopsida; order Poales; family Cyperaceae; genus Carex; species Carex cristatella. Next base: position 7,079,415 of record JAJHPF010000023.1, on the reverse strand, counting down.
TATATTAAAAAAATAATATTTTTTAAATAAATACAAAAATTATTGGTTTACAGAAAATCATGAACCATATAATAACTATAATTTTGTATCTGTCTAAAAAATTATAAAGAAAAATAAAATAGATATATTTTGACATTCAAATACAATTTAATATGAAAATTATGTTGAATGGTTCAAATAAATTTTTTAGACTTTAATATAGAAATATAAATGAAGTATGAAAATAATAGAGCATTTTATTTCCACAACACCAATGCTTGAGGAGAATCCAAACAGTAGATATAAAATATAATTCATGGACCTAGTCTATCCAAAAATTGGCTCTCTCGCAATCAATGCGTCGTGTACGCATCAACATTCAACCACATGATTATTGAATCAGCATACGCTGTTATCAAGAACCAAAATTGTACACAATCACAAATCAATAAAAAAAAAAATTATTCTATTTATGTGGTTTTTGCGTATAATTTCTCATTTTTTTTTAATAACTTCAGCAGATATATTTTTTTTAAAGGGGGGGATTTTTATGTATATCATTCAAAAAATCTCGAATTATGTATTTTCCCTCGGGTGTTATTTCTATATGAAATTCCTTAAACTATTTTACCACTTAATTAATTTAAAAATTAGAAGGAAGAGAGGGAAAAAACTTACTATAATATAAAGAAGCGAAGATATAACTATGGTTTGATATCGACCGAGAAAAGAATCAGCAAGGAATGCACCTAAAAGAGGTAACATTGAGGAAGTGCCTGACCAAGCATTGATCGCAGCAGCAGCAGAAGCATTTGATTGCCCAAGTGATTCCGTCAGATATGATATTAAATTTGATGATATCCCATAATACGCAAATCTTAGAATAATTTCCAAACCTACAATATTTGAAAAACAATATAAATTTAGTATTTTAAGGATGAAAAATCAAATAACTTTCCAATTTTGTACATATTTAATATCCAAAATCAAGAGGTAACTACCATGTTTTGACAAGTAAAATTTATGTTTTACTTGTTGTTCATACTTTGCGATCTTAAAATCCAAATAGTTGATCCGAATTGTTTAATATGTCTCCAAATAAATGCTTTGGAGAGTAAATTTTACATTTTAAAAAGAAATGCTATTTTATAATTTTTTTAAATCACTATTTTTTATGGTTTATAATTTTCTGAAAAATAATAATTTCCAAAATTACTAAAAAAAAATAAAAAATTTAGTTTCTAAGCATATTTTAATATGAAAATCTACAGTTAAAATCTTGAATATTGAAAAATAAAAATATACTTAGAAAGGAAAAATATATCTTTAATTCACGAAAGTACCGTAGCCCACCTTCCAAAATCAACAAGTAATTTAAATTTAAAAAAAAACTGATGAGTGATGACCAATTCTAGCCTACTTGAGAATATATTTTAAAATACTGCAACACGAGGCATTGAATACTTTTTTCTGCAAAACCAGATACGGTGTCCCCCGGGTGCGAATCCTCTGAGATATCTCAATTTTTGCGTGACCGACGTGTCCGGTGCCTATTCGGGGAACGTAGGGGCATTATTATTTTAGCTTTGAGATTCGTGCATAACGTATTTGAACAATTGAGATATTAGAAAAAGTCACGCAAAGTTTGAGACATCTCAGAGGATGTGAATTCGCCCCCCGCCCCCGGTCCGTATCCTCTGAGATATCTCAATTTTTGCCTGACCGACGTGTCCGGTGCCTATTGGGGGAACCGTAGGGGGCCAACATTATTTGAGCTTTGAGATTCGTGCAGAATGTATTTGAGATATTCCAAAAAGTCACGCAAAGTTTGAGATATCTCAGAGGATGCGAATTCCCCGCCGACACACACACTTTATAAAAAAGTTGGAATTTCAAATGGAGAAATAGCAATACTTAAAATTACAAAAATCTATCTCAATTTGTGCTGGCTCAGCAAATGCACTGCCATTGATAAAACAAAATAGCTCCTTATTAATTATTTCCAATATTTCATGAGGAAAAATCAACAGCAACAACAGTTTTACTTTTCTTAAGAAAAATATCCATCTCAATTTTTCCTGTCCCTGCTAAAGCATTGCCATGGACACCACAAAACATTTTTCTCCTTGTTCTTTTTAATATTTCATGAGAAAAATGCTAACAGTTGGAATTCAAAATTTTCATTTACCTAAAACAAAATAGGCAGCGCGCCATCCGCCGGAGATGGCACGAGACACAACGGGACGGCCTCGATAATCTACTACTCCGATCAACGGCTCCGATTGTTCGAGTAGCGGGTCAGGATCCATTCTCTTCCTCCTCTCTCTCTCTCTCTCTTTCTTTCTCTCTTTATAAATGATTGCTTCTTTATACTTTTCTCTCTTTATAAATGTTAGCAAAGAAGATGTTGACTTGTTCTTACCTAATCAAGAGACTAATTAATTAATTAAATGATGTATTTGATTCTGTATTAACATGTCATCTTATACTCCAGATAACTCACAAGTTGAGTCCAACCTTTTTAATTTAATATATTTTGATATTTGATTAGTAGCAACTGTTTATAGCCACAAAACGTCAAATATCCTCTTGTTGTAATATAATATTATAAAACTAAAAATTTCATTTAAAAAAATATATGCTTATATTCTCATTTTGATTAATATATATGTATATAATTTGTTTTTCTTCTTCTATATAAAAACTAAATAAAATTTATTCCATATAATCATTGGCAATTCATTATATGCTTGGTAAAATGTCAATATTTGTTCATTTGCATTATTATAATGAATCCGACTAGCGTTACAATTTTAGCAATTATTCTAACTGCTTCTAAAATCTATCAAATCGGTTTCAAACGAAAAATCTAAATCTATTTTTATTATTTTTAACCGCTTAATTTGATATTAAATAAATTTGAAAATTTATAATTTTTATATGTAAATGAAGCTATTATAAAGAAGATCGGTTTGAACGGTTTGGATTCTTCTTTGGAAGCCGATACAATAAATTTTGAATTGTTATAACTTCCATTAAAATTCTAAGTCTTTGGTCATTAAATACTATGGGGATCTACTAGCCGTTTCCATATAGCACATTTAATGCCATATAAATAATTCATTACATTCTATCAAAATCAGACATTATTAGGGTGCACAAAAAGCTCACGACTCGAAACTCGGTTCGGAATTAATTCGGATTCAACTCGCTAATAACTCGGTTCGGAACTGACTCGAGTCAAAACTGACTCGAGTTTACTGACTCGGTTAATTTATGAGTCGATTCCAAGTCACCTTCAACTCGGTTCGGAATCAACTCGGTTGGACTCGCCAAACCCTAATTCATATATTCCTAATTTTCCTACATATAACCTTTCCCACTAGAGCTACAAAACCTTATCAAAATATTAACTACTCAATTATTAAAACATTAGAAATTTAGCAAAACTTGCTCCATAATCTCATTTCCTGTATGCATCTTCTTGATACAGTCAAATTATTTAAATTTGTTAAATTTTGAGCAATCCGCAATAGATAAAGAGAAGTAGAGAAGAAAGAGGAAGAGAAGTAGAGAAAAGAATTGTGCACTGTTTTGTTAGATTTTTTTTTTGGTAATTTGATAAATTTATTAGACTTTGTAATATTCAGTAATTTGGTGAACTATGTACTATTTCTTTTAATTGTGTGTTATTTTGATAAACAATGTATTATTTTTTTTGTTAGAATTAAATTAGATTGTCTCACTATGTACTATATTATGAGTCATGAGTCGACTCACTTCGACTCGAGTTTTTTGCGAGTTGATTCCAAATCGGGGTTTCTTGACTCGAAACTGAATTATCGACTCGGACTCAACTCGGCTCATGTGTTTGTGAGTTGAATCCAAGTCACCCTCAACTCGGACTCAACTCGGCTCATGAGCAGCTTTAGACATTATCTTGTATATTTGTATACTCAATATATTCCAACACACAAAGATTGCTTATTATTAAGTAATACATATTACTATTAACTAAAAATATTCCCCAAAAACAATTGATCAAATAACTATTCAATTCTATTCCAAAATATTATATTGATACATTCACTAGCATTTTTATGATCGTTTTCTAAAGAAGTGATATTTATAAATTTTCTTGATGACGATTTACAAAAAAAAAATTGCATGCAGAAAAATGCAATACGTTTAAGAACAATATCTTACAGTAATGATAATATAATTCTGATTGTTTATTTATTTATTTATTTTATATTTTAATTCATTTTTATGTTATTCAAATTTTGTTTAAATTTGTTCCAACACCTCTCACAAAATAATTTCAATTTCTCTGTCTCCGTTCTTAACTCATTCCATCTTCAAGAAGAAGTCATAGGTTTCAAACCAAACTGATTTTTTCTTTTGTGAATATTAAACAATTAAGTTAATTTGACCTTGAAATTTTACTAAAAAAATTAAACATATATACACGGAGTGACAAACTTGCAGTTTTAAAAAAAAAATTAATCCTGCCAGATATTTTTAACAAACGCGTAGATCATTATGTAGAGCATAGTTTCTGTTGTTTTTTTAATCTGATTCGTTCGTTTTGATTTGACAGATCAAATAAGATTTTAGCACGAATTTCAAAGAAAATTAATACTGCCCCTCCATCATCCCGAACACTCACCGGCTGAGAGTAAATCTAGACCGTCTGATCAGCTCTGCACCGCAAAACTCCCCAGAAAATACTGGTCCATATAGATGGCCCAGGAAATGTTCTAAATCAGATGATTTTTTTCAACACACGGTTGGTGGGGATGGGGACCTCTATAGATATATACAGATAGATATGAATCACATGATTGTAATGCATGTGATATTGTGATGTGTGCTCAATGACAATAAATAGAAACAAGAGCATTTATATTCTAGCGGAGGGCAAACAATGTCAAAATAAAAATAAAGAAAGAAAGTGAGAGCTACCCAGCAATTAGTTAAAAAAAAAAAAAACAAGGGTAGTTTCTTATTTTAATTAAATCAACATGTCATCATTTTCCATGCGAGTACGATATTACCCCTTTTCTTTTATGAAATGAACTAAAATAAAAAAATAAGTTTTGATCTAAAATGAATGAAGGCCCGATAACAAGTCTTTGATAAAAAAAAATGTGACCGGACGGGACCACTGAGCCCAAAATTAGATGTTGATCTACTTATACAGCTTGCTTTTGTTCTTTTGTACTAACTAAATAAAAAATGGCACGATTAGAAAATAAAAACAGTATGTATTTAAGAAAAAAAAATCAAGATATTACAAATGCAAAGAGAAAATTATGAGTTCGAAAGATATCAAAATTGCATCCAATCATTAAGTTATTTGTTCGAAATTCAAACGAGAGATCTATTGTAGATATTACCTCTAACATTTACTCAAAAAAAAAATATATATATATATACACACACATAATTAAAATAGTGTTTATATTATTGATGATTGAGTGAAAGAGGGGGATATATAAATCCTCTTTGTAACATTTCATTAATAAATTTAGTTAGTATGCAAGAGTTATTATCACATTATGCAAAAACTATCATTATTGGAACCTATGATTATATCAATCTAGACGAGCGAGTATTCTAAAATTTGAATCAATTAAATGTAATTTGAAAATTCACAATTTTTTTTTATATTCGTGTCAATTTGAAATAAATTATTATAATTAAAAAATCTAAATCTGAACTACTAAAGAAGATACGATTCAATTAAGATGATTCAAAAATCTCAGGTCAAACGATAAGCCAGTTATCTTTTTGATATTATCCCTACATATAGAAGATTAGAAGGAAACAAACATTCAACGCTGGTTGAACAATAGGGCTAATGATTGGGAACTTGATATCTCATCTCCTATAACTTGCACGAAAGCTAGCTTCCATAATACGGGAGCAGCTTGAGTCCGATGGATTCTATCACTGTCTGATTCACTTTAAGATCCGTGCATATTTGTTCTAATATTCGTGTACACGGATCTTAGAGCAAATCGAATGGTGATGGAACCCATCGGAACCAGTTTGAGTCCGATGGGCATCGGACCCAAGCTTATCCCCCATAATACAGATTTAATTAAAATTTAAAAGATAAAGCGATAACGCTAGTCCCGGTGACACGCAACCACAATTGAAAAGTCAACTTATTTTTACTCGAGGTCAACAATTTGACGACCATATTTCCAAAAAAAAAAAAAAAAAATTGACGACTATTCTACGTCATCACTATCTATAATATAGTGCTATTTGGTGACTTGGTCGGGCTGCAAACGAATCGAATCGAAATTATCTCGAACTTTGAGTTTAATTTAAATTAATTTTAAATTGAATTTTTTACGAACTTAATTGTGAATTTTTTACGAAATTTTTTATGACAAAAAAGAGTGATTGTAATCAAGGGCGGACTTATGTGCATCCAGGAGGGGGCAGTTGCCCTCCCTGAATTTTGCATTTTAGTAGAAGTCGGGACGTTTTGATCGACTCTGCCTCTCCTTATAAATTTTTTTGCCACCTCTGGATGTTTAATTTGTAGTTCGGGTTAAATTTAGAGTTAAAATTTAAATAAATTTATTTAATTATAATTAATAATTAGAATTATAAATTAAAATATTAGAAATTACAAGTTAAAATATTAAAAATTATAAATTAAAGCATTATTTTTTTATTTAGTACTTAATTAGTTAATGGATTTGAACCCGATTAGTTATTTAAATCCGATTCGATATTTTTTTGTCCCCCCACAAAAATTTTGGGTCCGCCCCTGATCGTAGTCACCGAGAGCGAGAGGTGAAAGTCGTCTAGGATTTCAGAACTAAGAACAAGAATTACGACTTACAAGTTATAACTTATGGTTGAGCAGCCTTATATTTTAAGTTTTAAGTCATGAGCGGAAATCAACAGTTCACATTACTTTAAGATTTAAACTAGTATAATTCGCGAACTTATTTCGAACGAACCAGATCTAATTTGAGTTTGGTTTGAATTTATTTCAAGCTATTTTGGATCGAACTTTTTCGAATCAAGCGCTATTTGGTGTTACAAACTACGAATTATTTGTGCAGTAATTCGTGCAGCCCTAGACGCTACTGTGTGTCCCGCTGCTACCCTAAAATAAATAATAAAATAATCACAGATGTCAAGAAGCAGGCCGCAGGCAGCGTACGAATTCCTATAACCCAAGCTAAAGAATTTTTCTGGTTAGATCTGGACCGTTATACCATAATCAACACGAATATTGATGGAGCCCCATATATTTTATCTCATATCGGATTGATCCGGACTCTGATCGGTTCAGATCTAAACAGAAATATTTAGTAGGATATGGACTCGACAACTTACAGCATCTTTCGATATTCTTTTATTTGTAGCATTAAAAAAAATTTAAATCATGATATTAAATAAAAAATATTTTTACTCGTGATCGAAATATTAGCATTGTTAGTATTTCAAAACGAGACAAAATGTTAGTATTGCTAGCGTTTTGAATTCAAAATGAAACGATAACAATAATAACGTTTCGTCATGACAGAATTTTTAAAATAAAATTTCACCAGTATTTTACAAAGAAGAAACTGGTGCAAGCTTTGTTCAAATGTCCATATGAAATTGGCACAAGTGCAAGCTTTGTTCAAGTACCTTCCGGGCTTTTCCAGGCCGGTTGGCTTGAAAGCACTGGCCCACGTCTCAAGATACACAACCCTAGTTTTGTTGAATTCGCATCCTCTGAGATATCTCAAACTTTGCGTGACTTTCTGGAATATCTTAATCGTTCAAATACGTTCTGCACGAATCTCATAGCTCAAATAATACTGCCGGGCCCCTACGTTCCCGAATAGGCACCGGACACGTCGGTCACGCAAAAATTGAGATATCTCAGAGGATTCGCACCCGGGGGACACCGTATCTGGTTTTGCAGGCCAGTACATTCAAATCCAGTCCTCTCAGGAATTCAATTAACCTGAGGTAACATAAATTTTGAGTTTATATTGGCACCGTTCGATTATAATCCGCACCAAAATTAATGGACACGTGCATTCAACATCGGACCAGATAGTCCGAATTTAGATCTGACGGTTGGAAATCAAAATTCTAATATTCTGTTACCTCAGAGAATGGGAATCCATCTTTTATTATTCTCAGTGTCTCTCTCCTCTCTCCTCTCTCCTTTAACTTTGATTCCTCATTTCCTCCATTACACTCCATCTATTAGATGACAACGAAAATGTGCTCCTCCGATTCACCTCCTTTCCCCTTCCTTTCCCTTCCAGTCCATCTCCAAGAGAGAATCCTCTCTTTCCTCCCAGTCTCCTACCTCCTTCCCCTCCTCTCCGTCTCCCGTGCCTTTCCTTCCCTCCTCCGTTCCCCCACCTTCCCTCCCCCTCCCCCTGACCTCTTCTTCCTCCTTTTCTCTCCCGCTTCTCTTCCCTTCACCTTTCTCCTCTCCTTCCACCCCTCCTCCCGTCGCTGGATCTCCCTCCCTCTCTCCTCCCACTCCCATCTCTCCCTCTCTCGCCCCTCCGCCACCTCTTCCTCCCTCGCCGTCTCCATCTTTCCTCCCGCTGGATCTGACAATGGAGGCGCTTCAACTGTATCATCGCCTCTCGTCGCCATGCGGATGTTCTCCCGCCTTCCTCCTCAGGAGATCCCTCCGATGATCCCCGTTGGAGATCCGTATGTGCTGTCTGTCATCCCTGATACTGACGTGGATCTTCGCCGTTCGTCAGATCATTTCAAGATCGTTGCTGCCAGCTCATGGAAATACGGCGTCTTTTCTCAGGTAAAAATTGCTATCAGATTTTATTCCAAATTTTGTTCTTTAGAATTCTTCAATCTAAGATTGGGGTGAGAGATGGGGCTGTAGCACAGTTGGCTAGAAGAAAAAGTCCTAGGACTGTGGTTACCCAAAAGTCGAGAGTTCGAGCCCCGCTCGCGACTTTGCAGCTTGTGTGAAGCTTTTAATAAAAAAAGACTGGGGGTGATTATATGCTTGCTTTGGCAGTTGCTGCCGCCCAATTTTGTGATTTTATCTGTAAATTGAGCCTCAGTTTTAATTAACTCCGTCTTACATAATCAAATTTTTAGGTATATGACTCTAGACATGGAAAGTGGGTCCCTGCCGGTGAAATCCAGAGCCAATTTGTAGTACTAGGCAACACTGCATTGATAAACAGGTCATTGTACGTGCATGCTTACCTGCCAGATCAGCTTTTACAATTCGACCTAATCTCCCATACATGGAAGTTTATTATACCCATGCCAGAAAATATGATGTCCTCGCACATATTCTCGTACGACGAGAACTTGTACTTAGTTTCGGGCTTTGAGGATGTAGGGGTTATGACCGCAATAAGGGTTCTTATGCTTAATCGGCACGAGAACTGTGAGTTTCTCGAGTGGAGGGAGATCTCCATTTTATCTGAAACTGAGGAGGTATTTGAGGGGTTTACAGGCGGTTACTGTTGGCTGTTCCATTTTGAGGCGGTGGATCGAGATGGATTGGTTTGTTTGCACAATTCTTTGACTAATAAGGTACTGTTGTTTGATGTGAGAGACAGGAGCTGGGTTTTGGTACTGCCTTGCGGGCTGGTACCGAAAGATGTGAAGTGGTATGGGTATGCAACTGAAATGGGTCTGGAGGTTTTGATGCCGGGTGCAGCAGGATAGCAAGATTATATGTATGGTACTGAGGTTTATATCTTGATAATACTAGACCTCAGGGCTTAATAATTTGGAAAAATTACCACAAAAACCAAGGTCCATATTAAAACCAAAATTAATAAGACGTGTATTACCCTGAGAAAACATTTTTAATAAGCTGAGGCTTTTGGATATTCCAGAGTGCTATATATTAGATCATGTGCCAAAACGGATATGTGAGCTCTACAATCTAAAGGTGCTAAAGGGTTTTGTGGATGGCAACATGGGAAAACAAAAACTTATCATGCCGGTTAAGGGATCTCTCAAATTTGATTGAACTTAGTAACCTTACTTACTAAAGCTTAATCAAATTTGAGAGATCACCTAGCCGGCATGATCAGATTTTGTTGCCCACGTTGCCAACTACAAAACCCTTTAACACATTTAGATTATAGAGCTCACATATCTATATACCATTTTGGCATATGATCTAACAGGTAGCACTCTGAAATATCTAAAACACTCAGCTTTAAATATATCTTCTGGGGGTTACACCCATCTTATCAATTTGGTTTTAATATGAACCTTAGTTTTTGTAGTGATTTTTAATATGGACCATCTTAGACATGTTTCAGGGGCTGTTCACCACTTTGTAACACAACCGAAGGGTGCCTACTGTATACTGTTAGAGGCTTTCGGTGGGTACCAGGATCTGTTCCCGGTTAGTGGGTTTGTTTCTTACTGGTCTGTTACTCTGATATGATGCTGCATCAGTATTGGTGGTTGTGATTAGAGAGTGTGTTGTAATTTTTATGAGTTGTAAAACATGTTTCATGCAATAGAGCTGGTGCCTTTGGTGACTATTTTTTAAATAAATTTTGTTTTTTTTTAAACTCAGTTTGAGGGGATCGAATTGAATGCTGTTGTTATATCCTCTCCAGGAATAGCAGCAGCCTGTTATTCCAGCCCGATCTGTACATTCTTTACGATTCAGGTGTAAGGTTGGATTGAAATGGACGGCTGAGATGGTACCATTCTAATTCTGAGCTATCAAACTTCAATGAACGATTTTGACAGGATGAAGGATGCATTCGGGTGTCTGCATTTGTATGTAACGGCAGGTCTCAATTCGGTGGGTTGTCCGGTTGAGCTGTTGGATCCATTTCAAGATTCGTGTGCACTTGATTTGCACGAATGTGATGTGGGTCGAATGGCTTTGATTGGACATGGTCTCCCTGCTTACCTATGTACCTTAATTCTTACTGTTGAAATAAAAGAAGAGACGACAATATGGTTTAAATTTTAACACATTTATTAAAGAAAATATCACAAAATCTAATTGGACCTCCAATTTGCGACAAGATTCTGTCATGGGCCTGTAATTCTGGTTTTTCTTTTCTTGACTCCAACATCAAGCATTCTGCATTTCAGTTGTTGAAATTTTTATTTCTCTATACTGTTTTGTTTTTAAAAATAACACCAATATTCTGTTTTAAATATGTAACCATGCTTTCTCTAAAATTGAACGCACACTTAATGAAGGCGCTCCAGTTGTCTTGTCTGTACCATGCGTACAATGCAAATAAATAAAAAATAAAGAATAAAATAAAGATAGAAATAAAGAAATTGTTGTGCTTCTGTTGACACCTCTGTTTCGTTGCAAAGCTACACGGTTATCAAATTCGAATGGGATTATACTATGTTAAAAAATACATAGTGGAACACTATAGCTCAATGTTTTATTGTAAATTATAATTTTCATTTTGATCTTGCGTATCATATATCTGCTAATATAGCAAGCAAATAATAATAATATTAGACCGTATTGTTGGGTCCATTTTTTTTCTTTTTCTTTTAATCAAGTCTGCCAATTAACATTATAATTAACGTGTATATATTTTGACCGTTGAAATACTTGACCTCAAACCAAAATTTCATATGAGAGAAAGAAATACGGACTTGGAGCTACCATCTCTTTCAATAAAACAGAATTTGAATTTAGTACTTCTAGTACTATTATTATGTGAACCTACAACGCAATTTTTTTTTTTTTTTTTATCTTAGTAATAAGTTCAGATTTTACTAGGGTGACTTCAAAAGAATTTTGCAGTCAAATAATATAAGAAGAAATATAATAAGTGCTTTATGATCCTTTTCAATAATTTGAAAAAACTACTTGCGTAATAATTGGAGAAAAAAACAAGTTTTGTTAGTTTTATATCACTTATTCATTTATATATATATATCTACATTTTATTTTATTTCGTTATAAACTGTATAAAAATGATCTAAATTTGCATAAAATAATTATTTAAGTATCTACTCTAGTACCCACAAAATTCCTGCACTCCATCTAGAGAAATTATGTACTATTGTAAAAAGATATTATATGGTCCCCATTAATTATATAGTCCCACTATTTATTATTCAAAAAAGATATTATATGGTTCCCATTAATTATATGGTCCCGCTATTTATTATTCTAAAAAAATTAGTGCTAGAGTTTTTGTGATCCCTTCAAATATTTATAATAGTTATGGTGCAGATACTGTGGCACTAGTACTGTGACGTAGGTACGTTATCAGCTTCCTAAGTTTATGTGATAAACTCGGAGAACTTGTAGTTATTTAATAAAAAAATCATGAAGTCAAAAAACCATCATATATAGTTAATTTGCACTGTTGATTATTTCACCTCTGGTCTAGTGACTAAGGCAAATGATCTCGTGTGAGAGGTCATGGGTTCAAAACCCAGATGAGAAAAATCATTTGTTATAATAATATGAGTATTAAATAGTTGTGTGGCTTGACTTCCAACCTTTACTCAAAAAAAAAAAAACTTATATACAATGACTTGAGAATTTTATGATTTCTTAAATTCTAAAATAACGCAATCACATACATTGGAAATTGAGGAGAGTTCAAATTTCTCATATCTTTTATTATAGCTCACATATTTTAGTTTTATTTTCAAAGTTCAAACAATCAATTCAAACTGTTCAAAATAATATATATATAAAATATGCTTGAAAATCAAATTTTATATTGTTTGGAAATTTTTTACTATTGTTTTTAATGGTCCAAAACAGTGATTTGTACATATTTAAAAAATATATAAAATTTGATCTCCAAACATATTTTAATATGGTAAGCTGTTCGAATTAATTATTCGAACTTTGAAATTAAAAATAAAAGATACTAGACATTTGAATCATCTTAAAAAAAATTAGAATTTGTTAATCAATCGCCGTTAATTTGCACGGTTGATTATTTCACCTTTGACCTTGGAATGAATGACTCAATATTTTATAATGTTTATTAAGAATTATACAAGATCAAAAGCTCACATTTTTCTTCTGAAGTTTAAAAAATTCCAATTATTAGTGGACAAAATAATTTTTGTCATGACGGGATATTAAAAGTTATGATAATTAGGATTAAATCGGACTTCATTTAAGGAACAGGAATATATGTTGAATTAGACTTTGTTGGCCTCTTTTTTTTTTTTTTTGGGGGGGAATTTCATGTATACCCCTCAAAAACTCTAAAATTACATATTTCCCCCTCCAAATTTCATAATAACATATTTACCCTTCTAAATTCTAATAACTCACATATATACCCAATTAACTAAAAACTGCAATTAGTTTTGTTTAATATTCTATAATACATATAATTAATGATTTAATTATGTCTCTTCCTTTCTCCTCTCCCATCTCTCCTGTCTTGTTCTTAACTCAATCTCCACACCACTCAATCGCTCATTTTCGCAAATCAATTGCTTAAGTGCTTAACTCAATCTCTCTTCTCTTCTCTTCTACTCCCCAAGTTAAGAGAAATAACTTAACTATTTTGAATACACTGCCTCCCTCAAATATCTCTTCCATATCGAAATAGCAATCTTCTCCTTCTGTTTTTCAATGTCATCAACTCATTGATTGCTTTGGTAACTGGATCCAGATAGATATAAATGAATAGAACGAAATAAAAAAAAATCAATTGCTTCATATACTTTGTATTCTCTTAGCTTGGGAGTAGAGAGAGGAGAGAGGAGAGAGGAGAGAGGAGAGATTGAGTTAAGCTATTGATTTGCAAAAATGAGAAACTGAGCGGTGCATGTGGAGTTTTTGAGTTAAGAACAAGACATGAGAGAGATGGAAGAGGAGACAGGAGAGAGATGGAAGAGGAGAAAGGGAGAGACAAATACATGATTAATTATATATTTTATAGGTATTACACATAATTAACTACAGTTTTTAGTTAATTGGGTATATATGTGAGTTGTTAGCATTTAGAAGGGTAAATACGTTATTATGAAATTTGGAGGGGGAAATATGTAATTTTAGAGTTTTTGAGGGATATACATGAAATTCTCCCTTTTTTTTATTATGGAAACTAGGCTATTACTTTCCTCTTAAACAATCAGAACTCACCTTTTAGTTATATTAACCACACAAAAATTGTATTAATTATTATTACGATTTTGAATTATTTCTTACTTCTGTTGGTGCACCTTTTTCATTTGGAAGTTAGACATGAATAAAAGACCCCACGTTCACAATTGTTTAATACATCATTTTTTTTATGTTGTATATAATATTTTTGTTTATACAGCAAGCTAAGAATATAAAATTTGATCAGCTGGTTGGTCCATTTTTCTTTATGTATGTTTTAAGTACCTTTTCACCATTAATTTTATGGTTGGTTTGTATCTCTGTTTATTTATTTGAATTTTCATTCACCAACCGCACCCACCAAAAAAAATAATTTGAAATTGGATTTTGGATCAGATCCTCTAAAGTTTTTGAGTTTGTTCAAAAGAAGACCAGATGTATTTTTTTTTTTTGAGAGAAAAAATGAGGTGAAATGGAGGAAGGATATTAACGGTGTTGGGTGTTGGGTTGGCTTCATGCAGCGCACCGATTGTATGCTTTTTCATTTTAACTCTAATGCTTGTGCACTACATGAAACCAAACTAGCACTACTAATATCTTTACCACATGCATGAAAAGCTTTAAGGGTCGTGCTAGTTTATGACGGATGGTTCGGATTTAAATTCAATTTTTGAATTACTCTGTTATTTATAGCATTATTTTAAGATTTTATGGGGGCTCAAAAAATTTTGACCGTTGGAATTTCCTGAACTAGCCGCCTACTTGTTCAATAAATATAGTCAAGAAGGAGACAAAGAAAGGTTGAAAAGAGGCTATTGAAAGTGATGTAGGTTTATCCAATTCTGAGTTACAAGCCAAATTAAAATATCTTTTGGACAAGATAGATTTCAAACTCAAACTTAGCTTTTGAATAAAGATTTCTCAATATAAAAGGACTTAAGAGCTAAGTCACATTAATTTTACATGTTTTTGGCAATAAAATAGAATGAACAATGGTTTATTGTGTGGTTATGCTGAATTTAAAATGACTTTTTACTCAATTTATTTGTGGCAGCAAAAACAACAAATGGTAACAGAAAGATGAGATGAGAGAAGTCATATCACCTGAGGTAACATAAATTTTGAGATTGAATTCGGACTGTCTTATATGCTCTCGCACGAATATTAAAGAGCACTCGTATATTTCACTTTGATTGAATTAGTCCAAATTTTGTTCGAATAGATTTTTTTTTTTTTTTTTTGATAAAAGTGGTAGCCCACCTGTTTCATTACGAAATCAAAATATTTTCATACAACTAATGTCTATAACAAGAATTCATACAACAATAAAGAAGCAAAGACTAGCAACTAACAAATATAGCAGCTACAACAACTAATAAGCAACTAACAAAGACTAGCATCAAAATCCAACACATATAAAAGTTATATGACAGAAGAACTATCTATAAAAGTAGATGAGGTATTAGCAACTGAAGGATCAAATGGAGGAGAATCTGACTCAGAACATTTTGATCATTTTGATCGGACATATTTAAACTCAAAAATTATGCTACCTCAGGGGATGCGGACTAAAGACGAGGGAGGGAATAATATAAATTGACCATGGTTCATATTTTTTATAAAAGAGGAGGGTAGGAGAACATTTCACCTCTTCTACCCTTTAAGCAATTAAATTTTGCCTTCTTTAAAATAAAATATAGAGGAAATAAATTGGATTTAATAATTTCTTTATTCCTTTCTAATTCTTCTCCTTATATAGATTTTTTTGACTAAATGAATTCAACAAATTTTCAAAGAACGATCAAAAGAAAACATTGTTACGCTACTATCAAAACAAAGTCAAAACAAGGCTGGAATATTCTGTCATTTTCATCCAAATTGAAAATGTCAAATAACAAGAATTAATTTCTAAAAGGTTGTGTGATGCCAGTTTGATAGCTCATTATAGCGCATTATAAGTAGTATCAATTATCAAGTCGCGATCAATAGAATTTAAATTTACTAATAACAAAGGGCCTCATGCAGAGGAAAAAAAAAAAATCTATTCATGACATTTGTGCAAAAAATAATATCTTGAGTATTGCGTTGGTTTGTTTCATGCATGCTCTTTTGTTCTATATGTGATGGCATGAGATGAACTTTGTAATGACTTTAGATATCTACCTTTACATTTGGGATTCAGATATGCTGAAATCCAAAATTCATGAATAGTAACTCTAAAATTTTTGAAATTCGAGATCCAGCTGTCCAATTTTTTCTGTGCACATATCTCAAAATAACTGATTTTTCAGTGCACGCATCTCGAAACAATTCAATGACTGGATCTCGAATTTCAGGAATTTCAGGATTACTGTTCATGACCATATATTTTAGCAGATTTGGATCCGTATATTTGTCAGGTACCATGTACTAGTGGTTTGGTACTGATATAATGGTTTATAGTTTATATTAATAAATCGGTGGTTTCACCCACTTCTCAACAAAAAAAAAAAAATCTTGTGTTGTAAAGAGTACAAATATGGAATTAGAAGGTTAATAAAATTTGGATTCTGTCAATTTTGGTAGTCTAGCATTTCTTTGGCGATATTACCGTGCTTATATTATTCGTATCTTTTGCTATTATCCAAATATTTATTTGTAAAATCATTTCGGATAAGATTGGGTCCACAATTTGGACTGTATATTACTTTCTACAATTGATTTCATTTATTTGCAACTCAAAACCGGGGGAAGAAATTAGTACGAACAAGCAACATATGCTTGTGTCTAAATAGTCAAATTAATATATTTTGTAAGAAATATAAATAATATTTGACTAATTTTTAGCAAATAAGTATTTGCCTCATTCTGAGAAATAAAACCGGAGAGAACTAGCATTTGATCTAGTAGCTAAGACACATGATTTCTACGTGAGAGATTATGAGTTTGAACAGATGGAAGAAATCATTTATTGTAATAACAGAGATATTAAATAGTTGGGTGGCTTGATCTCTAACTTTACTAAAAAAAGAAATAAAACCGGATGCGATCTGATGAGCATTGGATTAAATTTAGTCAATGTTAATTTATATTAAAAGTTCGTAATGTGAATCTAAATAGATTATGCGAATCTTGATACAGATTAAACGGTTACGAGCTGATATTCGACTGTTCCCTTTCCCTGAGAAATTATTACGGGCATGTTCGACGCACTATTGGGAATGGACATGGGCATGGAAATTGAACTAAAAATAATTGTTCACGTGGGAAAAAAAAAATTCAGTTGAACTGAATTTTTTTCTCTCACAGAAACAGTGGAGCGGCCGAACAGGACCTACATGTATTTTTTTCTTGTCTTTATGTTTTGCTCTTCCAGCAAATAACTTTCCTATTATTTACAAATTTATATATTTCCATGGACACCAAAGCATACATAGAGAAAGAAGCAACCAAACTACAGTTCCTGTTGGACCGGATGCTGACGTGTCATTGATCGGTTGCTACCGGTTGCCTTCTTGCACAGTAACAAGGTATTAAATTTTTTAAAATAAAAATAAAACACACCTCTAATTAATTAACCCTCTATAAAACCTCCACCAAACACATTTCTCTCCTCCTCTCTTTCTCCTCTCATCTCTCATTATCCAATCGGATCTCCTTCAAAATTGGTGAAAAGTTTCAACTGATATCTCAAGGTACGCTTTCCTCGACCGCCCATCGGGAATTTCGCCAAGTTTTCCTGTGAAAATGTGTGGATTTAAGTTAGAATTGATGATTTTAGCGAACCTTTTGCCCTTTGATTCTATTCTCTTTCTTTCTTTTTTTTCTCTGTTGAAAAATTTGTGAGTATTGAAGGAAAATTGGCTGGGTGATGTGGTATCTACTCCTTTTTTAGATTTACTGGATATATCTACAGAATTATTTCTGTCTAGTTTCCATTTTCAATGCAGTCATGCACACCATTGAAAAACAATGAAGAGAGAAAACAATTGATGGTTAATTAAAACATGCCTATGGGTTTTATTGATATTATGTTTGGTTTGTGTAATTTCTTAATGAATAACTGATTATTTGTTTTGTCAACCATTAAATCTCTGAAAGTGACTTTTGGGATAGTCCCATTTCCTCGCCGTGTAATTCTATGTATTATCTACAAAATGATGCAATTAATTTGATAAACCAGAGATATAAATGCACAATCCCTCTTGTACCTAAATAACACTATCATACTTTTGGCCCAGCATCATTACCTAGGATTAATCCCACCAGTCTCTCCAATCAATGGATGGTCCTGTGAATTCCAAAGTGGGGCCCACCACATCGGCGGCCGATGCTGATGACCTTGTCTTGGCAAAACTCTTAGACAAGCCAAAACTCAAGATAGAGAGAAAGAGTTCCTTTGATGAGAGATCCTTCAGTGAACTCACAATAAATGTGCGCCAGCTGGATAGTTATGATAGCTTGTACTCACCAGGGTACAGATCGTCAGGCATCGGGACCCCTTCGACATTCCGAGGTGAGGAGTTTGATCCCCATCCCATGGTGGGTGAGGCCTGGGAGGCACTCAGGAGATCAATGGTGTATTTTAATAAGCAGCCGGTGGGGACCATTGCTGCTTATGATCACGCCTCAGAGGAGGTTCTTAATTATGATCAGGTAATTATAATTATATATATATATATATATATATATATATATATATATATATATATATATATCTTTGAGTAAGGCATGGGTGCTATGGATAGCATAAGGTCATCCGTGCTATGGCCTCAACAACCTATCGAATAAACTTCAAACTTCGATCTAAGTAGCTCAGTAAATTGGTTATATAATGAACTTGTAGAATATCAATTTTTACTATTTTTTAAGATTTATGAAAGATGGAAAAAATGACTTAAAAATAAAAGAAAATTGCCAATATTTTAGGTTATTTTTGCCATCTTTCGTAAATCATAAAAATAGTAAAATTTAGTATTCTACAAGTGCATTATATAACCAATTTACTGAGCTACTTAAATCGAAGTTTGAAGTTTATACGATAGATTTTTTAGGCCATAGCACGGCTGATGTTATGCTATCCATAGCACCCAAGCCTTGCTCTATATATTTTATTTGATTTTTCTAAGTTTTAGGTATATTATATCCTCTCAAATCTATTTAACTCTTGCTTGTGCAATTAAGCCTCAACCTAAAACCTATTTTTGGCAGTAGGTTATTCTTATTTTTGCAAATATGCCTGAAGAAGAAAGTGTTAGATTGTTGTAATTTGGCCTGCATTGTTATGTACCAAACAAACCCAAGAAGAAAAATAAATTTGAAAGAAAGAAAGAGGCTTAAGATTTGTAAAATGAATTTCATAAAAAAAGAAATTTGCAAACTAATCCTTAGTATGAAAGAGGAAGGGAAAGTAAAGTGAAGAAACATAAAACATATAAAATGAAACCTATTTAACCTTGATTCATATCTTATTTGTGTTGTTAAGCACATGAGTACAAAACTAAAAAGGAAATTAGGCTTACAATTTGTAAAACTGGCATCAATTTGCTAACATAAGTACCAAAAGATGATATTTAACTAAAAAATAGACCTCATGATCTACTATCTACCATCACAATTAAGTCTTAATTTACCCATATTTATCCTAATTCATACATTGAAGCCTTAACTTCCAACACTAATTCTTCATGCACACCAGGTGTTTGTACGTGACTTTGTACCGAGCGCATTAGCATTCCTCATGAATAACGAACCCGAAATAGTAAAAAACTTCCTCCTAAAAACCCTTCATTTGCAAGGCTGGGAGAAACGGGTTGACCGGTTCAAACTAGGTGAAGGTGCCATGCCGGCCTCCTTCAAGGTTCTTCATAACCCGACCCGCAAGACTGACACTCTCATAGCGGATTTCGGGGAGAGTGCTATCGGGCGGGTCGCGCCTGTTGATTCGGGTTTCTGGTGGATTATACTGCTGAGAGCATACACCAAGCACACAGGGGATATATCTCTGGCTGAGACCGATGATTGCCAGAGGGGGATGAGGTTGATTCTCGCTTTGTGCTTATCTGAGGGGTTTGACACCTTTCCTACCTTGCTCTGTGCTGATGGCTGTTCTATGATTGATCGAAGGATGGTGAGTAGAGTAACAACTCCTTGTTTCATTCCTAGAAGAGTGAGGCTATGGTGCTATGCAGAGCGTGGATCGGTCCGTACTGTGGATCAGTATCTTTGTTTTGAAAGTTCAAATAGTCGATCTTAACCATTTAACATGATCCTTGTATGAAAATGTACTTGCAAATCAAATTTTACATTTTTTTATTATTTTTCTAGACAGGTAGAAAATCACTCCATTCATAAGTAGTGATTCACCCACAGTAAAAAAATTAACAAAAATGGAAAATTTAGTCTGCAAGTACATTTCATATGAAAATCATGTTGAACGGTTTAGATTGACTATTTGGACTTTGAAGAATGAGATATTGATGCGTAGTGCGGACCAATCCGCACTATGCAATGTACCGTAGCCTCACTTAATTATTTACTCTTTTGGTTGTTTGTATGTTCATCTTTTTCTTCTTCTTTTAAAGTGTGCTTTCGTGTTATGTTAGGGGTAGATTATTCTTTGTTGCTATTAGAAAATGCAGGATACCATAATGAGAAATGAGATATGATTCCATTTTTTTGATATCATGTTTTGTAATGAGTAAAGGATTTTGTGAGGTTTGATTTGCGGGGTTATATGCAATTCTTTCCTTCTTGGAATACATTTTATAGCTGATGTTAGTAAAACTCTCTTGTTTTTTAATGGGACGGACTTGGTGCTTTATCACTATTTACCCTTACAAAATCAATACAATTTGAAATTCCAAACATCCAATTGAGTGGTACAATTAGAAGCAGCTTCTCATCAGTAAGTCAGAATACCATCTTATTATCTTAATATCTTTTATTTTTTCTTTTCAGGGCATTTATGGATACCCAATTGAAATCCAAGCCTTATTTTTTATGTCATTGAGATGCGCACTTTTGATGTTGAAACACGATGCAGAGGGGAAGGAATTCGTCGAACGAATCGTAAAGAGGTTACATGCGCTGAGTTATCACATGAGGAGCTACTTCTGGCTTGATTTCCAGCAGTTAAACGACATTTACCGGTACAAGACCGAGGAGTATTCTCACACTGCCGTAAACAAATTCAACGTTATTCCCGACTCTATCCCTGATTGGGTCTTTGACTTCATGCCTTGTCGAGGCGGTTATTTCATAGGTATTAAATGAATTTGTGGGATTTGTTACTGCCTGGATCCAACCTTATTATGGTACCAAATATACTCACTTCTGCCGAGTTCACCACCTTGTTTAATCGCTGCTCCATATTGTGTGGTTAATTTAGGTAGACTGAGGCTATGGTGCTATGCATAGTGCATAATGGTCCGTGCTATGGATCAATATCTCCATTTTCAAAGTCCAAACAATCAATTGAACTGTTTAACATAATATCCATATAAAAATGTACTCGTAGATCAAATTTTACATTTTTTTAGAAATTTTTACTATCTTTTTAGATAGATGAAAAATCACTTGATCTAAAAATTCTAGACCACTCAAAAGTAGTGATTTTCGACTAGTTAGACCTTGGAAACGAAAATATTGATTTGCAGTACGGACCAATCTGCGCTATGCATAGTACCATAGCTTCACTCATTTAGGTATTTTTAAGTGATTTGCCAGTAACAGATCCATTTAACCCCGGGCACCCCCCACCCCCCTCCCAATCTCCAACACCAACAAAGGGGGAAAATATAAATAAAATATATAAAACAAATTAATCCCTAGACATACAATTAACCCATATGCATGTAATGACGTACTTACATAGCAATATTCATACCTTGTACCAAGTCATTACACCCACCCACTCTCCTACACCCTGACACAGATACATGCACAATAAAAAAAGAAAAACATTTCATACGAACAACACTATTTGTTCTAACAAGAAGAAAAACAACAGGAAATGTGAGCCCGGCCAGAATGGACTTCAGGTGGTTCGCACTGGGCAACTTAATGGCGATCTTGTCGTCTCTGGCGACACCGGAGCAGTCGACGGCAATAATGGACCTCATGGAGGAGCGGTGGGAGGAGCTCATAGGAGAGGTGCCCCTTAAAATAACTTACCCTGCCATTGAAAGTCATGAGTGGCGTATTGTAACCGGTTGTGATCCCAAGAACACCCGCTGGAGTTATCATAATGGCGGATCCTGGCCAGGTAATATTAATAAAGTTTGTTACTTGTATTCATGTGTTGAGATGCTAAAGTGATGGCATGTGCAAGTTGAGACCCTTATTTAATTTGTTATCAACAATATTTTTTTTTCACGTTTTTATTTTTTGGGGGTTTTGGCTGAAATTGGGTTTGAGACCCCTTATTTAATTGTTTTTGGATGGTCCAGAAACTCCAAAAAAATAGTAAAAATTTTCCAAAAAAAAAAAACATATATAATTTGGTCTCCAAACAAATTTTAATATGGAGATCATGTTGAGCAGTTCGGATCGACTGTTTGAGCTTTGAAAATGGATATAAGGATGTGAGGCACGATTGAGGTATGAAAGCCACGAGGTATTTGGACCCTGCTCTTAGATAAAATACAAAATCTATGACTCAAGATCTCTTACTTGTCTACTACATATGACTTGGGGAAATCAAATATTCCCTATGCATTCATTAACAAAGAATTGCCAGATTACCACCCCTGATTACTCTAATAGGGTATCATCAACAAACCCATCCCATGCAGTCATTAACAATGGATACATTAATTAATTATATGAAAAAAAAATCTATTATTGTTTCTATTTACTATTTACAAAACAACCGAGTTCTCAAGTTTTGCTTTCTAATTGAAAGTATGCATAACCAGTAACATTTTTTCACATGTCTAGTTATTTTCTTAATCACAGCATTGTTAGCCCTAAATTAAATATTTGGAGTGTGATAGTTTTTATATCATTTGATTTTAAAAACATATTTTCAGGCATGTTTATACCCTAATTTCTCATTCTTGTTTACTTTTTAGTGCTTCTATGGCTACTCACAGCAGCATGCATAAAGACTGGCCGGCCTCAGATTGCAAGACGTGCCATCGATCTTGCTGAGTCCCGGCTCCAGAAGGATGGCTGGCCAGAATACTACGATGGTACACTAGGCCGGTACGTCGGCAAACAAGCACGGAAATTCCAGACATGGTCGATTGCAGGGTATTTGGTGTCGAAAATGTTGCTCGAAGACCCGTCTCACCTCGGCATGATTTCTCTAGAAGAAGACAAGGCCATGAAACCGTTGATTAAGAGATCTGCCTCTTGGACATGCGCCAAACCTAATAAAGAAGAAATGTAATTTGTATTTTTTGAGTTCTAATGATTTTTTTTTTATTAATCATAAAGACTTGGTATACCGCAACAGGGTATAATCTGTCTTAAGTCCGGCCTTTTGTCTTAACAAATTGTGAACATTTTTTTTTCCTTTTCCCTCCTTTTTTTTTTCGGCTAAATAAAATAAGATGTGGTGACAGCGAGCTGCTAATTAAAACCAAGTTTTGTTCAGATCATTTTGGGATCTTTGAATTAGATATTATGCAACACGATATATAATTAAACTCTGAAGGAAATTAGTCATTAGTCATGTCGTTATTGGTTTTATCATGACACATCACGTGTGTCGGTCACGTGACTTGCATGTTGCTTGATGTTTCTCTTCCATCAGGTAAACTGATATAACATCACATTATGTGACTAATTTTTACAACATTATTTATTTATTTTATTTATTTTGTAACATTTACATAGTTGTAGTATTTTTTTCTGAGTTTTTTTTCAATGAATTAATTTAAAATTTGAAAAAATAATTAAACATGATCAATTCACCATGATGTCATCATTTTAGTCACAGGTGAAATTATGTTATGTTTCGTTTTCCTTCAGTATAATTAAAATAGAAAGCTCCGTACACGAGTATATTTTGGACATTGGTAATAGATACATAGAAATCAGTATATTGAATTGATAAAACTCAGAACGTTTCTTTTTATAACCAGCAAAATTACAATAACATAGGATATATTTCAAATAAACAAATATTCTTGTTACATTTAAATTAGACCAGGCTGCAACTATTTCATGAGCAAACAATTACAAAATCCTGCTTTATTCAAAAACCAATATATGCTGCCTAAATAATTCCAAACCTTAACTACAACATATCACATTTAAATAAGACCACAGCCGCTTTGGGGCTAAAAATTTGGCAAAATTTTAATTAATAACACCTATTAGACAGCAACAGGAGGCTTGAGAAATGTCATGGCTTCTTTTATATTATTCACCGCAGCTTCGAGTGTTGTCAGAGATGCAGCATAAGAGATTCTAACGCATTTATCATCACCAAATGCATCTCCCGGTACAAGCGCAACCTAATACGATTAAAATATAATTTCCAAAAAAAAATTCATAGGCAGACCTTTGCTTAAAATAATGGACAAAATACCCTTTTTGCTTTAGGTATATAAACGGGATGGAAGAGTCTAGGCAATTTAATACACAATGAGAGGCACATTTAACTACAACCAGGACAATATTCCCAAAAAAAAAATATATCATTAATATATCATTTAAAGAATAAATTTTAAAATAATAAAAATGCAATGTATTGGACCGAACCTGAGCCTTGTCAAGGAAGAAACGGCAAAGAGACTCAGAGTCTTTGATAGTGCCGAAACCTTCAACCTCAGACCCATAATGAGCACTGAAATCGATAAATAGGTAGAATGCTCCCTGCATTTGTAACAAAATACTACGAACATTTAAAAAAATATATACACATTATCTACATAACCTCTGAAGTAGACTAGTTATAAGAACAAAGAAGAAATCAATCATTGATATCGGTTCTATAGCCTAGTACCATGTACATGCTTGACCAATTCTGAACTGTACCAACAGTAAGGAATTGACCTTTTTTTTTTCCTGACCCTTTGGCTTTAAGTTTTTTTGTTTGTTACTTTTATAATGTCGGCACTGATAAAATAATGGAAATTATATTTCAGTTTGGACTGCAGAAGTTCTCAAAAACTCATAATTTTGGTCTAGAAAAGGGGAATTGTAGATACTGCTCTTAATTTCAGTCCAGCACCCCCCCCGCAAAAGATGAAAAAGTATAAAAAAAAAAAACACAACCAAAAGGGGAATCATTAATTCTGACCCTTAACAAAAAGCAGAAAAGAATTACTTTAGAACTTTAAATTAGTACCTGGGGTTCTGAAATCTTAACACCTGGTAATTCTCTGAAGCTCTTGACCAAGAAATCCCGGCGTTCACGGAAAGCCTTAACCATAGTTGCAACAGCTTCACCACCGGCATAACCTAAGTTCAGACCTGCTAACCCTGCTTTCTGTGAGATGCTACTTGCACCGGAAGTGTTCTGACATTTAAGAAAAATGATTATATAATTAAAGTGTGAACTTGAACTTTATTGTGTGACCCAGCAAAATAAAAGGTGCTTCACGTACCCCTAAATGTAAAGAATTATCATCTAATCCTAAAGAGATGCACAAAAACACCTAATTTCTCCAAGAACACCCAACTATTCCTCTATTATTACTTTCTTAGAAAGAAATAGTAACATGAGGGATATGCATACAAATAGGATAGATAAGGTGCCCGTAGGAGAGTACCTGGTATACCCTCTAGTTTCTAAGACATGATTTTGTTTTGAACTCTATCAATGTAGCTTAGGTTAGTAGAGATACAAAAGGCTTCAACAAACTTTTCAAATAGATCAGGTCCATACCACTCGTTGGACCCAATTTGACAGCAGTAACAGAGAGTGAGAGAGAGAGAGAGAGAGGGGTACCTGACTTTGAATTTTTGCACATGCAGAAAGAAAATGTTTCGGGCATGCAAGATATCCGAGCCTCCAACCCGTCATTGCAAATGCCTACAAAATAAAACAAATATGTTGCAATACTACACAAGACAAATCTGCCCCACATACATACTGACGATACCATGAAACAAGAGATTCCTATCGGGTTAATATAAAATTTCATACATCCTTATTTGCCATCCTTTTCTGTTATATCATGTTACACAACCAAATAAGTGTGTCGGCAATGAACCCATAATTTAACATGTTAACTATCAAAATTTAAATAGTTACCTTTGAAAATCCGTTGACAGTCAAAGTTCTGTCGTACATTCCTGGCAAAGATGCAAAGCTGGTGTGTTTAGCTGGTGAATATATAATATGCTCGTATATCTCATCAGACAATACCTGTAAAGATCAAGATGAAGTAATACTTATATTTGATGGTTTTCATGACAAACATAAAATGCACCATCAATTATATATTAGAATTTGCCAGAAGAATAAGTGAACCATCAAGAAACCTACCAGAAGTCTGGGGTATTTCCTGACAATATCAGCAATTTGTTCTAGAAGCTCTTTTGGGTATACTGAACCAGTAGGATTTGAAGGTGAGCAGAGAATAAGAAGCCTTGATTTTTCATTTATTTTTGAGGCAAGTAATTCAGGATTGAGCAAGAAATTGTCAGATATGTCAGTGGGGAGGATAACGGGTTCAGCATCCGCTAACCGGGCCATTTCTGGATAGCTCACCCAAAATGGGGCAGGGATCAAAACCTACAAAAAGTTAAGAAAGAATAATTTTCAGATCAAACCCTAGAAGATTCAGCATTTTTAATTATAGATACTTGGTATTTTTTGCAAAAAGCATTCAAAACCTATATAAATTCCTAAAGGAAACCAGTGAGGATTAACAGCAAAAAATTCATTTTATTTCTGTTTTGGTTAAGACTACAACAGTGTTTTAGATCATTTTATTGTTAATATATATGCACAGCATAGATTCTTTACCAGATTAATTCCAATTGGTTCCTTTGTGTGTTTGTAATAGAGCCTGAACTATGAAAATGCTACAGTAAGATATACAAAATATGAACTTCAATACGCGAATTATTCGCGAATTTTACGAATTTTCCGTGTTATTCGCGTTTTTTTCTCAAAAATTCGGTTAGGTTTAACTTAAAAACTGCTGAATCATTTTGAGAAAAATCTGATTTGAAACCTATTTGAGATTCAGTAGTTGGCTGAAGAATAGATCGAAATCGAAAATACGACGGAGAAAAGGGGAAAAGAGAAGAAGATAAATCTGACAGGTAGGACCCATTCATTAAAGGTGTGATTGATGTCATTTTAATATTCTCAGACCAATTAGACTTTACAAAGGCCGCAGCCCATCAACCTTTTCAATCAATTAATATTTTAATGTTTTGATTCAAATTGCATCTTCACGTGGCAGTTCATGATTGGCACAGGTCTTTTTTTTTTTCTTCTTTTGATTATAGTCCGTAGGCTTGTTTGGCACAAGTCTAGATCCTAAAGTAACTCAAATTTTGAATTTGAATATGGATTGTCTAATTAGAATTAAGATTAAACTAAAATTCTAGGTTCAGACTCAATGTACAGTTCTGAATTATTTCCGAATTATTCCCGAATAATATCCGAATTTTTCCCGAATTACGAATTTTTGATCATGCCGAACCGAACCCGAATTATTCATTTGTCACTATGCTTCCCCTCTCTAAAGCTTATAGGGTGTTCATGAAACAGAAAATATGCCACAATTGAGAAATATTAAATGTAACAGAAAATATTGTAATATTTCTTGAATACTGTATCAGGAAGTGGTGCCAGTGGTTTGGTATTTAGCTCCTTCAAACACTTTGTGATTCAATGAAATCGGTGGATTTATATCCACTTTTATCAGAAAAAAAAAATGTAACAGAAAATATTTACCTCATCACCAGGTGAGCAAACAGCTAGTACAGCTTGCATAATACACTGTTTGGCACCATTACTAACCATTATCTGATCTGGTGTGTAATCCAACCCATTTTCCTCTGATATTTCACATAATACATAGTTATGTTAAATGCTGGAGGAATTAAAAACAAAGGTGACTAGTCACTACAACTATACTTAATTGGTTTTTACTTGTAGTTTACCTTTGAGTTTATGGCAAATAGCCTTTCTCAGCTCGATTGTACCGGTGTTTGGAGTGTACCTTGTGTGACCTTCCCTTATTGCATTGATACCGGCCTGAGAAAACACACAAAAAGTGTTCTTAATAACAAATAAAAAAACACAGCAAATAAAACTGTTTGTCTTCTCCAAAAATAGATAGGAGGAATATATCAAAAAGAAATTAAAAATTAATTTTAGTTTTTGGAACTATTTTTGTACATGTCATAATCTAAGCTATTGCAAGTCAAATTGCTTTCCCTAATTTGATTGAATAAATTACCCAAAATTGGACAAAGAATTTACAGTTATTACCTCAGCGATGGCAGCAGGCGTGTCAAAATCAGGTTCACCAGCTGCAAGTCGGATTACAGGAACCCCAGCTTGTACAAGTGCAGTTGCATGATCTGTAATTGCCATAGTCTTTGACGGTTTCAGAGATTTCACCCTTGGGTTGATCGAATCATCAACTGGTACAATTGGTTCGGTACCATTTTGTGAACTTGCCTTGACCCTCATTGATACAAGGTTTATCCTCTTCTCCCAAGATCTGCACCAAGCAAAAATTTAATTATGCGTAATTTAAAAAAAGAAGTTAATTTTCACAAAACTTAATTTTCACAAACCACATTATGTAATTTTCACAAAACTTAAAGAAAAAAATATAAATTTTTCTTACTACTCTTAGCTTGTATACTTAATTGAACAGGGAATATCTTCAAAAATGAAAAATTTGATCAAATCCTACTGAATTTGGAAACTAAAATGCAAAGAATTCAATTTTGGCCAAAATTCGAGTTGTTAGCTTACTGGGAGAAGCAGACGGATTTAGGAGAGATGCATTGAGACAAAAAGCGAGACGAAGCGGGTTTAGAGAGAAGAGAGCGCGAAGGAGAGGTAAGCGTAGAGGCCTCCATCAGTAGATTCTACGATTGGCCTAAGTTTGATATGGAATCCAAGTAGATTCGGATTTTTGAGGAATTGGAGAGCACCAACGCTGTGCCTCGTCAGGTTTATACCCTTTTTGTGTAGTAGGTGTTGGTTTCCTTGTCTTCCTTTTCCCTCCTTTACCAACCCCACCAAAGTGACCAAACCTACTCTTAGGTGGAGGAGGAGGAGGACCGGGTCTTGCAACGTTTACCAACCAATTTTACGACTTTCTACTTTTTTGTACAAAACGGCCGTTTAGGCTGGCTGATTAATAAGCCAATTAGTTGTTGTTCACAGTGATCAAACCGTCATGAATTTTTCTAACTAATCAGCTACATTCTTGATTATAACTGATTATTTTCAATTAATCATTTAACAATATCATATCCGTCCGATGAACATGTTATTTATAAATAAAAAGTAAGAGGAAATGTGGACCGCAAAATAAAATTTCCGACCTATTAAAATATTTATTTGATAGAGATTGTAAATTAGAGTTAAATATCCATAGACAATATTGGTAAAGTTAAGATTAAAGTACATATTAATTTTGTATCTATAATCTGCTAATTAGTCATTGACGGTGATCAAACCGTTATGAATTTTTTCGACTAATGAGCTACACTCTCGATTATAACCGATTATTTTTAATTAATTATTTAACAGTATCATATTCATCCGATGAACATGTTATTTATAACCTTGCTTTTTAGAAGGAAAGATGTGATCACAAAATGAGATTTCCGACCTATTAAAATATTTATTTGATAGAGATCGTAAGAGTAAAATAGCCATAGACATCATTGGTGAAGTTAAGATTAAAATAACATATTAATTTTGTATCTATAATCGGTCGATTAGTCATTGACGGTGATCAAACTGTTATGGATTTTTCCGACTAATCAGCTACATTCTCGATTATAACCGATTATTTTCAATTAATCGTTTAGCGGCATCATATCCGTCCGATGAACGCATTATTTATAACCTGCTTTCTAGGAGGAAAGGTGCGACCACAAAATGAGATTTCCGACCTATTAAAATATTTATTTGATAGAGATCGTAAGAGTAGAGTTAAATAGCCATAGACATCATTGGTAAAGTTAAGGTTAAAATAGGATATTAATTTTGTATCTATAATCGGTTGATTAGTCGTTGATGATGATTAAATTGTTTGGATTTTTCCTACTAATCAGTTACATTCTCGAATATAACCGATTATTTTCAATTAATCATTTAGCTACATCATATCCTTCTGATGAACGAGTTATTTATAACCCTGCTTTCTAGGAGGAAAGGTACGACCACACAATGAGATTTCTGACCTATTAAAACATTTATTTGATAGAGATCGTAAGAGTAGAGTTAAATAGCCATAGACATCATTGGTAAATTTAAGGTTAAAATAACATATTAATTTGTATCTATAATTGGTCAATTAGTCATTGATGGTAATCAAACTGTTATAGATTTTTTCCAACTAATTAGTTACATTATCGATTATAACTGATTATTTTCAATTAATCATTTAGCAACATCATATCCGTCGATAAGCATGTTATTTATAATATTGCTTTCTAGGAGGAAATGTGCGACCACAGAATGGAATTTTCAACCTATTAAAACATTTATTTGATAGAGGATTAAATATCCAGATAAAGTTAAGGTTAAAATAATATATTAATTTTATATCTAGATTATACTTTATACTTTTATTCAGATTTATGCTTCGCATTTTTACTGGATTGAACTATAGAAAATTTAGATTGAAGAGTTAAAATATAGAAGAAAATTCTTGGGTACTCGTACGAATTTTTAAAATAAATATTTTTTTCATAAAAATATCTTAATATTCAATATTCTCATAAAAAATATTTAACTTTTTATTTAGTTATATTAAAAATTAAATTGATAAATATATTTTTTTACTTACCCGTAACATAACAGTAGGCTATACAATATTGAGGCATAAAACAACGAAAAAAATTATGACTCAAATTTGAGTCATCAAAATAGATCAAATAATTGTATTCATAATGAGATACACGCACACAAATTAGTCTTGTAAATAACGGTATGTGCTCATCGGACGAACAGAGTATCACTTCATAAAATCCTGTTTGATGTCATCACAAAATGTTTGATAAATTAAAAATTTTAATTGAGAAGCCATCAGTGCCCGGGGCCTTTGATATCTTACATGAAAACACAGTTTTTGTAATTTCTTCTAATGTTTTCAGATTCTCAGAGGCAGCCCACAATGGTTGAACTGACACTTTCCTAACTATTGTAGTGGCTAGTAAATTTCTATAATAAAAAAAAGTGTAATATGATTCCTAATTAATTGCATATCCTGTATTAGTTCACCATCAATCAAGAGGGCAAAAATTGAATTTTTCTTTTTCCTAATGGAAGCTTGGATATGAAAATACTTAGTATTAGCACTCCCTTCAAGAAATATACCTCTTCATCATTAAATAATTATTTCAAATCCAATTGACACTCTTACCACTGTTGTTGTGCTAAGTCATCCAAAGAATCGAACTCAGCAAGACGTTCAAACTTGTCTAGTTTAGATAGCAATTGGGATTTGGTTTTCCTCTGAGAAGCTCTAAGATTATTATTCCACCCTCTTAATTTCTGTCGCAAAAATTAAAGTTTTAAACGCCAACTATTACCTAAATCCTGAGTAAGAGAGAAGGAATTCCACCACTTTAATAACAATTCAGAAAAACCCTCTTGGTGTAACCAATCTTTCTCAAACGGACAGATTGAACCCTAAGTAAAGAATAAGCCCCTGAATTATTTAATGTTAAAATAACATCAAGATTAGTGGAAATATTTTATAGTTAATG
This sequence comes from Carex cristatella, assembly GCA_024447775.1. NCBI lineage: Eukaryota > Viridiplantae > Streptophyta > Magnoliopsida > Poales > Cyperaceae > Carex > Carex cristatella. The sequence goes on along the minus strand of JAJHPF010000023.1, from coordinate 7,047,518 downwards.
TTAAACCTGATCAACTTGCTACAAATTAAAAGATGTTGATGATTAAAACAATATTTTTTAAAAGTGATACTTATCCTACAAACATTCTATGATTCGTCAAAAAAAAAAAAAAAAATTCTATAAGAGATCAGATGAGTCCATAAGATCAGACGAGTCCATTTTAACAATTGATTGTGGTGGTCGCATCGTCAAGGAAGAATTATTATTTATTTCTCTTAATTGGTCCCACATTAGAAGCCTAGTTTGAATTTTGTGTTGTCACTTAAGAGTCCTTATTTAGTCAACATTTAAAATGTCCAAAATATATGGTATATAAATTTTCTTGTGACAATTGTGCTTCAAAAGACAAATTTTTCTATTCCAACTTGTTAATATATATATAGAGACACGCACACTTAGTATTTACATGATTTTATATATATAGAGAAAGATTGGCTAATATCAAAATATTTGTTCCTAAGTCGTGGAACAAACGCTTCTGTTTTTACATTTTGAAAATTCAAACAGTCGATTCAAACTATTTAACATTCAATCTATATTAAAATGTGTTTGGAGACCAAATTTTATATTTTGTTGAATTTTTTTACTATTTATTAAGCTAGTTTTAAAATCAATTTTTTTACTATTTGTACGAGAGCTCAGGAACAATCGATTGTATATATATTAATAAAATAAAAAAATGTATTCGTAAATAATTCGTAATCCGCCTTTTGTTCGCAAATAAAGTATATAATACGTTTTTTTTTTGCGTTTTATTCAGCGTTCATTTTTTTTTTGTTACAATCCAATCCGTAGGTCTCGGTGTTCGGTCCGAAAACATAAATACACACACACACACGATCTATATTGAGATGAATGGCCCATGGGCCAAGTTGCTGCTTCTCTTAATTCTATTTGCCTACTACTATTATGCATACGTAAGAGAGTACATCTTTTTCACTTGCTATTTTTCACATGTATTAGATGCATATTTTCGCAATAAGTGCATGAGTCTCCTCCTCATGTCTGAAGCATTTCATACCATGTAAAAATACAAATTGCATTTTCTACATGCTATATGCATTTTTTTTAGCAATATGTCAGATAATTTAAACCCACATTCGTGCTGTCGTGCATATTATGTTCTTCTTAGCTATTTCTTCAATCGTTCAATAGACAATTGAAATCATATAATTTTTTTTTTCTGATATATCGAACAACTACACTTAATTTAAAGATCTAATTTAAAAAAAATTAATATTGAAAATATCCAACTAAATTTACTTTAATGAAGTATTAGAGGAAATCAATATTAAATAATCAATGAATCTGACCTTTTTTTCGAATTTGACGAATATTTAATGGCTTATATCCAATTGAGACTTGTGCAATGCATTAGGAAAAAAAAAAAAGAACTCTCAGATCTCATTTTCTCTTCCAAAGGTTTTCTTTTTTTTTTATTTTTTTATTTCTTCTTGCGCATTCCTATCTTGTTTTCTTTAACATATCAGAAACCTCTCGTCTACTCTGGTGCTAGTCGGTGTTTCTCCTCTCCCACAAAAAGTATTGATCTTTTTCATTTTTTTACCATAATTTGAGGTAATTATAAAAAAATATGTGAATAATTAATATATATATATATATTCTAAATTATGTTTGCATAATTTTAGATATATTGAGCAAAATGTTGCTAAATAAATTGCAGGATGAATTAAAAATTAAATCAAGGTGTGACTATCCACGTATTGTCAAATATATTGGGTACTGTTTTCAAAGAAATGATGGATTTATTGTCTATCAATTCATGAGAGATGGTAGTTTGGATGCCTCAATATCTAGAAGTTTAATAGTTTTAAAAACTTTAATTTTCATTCTTCAAATATTTACTAACTGACTTTTTCATATGTCATTTTGCATCAAAATCCCTCTGACAAGGGATATTACAAAACTTGTGATAAATGAGTAAACGAGTCATACGGTACTCATGCATTATTATAATTCATAAAGATGTAAGTCCTAAAATAAAAAATTAATAATTATAGATGGAGAATATCCTGCACAGCCTCCACTACTATGGAAGAAAAGGCTAGAAATTGCATTGACGGTTTTAGATGAGATAAGATATCTCCAGCAAGAAATAGAATGAGAGTTGGGTGTTATTAATGTTGATTTGAAGTCCGAGAATATACTAATGGATGAGGCATGTACATTTATGTTATTTGAGAGAAATTATTTTTGTAACGGTTCAATGTGATTTTTTAATTTATTTTGTAAAATATGCAGGACCGTAATCCGTATATAGCGGATTTTGGGGCTGCTGTGACAATAACTAAATTTTATAATGTCACAGAGTCTGTTGCGCTAGGAACGGATATTTACAGCTTTGGTTCCATTCTCTTGGAATTAGTCATGAGACGATAGCTCGAGGCTAAGAAAATGGAACAAAAGATCACCCCTGATTATGTTCGACGCATAATATCTGAATAATTTTATTGTAATCATGCACTATGTCTAAAATTATTTGCACATTTTATTTAATTGAGCTTTTCTTCGATGAAACTTAGGAATAGAAATCTTTTTCTTTATTCTCGTTTTCTAAATTATAAATACATGGCTTCTACCGAGTTCTGTTATCTGAGTTTAAAGTTTGGGTTTTATTAAAAGCTCACATCTTATATATCAGTGGGAGTAAATATGGTTAATCAAGAGGGGTTTCAAAGTTACGAAAGTTTTGGTAATTTTCATTATTACGAAAGTTACGAAATATGGTTAATCAAGGGGTTTTGGGGTAAATTACCAGAGGCTGCACACTTCTTATTAATGAAATTTGTTTTATATATCGATTGTCTCAACTAAAAAAAAGGAATTTTTTTTAGTTAATAAATCTCTAACTGTATCAACTTCCTAACGCGTATCCTTGTGTTAATTGCATTTCATACATGTTATATACATTTTTTGGCAATATATCGGATAATTTAAACCCACATTCATTCATATTATGTTCTAATTCGTTATTTTCTCAACCGTTCAACATAAAATTGAAATCAAATAAAAGTTATTTTTTTATATATCGAACAATTAAACTTAATTTAAAATCTAATTAAAAAATAAAATTTCTCTAATGAAAATATCCAACTCAATTTAGATTAATAAAATATTAGAGGAAATCAATTTTGAAATGGAAATCAGCAACACACTTTCGAATACATTGCAGGTGTGTCAATAATTTTTGCTAAATTCAGTATGTATGATATTCTTCAAATTATTCAAAGTAAACATCAAATGCACCTTCAACTATATATTATAATTGACCGGAAAAATAAATTAATTATGAAAAAAATTACCAGAATAAAGGAATCATAATTTCCTTGAAGAATCTAATCTGTCCACATTTCAAGTATACCATAGAAGGCACTATCAACATGTTTTTTTTTTTAGCCTATAATTTAAAATTGGAGATGTATTAAATAAACCTAATTTCTTTCAAACCGCCTCATGTCTCATTATTTTGTCTAGATTGCGACTCCAATTTACACCGAAACTTGTGCCTTAAAGCCTAAAAATGTGGACTTTTCGTTTAAATATCATTAGAATGTGGTACTGCTATGTTTTGTTTCTTGTTTTGCAGGAAACAGGCGAAATTCTGGATCTGACAACTCTCCATACGGTCCGTACAAGATCAGCCCGACCACACGTAAGGTTCCACAACAAGAGGCAACAATTCTCCAAGGCAAGGACAAGTATACGGTCCGTATAGGATTCTATACGGACCGTACAAGCTATTTCGGAAACCCAGGCTGGAATTGGAAACAGAGACAGCTGGGGAGGCTGAAAAGGAAAGCTATTATTTCACAATTTCGGGCATTAAGGCAGAGAATTTCAGATCTGAGAACCATGTTTTGTTCATTCTTGGTGCTTGGGAAACAAGAAAGAACTTGGAGAAGAAGAAGAAGAAGTTTTGCAACGGAATCTTCGGATTTTCTATTGTTTTTCTATGAACTCTTTCATAACTTTTATTGTACTTTGTTTCGAGAACATGAGTAGCTAAATTTACTGTTTCTGAGATTAAGATGTAGTTGACGTTTGGTTTTACTTATATGTTACTTGGATTTGTGTTGAATGCTTAGTTTTCATTTTGTTGTGTAGTATTTTAATTGCTTGGTTTTTGCTTGCTTGAATTGAATAGTCAACCCGTTAGACGAATGTGCACGTCTAAGTCGATAGGTTACAAGTCTATAATATTCAATCCAACTGAACCAAGTATATGAGGTAGATTTACGAACCAAAGAGTACCGAAAGGCGGAACTTTCCTTGAGGCGAAAGTCCTAGGATACCTTTAGTAAACCAACAAGTGACTTAGGTAAATTGGACTAAAAAGCGAAAGTTGAGGTTTAAGGCACCTAAGAGGGGAGTACTTGAGTCCGATAATCGGGTTACTAAGCCAAAATTGCGACAGCTAAGACTAGGAATCTAGATACGGTCGATAGAAACCCTAGACGAAAGCACCAACACAGAAACAGTAGCTGCAGTATTAACACGGGGGCCTATACGGACCGTATAGGTTTCTATACGGACCGTATAGGTTTCTATACGGACCGTATAGGTTTCTATACGGGCCGTATACTCTGGGTCTGAACTGATACGAAGTCTGAAACCCTGGAAACCCTTTTTATAATTTGAAAACAAACTTTAAATCTTTCTTTTCATTGTTTTAATCATTATTTCAATCAAGTAGAATTTTAGAACTAAACCAAATCCAATTTTTCTCACTTCTAGGATTTTAGTAATTTTAAGTAGAGTCTAGTTATTTTCTTACCGTCCCTGTGGATACGATACCCGACTATACCAACGGTAGGACTGTGCACTTGCAGTCTTGACCAGAGGTAGACCCGAATTTTAAAAGGTACAGCTCGATATACTGAAACTTAGAAGTACACTATCTGTGGACGAACACCACCGTAAAAGAACTGCTCATTTTTCTTTACTGTTGTTCCTATAATTCGCAATGAATAATTATCAACTAATCTGTTTTAAATTTTAGAAAGAATTAAAGATAGTGCGTATCTTCAACTATCAAACATTGTGAAGCTCTTAGAATATGAAAATCATGTTGAGTAGTTCGGATCGACTGTTTCGAACTCTTAGAATATGAAAATCATGTTGAGTAGTTCGGATCGACTGTTTGGACTTTAATTGTATAATTTTTAGATGTTTTGGACGGTGTCCGATCCAAAGCCATTTGGACTAAATCTTATTCCGAGTAACTATTATTAAAAGGAGAAAATATACAATTGACAGCTACCGTATATTTGATAGATTATATATAATAAATTAATAATAGAAGAATAAAATTATTTAATTAGGAAATTTGCATACCAATAAAGAAATGAATCAGATTTGGAGCAATTAATATGACAAATAACATCTATAACTTATGTTCTTCTTTCAAAGGTAATGTTGGCATGACGGGTCATTCAAAACTCCATCACCCTCTCTCCCCCACATATAAAACCTCTCTGTATATTAAGTTTCAACTAGACTTGCTTGATTTTCTTAATATTAAATTATGTTGTGATAATGTTATAAAAAATTATATGCTACATATCACCACGAAAAAGAAAAAAAAAGGAATTTGGAGAGCCAACTTTTCAAAAGAGATAACTATATAAATATTACTTTTTAAGAAAGAGTATTACAAATCTTTGTCAAATAAATCTAATTTCAATTTCTAATTAAAAAAATAAAATAAAATAATGGGCCCAATAATTATATTTATGATTCTTATAAGAGGAGGGATCCAATTACACTCTTTTTTTTGACACATCTTGACATTGTTTTTTTTATAGGTCAATTTTACAATTTCAAAATCCAAACAGTCGATCTGAACCGTTCAACATGATAACCATATTAAAATATACTTGGAGATCAAATTTTACATTTTTTTTGAATTTTTTTACTATATATTAAGATGGTTACAAAATTGCTGTTTTTCAATGGTCCGAAAACAACAATTTTGTAACCATCTTAATAAATAGTAAAAAAATTTAAAAAAAATGTAAAATTTTATCTCCAAGCATATTTTAATATATCAATCATGTTGAACGGGTTGGATTGACTATTTGGACTTCGAAAATGATAGGTGTCAAAATGTGTCAAAAAAAAGAGTGTAATCGGATCCCTCCTCTTCTTATAAATACTTTTGAATTTGTCATGAGACATCAAAGAAAATCAATAAATATATAATATATATGTATACTTTTCTATGCAAAAATATGTGGATATCAATTTAAATCATATCAAGAAATGCTTTCCTTCTGTCCGTCTACACAGGAAAATCAAACTGGTGAGCTGATGAATATTGTTCAATCTTTAACTCTTTTTTGGATTTTTTGTTGTTATTCAAATTCAAGCTGGTGAGCTGATTAATATTGTTCAATCTTTAACACTTTTTTGGATTTTTTGTTATTATTCAAATTTAATTATTTTTAGACTCTTTTTCAATTTTTAGACTCTTGTGCAAACTAATTATTTTTGTTCAATTTTTAACCATTTATCAGATTCTTTTTTTTTATTTTTCTATTAAAATTAGATTATTTGTAATACTATACAAAATACGTATAAAATTAGTAACTGAGAATAATGTAAGAAATGTTTGAATGTGTCTTTTAATAAAATGAGTAACTTTAACAAACAAATGGTATTTTCTGAATAGAGTAAGATAATTAAGTGAAACTAAAGTTAAATATGATAAATCGATTTTCTGAAAATCTAATTAACTAAGATAATGTATAATGAGATATTTAGAAAATGTCTGAAATTTAGAATTGATACGATATAGATATAACAAAAAGTCTAATACTTGAAAATATTTGGACTAATTTGAAAAATATGAAAAGTTAAAGGTTACAATTGCAAAATTAACAAAAAAATGAAATGACCGACGTGGAAATTTGTGCCACGCGGCCAACATGGTTGATCCTCCTCTCCCATAAAATAAACGAAAAAATGAACGAAAGAAAAAAAAAAAAAACGAAAACCAAAGAAAACAGGAAAAGAAAAGAGAAAGGAGAAAAAAAAAGAAAGAAAACAAAACATAGGAGTTTCTTTCTTTCTCAGTATGTGCTGTATAATAATTTTTGAAATAGCTGCTGTATAATAATTATTATAGGTATATATCTCTTTTCTCTTTTCTATTTGATCTCCTGATCTGATTAAGGGCTGATAAATCTTGGTAAATGAATAAGCAAGTTATATTATGTTGTGAATCGAGTTAAACAAGTTGATTGATTGAAAATTCTTCTTCTTTTTCTTTTATTTTCTTTATAGGGTTTCAACCCGTTAATCATGATTGGCTTCGATACTGATCACCTTAGTGGTGCTATACTGAGTTGTTATTATCTCTGATCCTCTCAAGCTTGTTGTGCTTATTATTATTACTCTAGATATTTGTTTACAATAAAAATATTATATAAAGGATAAAATTACAAAATTTCTTAAATTGATAATTTGATCATGTTAAAGGGTTAGAGCATCTGTATCTCTGAAACTCTCAGAGTTTCTAAATAACTGTTAACAGAATTTTAGAAATTCCAGACTCTCTGAATTTCTAAATCTCTACATCCCTAAAATTAAAATTACAGTTTCTTAATTGTTACATTAGCATTTAATTAAAACAGTGTTAAAAATTGAGCGAATGAGAATTGATTATTTTGCCATGTCAGAGTTTTGAAACAGTTTCATATTTAGAAACTATTAAACAAAATTGTTAAATGTGAAATCCATTTACATCTCTGAAACTGGTTTAGAAACTGTCAAGTCAGCTTTGAAACTAATGCAAAAGGATAAAATATTAATGGTAGGCTGGCTGTGAAATTTAAAGGAATTGAATGAACTTTTGGGTCGGCTGAGAAGCAAAATGAGTTGAGCTTAGGCTTATCCGAAAATTTATGGACTTGAATACTTAGATTTGACCCGAATTTGAACTTGGAATAATTGGATTGTTGGATAATTTGTTTAGGCCGAAAATCAATAGTAAAAAATTTAGATCGAAAATTAATAGTGAAAATTATAAAATTACAGTAGGACTTGGACCGTTGGTCTTGAACTGAAAATGAATTGGACTTGAACTATTAGACTCGGACTGAAAATGAATTAGATTGGAATTGATTTAAAACTAATCGACTGAAATAAGAACATAATTGAGATTTAAATATTAAAATACGTATATTGTTCTGTTATACTTAATTATTATAAATATTGATCATAATATATATTATTCTGATATAGGCATAATTATGGAAAAGACAGATGAGACCGAGTGTTTATAAAGAACAAACTGATGATGACCTCACTTGACTGCTCTATGATATCAGGTGCGTAGTTATTGGATTAGTCTGAGATTCATGACTAGAAATTAAATCGTAACTCGCTGTGCATGTTTTGAATATCTGATTGACAGTATTGACTGAACTGCTACATCATATGCATAACCCAATATAATTGAAACTGAATTACAGGAAAGTCTGTTGACTGTCATGTTGATATTGCTTATCGTTTGGTTGATTCTTATTGCAAATGATTAATTGAGACCACAGTGATTGAATTGATTAAATATTGAATATTGTAATCCTTGAACCTCCATATAGTGGAGAAAAATGATTAATATATTGTAAAGTCTAGCTAGTTACTAGACTTTACTCCAGGACCCTTATGCGCATATGGTGAATAACCCAACTGAACCCAGTACTAGTTGAGTAGAGGATACTGAATAAATATTAATTGTGGTTGTAAGACTAATGAACTTTGGTAACTGTCTTACAATAATTTTTTTTTTTCCAATAATGACAGTATTGTAATATTGATTTTGTATTGTTTCCGTTAACCAATGGTCAGGATAGTTAGAATAGTATAAGTATGACACGACAGATACATGTTATGTGGAAAGGCAAATGTGGGTTGCTAGATGACATCTACATGACAAGTCGGATGATTTCGTCAGTGTTACCAGATTAGAAATTGTAAGTTAAGAAACCAAATATTATCGGACTTTATGGTTTAAAATATTTAGATCCAAACCATTTATTAAGAAACCAAATATTTTGATCCAAAATATTTTGATCCAAACCAAATATTTATGTAATTTTTTGTTGTTCAATTGGATACTGTTATTGAGCATTTGTATTCATCATTTTAAAATGAACTGTAAATTTCTCGTGCGGAGATTTCATTCTGAATATGAATTTCTCTCGAATCCAATAATCTGAGTGGCAATAAGCACTGGGAAATAATTTATTATTTCTCACTTGTTTTCCCTTGTGAGTTACTGGTCTGTTAGACGAAGATTGAAAAATGCTTTTGGGATGTAATTGACAGCAGGACCACCTAAATGTATGAGATTTGAGTTTATTTTATCTGACATGGTACAGGAAATTCATTTAGCATCATCCACTAGAAATAGTCAGATAATTATTGTAAAATAATTGAGATGTGGTAAAATTAATGGATGCTATTGGCAAGGTATACAAAAGATCCATGCCTTTTGTTACGTAGATTGTTATGGAAAAATAGACGCGGGTTGTCATTGCACCACCAGATCGGGGGTGTGATATTATTCTTTTCAACCTTGTTCGCACACAGGTGTGTACTCCTAAGTTTCAGTACTAGGTGTGTTCTGCTGAACGATGTTGACAACGCCCTGATTGAAGTTGGGTTGGTTGCCGGCAACCCTTGGCAATCGGATCGCTCCTCTAACATCTCCAGCTCTTGGGACATTGAACTCTCGCAATGTCCTCGGCACAAAGTCTGCTCCCTCGTCATCTGAGAGTTGCTCATTGACCTGCGGTCCTTGTTCGTTTTCACTCATGGTGCCTGTTTCTGGATCTGCCTTTCTGTTGTCGGGTTGTACGGTCCGTATGAATCTTGTGCGGGCCGTACACAGAGGTGACAGATGTGGTGGTGTTGGAACAACTGTGGTGGAAGTCAGCCCCTTGCTTCTGAGATTGTAGTGGTTCTTGGGCTGTGGATCTTCCAGTATGTTCCTGAAAAGATATAAAGAAAAGAAAGATAAAAATTAAAATCTAGAATTAAGCAAAAATAAGAAAAAGTCTAGAAATTTTAATTGCCGTCCCCGGCAACGGCGCCAAAAACTTGTTCGCACACAGTGTGTACTCCTAAGTTTCAGTACAGCGAGCTGTACCTTTTAAAACTCGAGTCTACCCTTGGTTGAGACTGCAAGTGCACAGTCCTACCGTTGGGTATAGTCGGGTATCGTATCCACAGGAACGGTAATAAAAGAACCGGACTTAACTTAAATTGACTTAAAATTCTAGAAGTGAGAAAAGTTGATTTGGGGTTGGTTCTAAATTCCTACTTGATTAAAACAATGATTAAAGCAGTAAAAAGAAGATTAAAGTTGTTTTTAAGATTATAAAAAGGGTTTCCAGGGTTTCAGACTTCGTATCTGTCTAGCCCTAGGGTATACGGCCCGTATAGAATTCTATACGGTCTGTATAGGCCCCCGAGTGAATACTGCAGCTACTGTTTCTGTGTTGATGCTTTTGTCTAGGGTTTCTATCGACCAGATCTAAGTCCCTTACCTCAGCTGTCGCAATTTTGGCTTAGAACCCGATTTACCGGACTTAACTACTCCCCTTTTAGATGCGTTAACCCTCAACTTTTGTAATTTTGGACTAAGTTATCTAAATCACTTGTTGGTTTACTAAAGGTATCCAAGGACTTTCGCCTCGAGGAAAGTTTCCCTTTCAGTACTCCTTGATCCGAAGACTTACCTCATTTACTTGGTTCAGTTGGATTGAATATCATAGACTTGGCTCCTAACAATTAGACGTGTGCATTCGTCTAACGGGATGACTAATCAAACTCAAGCAAGCAAAAACCAAGCAATTAAAATACTACTCAACAAGATGAAAACTAAGCATTTAACACAAATTCAAGTAGCATACGAGTAAAACCAAACATCAACTACATCTTAACCCTAGAAACAGTAAATTTAGCTACTCATGTTCTCAAGAGAAAGCACAATAAAAGTTATGAAGGAGTTCATAGAAAAACAATAGAAAATCCGAAGATCCGTTGCAAAAACGCCTTCTTCTTCTTCTCCAAGTTGTTCCTTGTCTCCCAAGCACCAAGAATGAGTTAGAATGAGAATGACTCCCTCTCAGATCTGGAATATCCTCTTTAATGCCCGAAATCGCGAAATAAAAGCTTTCCTTTACGGCCTCTCCAGTTGTCTCTGTTTCCAATTCCAGCCTGGGTTTCCGAAATAGCTTGTACGGTCCGTACAGAATCCTATACGGACCGTATACTTGTCCTTGCCTTGGAGAATTGTTGCCTCTTGTTGTGGAACCTTCTGTGTGGTTGAGCTGATCTTGTACGGGCCGTACGGAATCTATACGGACCGTACAAAATCTATACGGGCCGTACGAAAACTATATGGGTCGTACATATTCTATATGGGCCGTACGGATTCTATACGGGCCGTATAGAAAGGTGTCAGCTCTAGAATTTCGCCCCTTCAAAATAACAAACAAAACATGGCAGTACCACATTCTAATGATATTTAAATGAAAAATTCACATTTTTAGGCTTTAAGGCACAAGTTTCGGTGTAAATTGGGGTCGCAATCTAAGCAAAATAGAGAGACATCAAACCTTTTGTTCAATCTTACAGATAACCTCTACTCTTTACATTACATGCAATGGCGGATCTACATTCAATGAATGGGGGTCAATTGACCCCCATTCATTTGGAATTTTTTTTTTATTTATACCCTATTTTTAATCAATTTAAATTAAAATATTATGAATAAGGTGAAATTGATCCCATTTGTAGTAGAAATTTTTTATATACTTGAACCCCATTCATGTTTGACCCCCATAGCCGGAAAATTTGGCCCTAATTACATGTGTTTAAATTTGATATTCTTTTTTCTTTTTCTTTTTTTCTAAGACCTTGTTAATTAAGCTATTGGTGAGCAAACCTATTGAATATTATTCAATCTTCAAAGCATTTTTTTTTTGTTTAAATCGGTTTTTTTTTCAGGTCCTTGTTCAAACTTACCGATAACCTATATTTCTTTACATTACCTCTATTTAAATCAGATGTTTTTTTTTAGACCTTTGTTGTTTACATTACTTTTGTTTCTTTACTAATAACCTTTGTGTTTTTTTTTTTTGTTTCCCAAATGGTAGATAATCAAGCTATTATGACACCACCTATTAACTAGCTAGACTCAAGTTATTGGGTCGCCTCCGACACAAAATATCAATGTAGCGGAGCCTCATCAAGATAAATTAACAAGATGCCAATGTTTATTTTTATTTTTTTCTATTTTCCAAACATTTTTGGCGTGATTTAGTGAATTCAAATTAGAGTTAAAAACTTGAAGACTAGAATTTCTATTTTGTATAGACTTTATCTTCTCAACAATTTTTTTTTAAATAAATTAATTAACTGAATTAAAACTCTAGAATTCAAATTAATAATACTTAAAAACTAACATAACAAAGTTTCAATCTCCCACCAAAGTTTTAGAACACTATCGTAATATTAAAATCACTAAAACAATTAACCAAAATTTGAAAGTCAGATCGTACTTTTGTGACCAAGATTATTTTTTTCCTCAAACTAAGTGAAAGTTGAACTGAACTTCTACAATTATGAAATTAACAGGGCTTGCAGTAGTATCTGGGCCGAATTGAAGAAAAAAACCAAAGCGTTACACTAAATGAAAACGGGCCTAAAAACATATCCTTATTTTAGTGTCAAACTCAGCAAGATTCTGGCCCACTACTGAACCTATTACCCTCTGATTTTGCGGGTCCCACTTTCCAGTACCACTGAATAACTGAATTTTTGGGTCCCACCTTTCAGGAATAGCACTTCTCTCGCACCTTCTCAGGAAACAATTCAAATCACCTAAGGCAACATAATATTTCTATTTTAATTAAGACCGTACGATCAGAATCGACACGAATATTAAAGGGACCCTGAGCATTCCACCCCGAGCCGGATTGGTCCGGATTCTGATCGGACGGTCTATATCTATAGAGAATATTCTGTTACCTCAGATTACATCAACTCCTTAATTTTCTGGTCCAACTTGTCAGTATTTCAAGTTCCACTGACTCTTGGGTCCCGCCTTTCAAGAATTATGGTCTCTTGCTCTGGTCTTCTAAGCACATACGTCGGTCTCGCTCTCTCAGATCTCAGTTGTTCATTTCTCCTTCTCGTACAAGATCAGAATCAGAGAAGTGAGAAATGGAGGAGGTCTACAGGGTTGTGGAGGAGGTGAAGGTGGCGATGAACGAGCATGTCGATCTGGTGTCGGATCTGCTCCAGCGCGTCTCGTCCGAGCTCCGATCCGGTTTCGCACCTGCCGTTGATAATCTCCTCGGCTTCTTCCACGCCATTGATTGGAAGGTGCTATCTCATTTTCTCTTTTGTTGTTTACTTACGCTCCATTTTCATCAAAGTTTCATGGTTTACCACTGTCAGAGAAATAAACTGTTGAATTTAGTGCGTACACCTCAGGAGCTGGGATTTCGGTCTATTAGTTGATTGGAAGGATATTGTCCGATGGGGGGTGGAAACTTTACAGACTAGAAAGTAACTGATTTTAGAGAAATAATTTGATTCATTTGATCTTATAGCATTTTTAGAAAAAGGTACAGATATAGAAGTTTATACTGTGAAATTAACTCACTAGAAAGGTGAAGTCCATCTACTAAGTTATTTATTTGTTTAAATTTTGGGAATGATGTGAGATTGGATCAATCCAAAACACAGCAAACTCCTAATTTGATAGTGTCAAGAAAATACAAGGGCAAAAATTAAATTTATTGATGCCATAATTTTTCTGATTATAGGAGCCATGGCTGATTGGCTTGTTAACATTTTATGTGGTTCTTCTGCTAGTGGTAATCTTTTCTAGGAGAAGAGTGAATTTTCAGCTTTTCCTCTCATTTCTCGCTTGTAAGCTATTCTCTTCTCCTCATTTTCTTTTCCCTTTTTAATTTCATATTCGATACTTCAAGTACTCGATGATTGTTTTGCTGAATTCAGTCAGAAAATAAGATTTGAAAACTGAAGGAGGATGAAAAGAAGAGAGTTTCCTTTAAATAATTAAGGATTAGATAATCAGTTGGCACTGTGTTTTCACTTTTCACCCCTTTTTGGCTAAAAATTGTTTACTGACCCAATAATATATTGAATAACAAGTGATGTGTAGTGTGTACTGCTACTTACGTGTATATTATTTTGTGGAATTGTAGTTGTTGGGGTTTATATGGCTGAGAGGATAAATACCTTCTTGGGGGAGAATTGGAAAAGTTTCTCAAGCCAGAATTATTTTGATCCAAGTGGGGTCTTCATTTCAGTACTTTGGTCAGGCCCACTTATCCTTATTACCGTCCTTATTGTGGTACGTTTTCTTTTGTTTTACAATTTTTGTTTTGTCCACATATACTCTTAGCTAACTAATTATCAGATCATGAAATTGTGGTGCACTATGGCCTACATGCTGGTAACTAAACTTAGTTACTTACCGGTCCTTTGTAAGAACATTCAAAATGTATAACAAAAGAACAAAAAATACAGTAAAGACAGAAAGAAAAATACCAAAGAGAATAGTGAGCCGAGAGAGAGAGAGAGAGAGAGAGCATCAGTTGGTACTGGCAACTAAACTTAGTTACTTACCAGTACTTGTACTGGCATGCGTCAGTGATCTGTTAATAAGGTACCAGTATGTCCTAATACTCGTACCAATAACTCAGAGTCGAGATATTTATGTGGTATCCTTTTGACTAGTAAGGCTGTTGGGGATATTTATGGAAACAATGAAATTTGCATTCACAAATGTTAAATCAACACAAGATAATGTTCATTGTTTTAAATGTTGACAGTTGACACAACTTATGTATATTGTGATGTTTTCTCTCCTAAAATTTAGGTCAATACTCTGATCACGCTATGTGGTTTGATGGTGAGATGGAAGAGAGCGGAATTAAGGCACCGTGCCAGGCAGGCTCGTGCGAAGAAGGACTAATAAATATGTTTCTCTACTAGAATTATCTTTTTTCCTTAATTAGTTCAAATCTGTCATTGAGGGTTATATTTTTGTATTTGTTCTTTCAGATGTTATATTTTTAGTCAGAAATATGTTTGGTTTGATTTGCCCAACAGAAAGTGCCAGAGTTAAAAAAGCCTAACAAATTTTGCAGTATATACGAAATTTTGGGGACATATACTCGTGTTGGTCTAATATAAAAAATTATATATTTTGGTACCTTCGTGTATGTGACAAAATGTTCCATTTTGCAATTTTCTCTGTTCTGTTTTATAGATGGCTCAATGGTTTTCTCCGTATTTTCTCTGTTCTCTTTTATTTGATGTATTTTTGGTAGGAAGCTAAACTATTGGAAAAATATGGTACCAATTGCTGGCATTCGGTTAGATGCCCTTATCATCATAGAGAACGTGCAATCAGTGTTCATCTGTATTCGATTTGCTTGTTTTGGTTTTTAACCATGCAAGTTTGTGTCATTTCTCTTGTTATTAATTGAATTAGGTTTTTTGTGAAGTACTATATTTTTGTTTTTAATTTGGTTTAGATCTGCAAATTAAGAAAAACCAGACTCACTGATGAGCTTTCTAAATGTATTTGAGTTCAATCAGTTTTTGTTGGATATTTGAGCAAACCAACTATTCATTTCGGTTCATTTAGTCTAAAGAGACCCATTTCAGTTCGGTTTTCGCATATTAGTTAACACTTAACAGCAATCATGACTACACAAGCTTTTGCAAAATTACCCATAAATAAAAATAATTCTAAGTAGTGGAGAGAACAACGTTATAGTAGTTTCCAGAAATTTATACCGTGATCTGAAAATGTAGTAATTTTTATTTTTGAGTAAGATTGCGATTAAGTCACCAAACTGTTTTAATATCATGAGAAATGTTTTCGGGAATTTCGAACTTACGAAAACATTTCGAACTTATGACTTCTCATACGGAGTATATGTTTTTCTATTATACCAGAGACTTTCCTAACAAAACAACAAAGATTAATTTATATTGATATTGTTTCTGAACTTGTGATAAAGTAAGCAAAATATTATTAAATAATAAAATATAAAATTATGTTGATGTATTATGTTGGTAAGCAATAAAATTAAAAACACGTCAAATACTTAAATGATTACCAAAGTATTTGCCAAATACACATCAAACTTATACTAGTTTACTATTTATTTTATTTTAAGGTTGCAGCAGAAACTGGCTAATGATTGTTTGAAGAAACAAATATTTAAAAAGGTCTAGAAGCATCTGGATTAACCTCAAAGGATTTTATATGTTAAGCACTTGGGGGAGTATCATGTTACTTGGCGCAAGATAAAAATGCACTTGTATTACACTGTTAACTCTGACATACTAATTTGATAATTAGTCAAGTTACTGTAGTAACTTCACAAGAGAATGATACAAGTTCAGAAATTAATTCTCTCCATCCATTTCTAACAACACTTCCTAAATTATGGAGTGTTGTGCAAAAGACTCTGCACAAAGGGCTGTCTCTATTATTATTATTTTTTTTATAATTTTTTAATTCGATACTTGGCAATGGATTTGTGGCTGCTAGGGATGTAAAAAAAATTATGACTATATGTCATGATTTATGTAACAGCACGACACGATACGTATGACAGTTGTAGATTATGATTTATGTGTCCCGTGTCGTGACTATTTAAAAAAAATAGTATGATACATCACATGTATCATATTATTTTTCATATGTTCACATTTTTTTGTATTTTTTTGCTTAAACAAACTTAAAGTTAAAAAAATAATTAAATGTAATCAAAATATCAAATTTAACTAATATAAATAGTTACATCACATCTAATAACGGCACATATCGTCGCTACATAACTACTACATAACCAACATGTTGTGTGTTGGAATTTTAGTTTGAAAACTCAAAATTCTCATATTTGCTTAAAATATCCATTTGTAATATTTACATATTCGAGGGCTAAACTGGAAATTCTTATATCTAATTAATTGAATTTCAGTTTCTACATTTGATAAATAGCCGTTGAGTAAATGAAAATTTAAGAGGCGCCAGTAGGACCTCATTACTCTCCGTTTCAATTTCCATTTATATCAGATGACCGTTTTATCTTTGATATTCAGACCTTTTAATTATCACATTACTCTGATGCGTTTCTTTTCTTCCTACAATTTATAAAGTGTACTCTCTCTTCTCTGATTTTGTTATCTCGAGTGTATCGAGTACATATCTTATTTCTATTTTCTGCCAAATTAACTAAAACAATAATCTGATCAACTGCTGGATATTATGGAGTTATCGTCAGTTGTTTTTATGGCGTGCCTAAGGAGCAATAATCTCGGATTATCTTGATTACGGTTCCATCTTGCACGATGAGACGGAATACGCTTAAGAACAGTGCTTCGCACAATCCGAGTAATTCTATTTTAATTTAATTTATTTTAATTGATTTATAACTATCCGAATATTGTTATGAAAATTTATACTGACATTGTGATCAAGGTTCTAAATAGCACCGCTATAGCGTTTTCGGACCATAAAAGCTATGACGCTATCGGCGCTATTTCGCCCTATAACGGCGCTATTTCGCACTATTTGGGCATAACGCCGTTTTTTTATCCATGCTACTGTGACACAATAAACGCTATTTAATCTTTTGATTGTAATCATTCATACAATTTTTTTTTTTTTTTAGATCAGGATACAATACATAAATATCTGACTTGGATCAGCATACGAAAGGAAAAGTCAGGTTATTACCTAAATGACGACACCACCAATTTACACACACACACATATATATAGCAGACATCAGAATTTTTTATTTTTTTTTATAAAATCCATAAAGCTCTCTCACTCTATCTCCAAAGGAGTCTCTAGAAGTTGTTGGTAGCACAAAGGCATGCAGAGTTGATTGGAGAAGACGAGTGGGCCCCACAAACCGACCCAGAAAAAAGTACCTCATCCATCTTTTCCTCCCGGACCCCAGGCTTTTTCTGATTTTCTTTACATGGATATGTATATATATATATGATGTATCCAACATATACACTAATAAATCAAAACAAATATATCTTATTATAACTTAAAAGCCACCCCATTTTTCCCTACAAGTTTGCTCATAAAATGGGCGGTGTTAAATCCAATAAAATACTATGATCGGATCTGTATCTGATGTTACTTTGACAAGGCTTTTCAAAACATGAGATTAAAGTATTAAAAAAAAGAAAACACTACAAAGCTTATCTTCTTTGTCTTTTTAAATTTTTAAAATTTAAATAGTACTATTATCAGCTATTGGAGTCTTCTATGCTGAAAATAAAGAGTACATTTGATGAATTGATATATAGGGGGAGATATTTCTTGATATATTTTTTATTTTAATAACCGTGACAATTTTATACATAAAGGTTTTAAGTTTAAAATTCAACATTATATACAAATCCATCTAATATACATTTCATGTCTATAAAAAATAATATGTTTCAGTATATATTTCGTCGTATATCAAGTGATTAAAATTTTAACAATATAAAATTCACTACTTAAATTACGTGAAATTTGATTGTTAGACTATCTATGTCCAATAACAAACGCATGATATTTTTTCTACCTTCTAAATTAATTGTTAAAATAACCATTATTAAGTGATATCTTCTATAATATATATACAATCACTTCAATTAACTTAATTTATGTATACTTTCTAAATCAAGGAATTTTATTATTAGAGAATCTATTCCAATTTCTAGATGTTGATGCGGTAATTGAAAATATAATTGAAACTTTATAATATTTTGTGAATATGTACCAAAATAATATCTGTACTAATATATTAGAGAAGCTTCTGGAAAGATGACAAAAGTTTAGATTCTGAAATTAAATGAATCCATCAAAGCTTCTTTTTTTGTCACGCCTTTGTCTTATTAGAAGACTTCCTTTTTTTTGTTCAAAGATGCACAATTACACTTTAGGAAACTACATATGATTTTGGGGAAAGCTATGTTTTAATTTGTCACATCAATTTGTTTGTTTTTGTAGATTGGTTAGACATATTGGCCAATCTTGGTACTGATCCTTTATTTACCCATGCATTTTTTTTTAAAGGATGAAAGACAACTTTTTTCAATGGATGGGTTTTTCCCCCTTAAATTTTGCATACAATATTCAGTAAAAATAATAATTATTCGGCAAGATGGAGTCAAAATTTTAGTACGGTGTTACAAAATTTTAAGATGATAAATATTTTTTTATATATTAAAAAATATTAAGTATATTTTAATATTTTTTTCTAAAAAATCATAAAAAGAGAAGCATATTTTGAAAAAAAAAATTTAGCGCGTGACATAATATTATAATGTTTTTAACTCCTAAGGATATCTTTTTGGCTTAAAAGATTATATATTATATACTACAATGAGATCGTATAATTAGCAAAATATATTGTGGAACACTTTAAGTGTTTGACATATACAGATAAATACAGACAGCCAAAATTTTAAGGTGAGATACAATTTTATTATTATTTGATATTAAGTTATTTTTCTATTTTTTTTTCTAAAAAATAGAAAATAGGAGAAAATTTTAGAGTGATACATAATTTTATAAGTTTTTGAATCTCAAGTATATTGTTATAATTTCTTTTCTTAAAAACATACATATAAGAGCACAATATTTTGAAAAATTAAGCCAGAAGGGGCAAGTGTCTTCCTTTTCTTTGACTCTATATGGGATTTTTTTTTTATAAACCATAAATAGAAAAAAGAAAATTAACATACCAACTTGATGGTTTTAATTTTTACAAAAACCATAAGTACCAAGATGAGAATTCGGTCCGAAGCATTTTATTTTTTGTGTGCTGAAATGTTATTTGGGTTATAATTTTTTTCTATTTATGGTTTATAAAAATGCTCCGAATAAATAATTTGTTTAACTTAATTAACGAGCCACACTAACGAATAATGTACATCATACATGCATGTAAAATTAAAATATATATATATATACATATATATAATCCTTGTTAAATTTAGCTTAATTAATTAGTTCTATATAAAAAAAAGGGACAAGGCAATTAGAAAAATTTCTCAAGGCAGGTAAGGTGTACACTTCAGGTGCGGATCTATATCTCTTTTGTAGTTTGTACCAACCTAGAATTCAACATGAACAAACTCAACAGCAAAAGGAGTCAGGTGGGTCCCAAATCAATTACCTTTTACCTTAAAAAAAGAAACAGACGGTGATTATATATCTTTTATCTTGTGCTCATGAATAACATACTATCCAAAGTAACTGTCTTGAAATCCAAGCAATGGAAAATAATTAATATTATAATTCTTACTAATTATATAACAGAGTCAGCAACTTGGTTTCCATGCCTATATATATATAGCCTTGATAAAAAAATTCATTTGAGAAAAGTTAGAGATTTATGCACAGTTATTCAAATATTTTTTTAAGATAAATATGAGTTGTAAGTCTTTTACTTATAAATATCCATATAGACATTTGAATTTTAATCTCATGATCTTCCTTCTACACATAAAATATTATTTTTAGTCACCAGATCAAATGTTAGTTCTCCAACAGTAGCTTTTAGCCACACTTTTAACCACACCGCGAGCATTGTCATTAAAGTTTAAAATATTATTCTTAACATAAAAGTCTATAATTTTCATCTTATCTTAAAAAAAAAAAAAATACAGAACACTGTTTTCGCAAGAGGATTGGGCACCTTGTTTTCATCTGAATTTATTTCAATTAATACAATTCTATTCGAGGAGAATACAAACACAGATATTATTTAAATTATGAATTCACTTATCAGAACTTGAAACAATAATATATATGAAAATACTTTAATCAACTCCCTAATTTTCTTTGTTATCCTAACTTTTGCTAGATTCTCAGATATAATTATTTCACGTATTAGTAGATAACTTACTGTAGGAGCTTCAAGCGAACTCTAATTAAGATAATTTTTTTGGTTTAATATAATTACATTCAAAGTATGATATAAATTAATTATTTCAATTACCTGAACACATGAACAAAAAATTAATTCATTAAATAAATACGCCACCATAATATTATTTTTGGGTGATTGAGATAAAAACAATTTACAACAATATGTGATTATTCATGATGGTAAAAAATGGCTAATGCCGAGAGTAAACCTGAAAAAAATGCTATTTCCGAGAATATCACTATTACCAATGAAAGTATCCGCGAAAATACTGATACTGTTAATTACTTTTATGCTCGCAGATATTCACAAATTCTTATAGCACCATATCAACATGCTAGATTAATCAATTAAGTGGTGGTAGTTTTATTGCTAAACTAGTTTCTATTATGATTAAGCCTATTAGTGGCAACAAGAAAGTCAGGTGTCAGGGATATCATTTTGATGTGAGATATCACTGATTGAAACACTGTAAGTTAATCAGGTTTCTGCAATGAAACGGAGTTAGGACTTTTTATCAAAAAGATTAATCAATTAACCTTTTTATAACAAGAACACACATATATAACTCAGTCTCACACCTCTCATATTAAAGCTCCAATCTAGTCATTGCTAGACTATATTTTTTTTTTAGATATCTACTGTGAAAAATTATATCACTACATTAAGTACTTGATATACAGGGACATATATAGCCACATAAAACCAGAAACAAGCACTTGCATGCCTCTCTGTTCAAATAAATATCAATTTCAAAATATACTTCTGTTATATATATATTTTTTTCAATTAAAAAAAATATACTTAAAATTTTAAAAATTAAAATATTATGACTTACTGTGGAATATTTCCATCTTAATGATTACAAATCTTGGCACCGCCTTCAGATAAATATTAGCTCTAATTAAATTATAGTCATATATACATTATATATCTCTAAATAAATTGCTAAAAATGATCAAACTTGTGTTCAAAGCAGCTAAAGTCTTGCAATACAAAATAGCGGCAGTAGTAATGGAGGGGGTGGTAGTGGCTTGAGGGTTTTCTCCTTTCTCTCTCTCTCTCTCTCTCTGCCGTCCAAATAGACCACCTCCTCTCTCTCTCAAAAAATCTAGCAAAAAATATCCTCTCTAAAACTAGCCAATTTAATTAAATAGTCATGTGCAAGTCTAGAAATCATCTGCAAAATAAGTTGAATTTACGTGACACCAAAAAGAATCGTTAGTTATTCATGCAATATTAAGACTATATATTATTTTATAGTAAAGGTAATTAATTGGGGCGGTTAGGTTTCCAATTTATATATTTTTAGAACATACTTTTTGTTTTTTTTAGTAAAGGTTGAAGATCAAGTCATCCAACTATTTAATGCACACAAGGGATTCATCTATCTAAATTTAATTCGAACATGCGACCTCCCATACGGATGACTAGGGGTGTCATACGGGTACGTAGGGTGACTAAGAGTTGACTTTACTCATATCCTACCCTTATCTGTTAAGAATTTGCCTTAACCTATCCTATCCGTATCCGTTAAAATTAGTGGGTAATGAAATGGTAGCGGATGGATAACGAATAATACTAATATAATAGTTTTATTATTTTTACAAATAGACCATCAAAATTCATCATGTCATACATATGTAATCACATTTGCTAATATAAAAATCAAAATACAAATATGCAATCATTCTAACTAATAATTTTTTTATAAAACAAAAAAAAAAAAATACAAATATCTCTTCTAACAAATTCAAAATTCAATTCGTTAACTAAATAATTAACAAAACATTCAAATAAAAAATAATATGTTTAACATATATAATATTATTCTTACAACAAAAAACATACATTTTCTCATGGATTAACATTGATATAGTGATATGGAAAATAAAAAATTGAATAAATTGAATATAATATTTATATATCTATATGTAATTTATTTTATATAATTATCCGTCACCCAATGGGTACGAAATAACCTCTACCCGTATCCATACCCATTTATCTAATGAAAAAAATTCTTACCCATACCCATACTATGCAATAAGTTAACGAAAAAAAACTTTACTCATACCCGTCTTATCGATATAGGTAGGGTAAACGGGTGTCGTTGACATGCACCCCTACAATTGTCTATGTTACTAGACTAAAAACTCAGTTCGAACATACTATAATTAAGTATATATACATTTTTTTTAGCATGAGATGAGGTCAAAATCCTCAAATAGTGTAGGCGTTGAATTTCAAAATTGCTGAGTTTTCGCATCGAGGACAATTACCTTAGCTACTAAATTTGTCACATTTGTTTTGTTGAAGTAAAGTTGAGATTCAAGTCACAATTATTATTATTTTAGCATGAGATGAGAGTCAAAACTCTCAAATTATAGTACTAAATTTCAAATATACAACCTTTCATATATATGAAGATCAATATCTTAATTACTTTACTAAACGTGACAATTAATGCCTTAAATCAAAAGGGATTCCCATATATATCAACAAATTGCCGTGGTTAATTATGTTTATAATTAAGCTTCCCCCAGGTGCACTGATAATATATTCAAATGAAATCAGGTATGTGCTTCAAGTTGACAATTTAGTTGGTAGATCAATTTTGCAGTAGGATCTGTACAGAATACATCATCAAGAATTCAAGAGAGAGAAAATAAAAATAAAAAAAATGTAGAAAATCTATCCCTTTCTAACTTTGGCGACCGCACGCGCACTTCATGATGGGGATACAAACAATTACACATGTAACTATCAATGTGATTACACGCATTAATTAATGTGCTTCCATTACTATATAATCTATATATATACAAAGGCCCCATGCTCTCTTAATCATTCATTATTAATTCATTCAAGTACAAAGCAAACATATATTTTCTCAAGCCTGATCACTAGCTAGCTCTATTCCCTGCTTGGATATCACTGTTGATTTGGTGAGTGTTAATTAATTCTTATTATGAGTTCTTCATAAGCATCATTAATTTTGTTCTTTTTGTTCAGTGGTTTTCAAAATTATTTTATTTTATTTTATCTTTTGGTTTATATATGATGACTAGCACTATATGAGGAATTTTGGGAATGGTAGCTAGCTAGGTTCTAACAACTGTATATATATGCATAGTAGCTCTCATTAATTGTTAGGTTAGCTAGGTTAATTCATTGCTTTATAATTAAGACATAAGAAGTGTTAATTGTGTGCTTATAGTTATTATTTTCTTAAATTTATCTTCTTGTGATTGATTTATGAACAATTTCATTTCATTTCTGCCACTAAAATTATGAAAAGAGGTATCAATCCAGATATCAAGTGAGCCAAAAACTCTGCTTTGAAAATTATACATAAATATACCAACAACAATGTTTTTGAGTCAGGGCATTTAATTAAATTTCAACAAAAATTAAATAACAATAAAAAGTAATAAAATAAATATGAAAACTTGAACAATTGTCAACAATGTACACCATTGGTGGTGAGTCTGGTGACCTTCAGCTACTTTTTGAGTTTGAATATTGTGTTAACTACAAGAAATTCGGCGGTGTAGCGATCCGCTGAAACCCGGACCCACCAATGTTTATCTTTTGTTCCTTTGGTGTCCATCTCACAATGACTCGCCACATGACGAGCTGCATGCATTCACACCACATAACATCAAGTTTTATGTATAGGGGTGGTGGATGTGAAAGTACCTAGCCAGCTAGTTTTGAAGTACACTCAAAGAAACATGTACACACAACCTAGCTTCCACTATACATGTCAAAACTTGTACCCTTTTTTGCATATACGAACTTTACACCATGGCCTTTGCTAGGTGTAAGAAGGAAAACTTGTATACAATGATGGTTGAATAATGTAAATAGTATACATATATGCACCCTTCCTATATAGCTTAGAATAATTCAATGTGTAGATGCATGCATGGCCTTCTAATTAAGGTGTCAATATTGAAACTAAAACTGTACGAGACATTTATATTTAAAACTATATATACCAAGGCATTTTATATTTGCAAAGACTAGACTTGAATATTTATGTGCAAGATTTTTTGGAGGGCATTTAAGTAAAATTTTCTTCCTTTTTCCCTCTGATATACTTTGCAGATAGGAGACCACTCACAATGTGAATTAAAACTAGCATAATGTAGAGTTTCTACAACGATGACATTATTACTATAGTAGACCTAATCA
Organism: Carex cristatella; assembly: GCA_024447775.1. Lineage (NCBI taxonomy): Eukaryota > Viridiplantae > Streptophyta > Magnoliopsida > Poales > Cyperaceae > Carex > Carex cristatella. The sequence continues at coordinate 7,022,286 of JAJHPF010000023.1, read as the reverse complement.
TGATATAGATATGGTGCAATTTGCATATTTTTTGCATGAGTGCTCCTAGATTCTCAAAAGGGCCCATTCATGATCTCTGCTTGTTTACTTGTATAGAATCCCTTGCTGTCTTTAGTCTCCCCCTTAGTTATATTCATACAGTCCCTTTTTATATCAAAATAGAAAGTCACAATTCTGAACTTTTTGGAATTGATACATGTAATTAATTAAGAATATGTGAAGATATCTAACATATATATATTTTTTTCTTCTAACATTTACATAAAACTACTCAATTCAAAAGTTCAGAATAAATAGTAACAACATCTTTTACAATAAAAAAAAATTGTGCAATTTTATAATAAAAAGAGAGAAAAGACAAGCAGAGTGTGTGGGCTCTAGGTATGACACCTAAGATCTCCTTCCCTTTTTTGGCTCTAAAGGCTTCTATACCCCACACCTCTCTCTTTCAAAGCACTAACATAAAAGAAGCTATACTTTCAGAGATTGCACTAGCTAGCAATGGAAGAGGAGAATTGTTGTGTACCACCTGGATTTAGGTTTCATCCCACAGAAGAAGAGCTTGTAGGCTACTATCTCATGCGCAAGGTCACGTCACAGAAGATTGATCTTGAGATAATCCGGGACGTTGATCTCTACCGCATCGAGCCATGGGATCTCCAAGGTAATTTATTAAGTTTTGTTGATTATCTATGCATGATACAAAGACAATAATGATATTAATATGATTTCCGTTTTATATATTTGATGGAGGTAAATTAAGTTTATAACATAATTAACAAATTTGTTTAAACCACCCTGAGATCTGAGATTGCACAAAACAAAAGTATAGTGCACATCCTTCCAATATATAATATGTTTTTTAAGGAGTAAATGATGCTTATATGTATATAGATGGATAATAATGGATGATTACTTGATTATGGTGCAATTTGAATGTAGAGAGGTGCAAACATGGCCATGAAGAGCAAAGTGAATGGTACTTCTTTAGTTACAAGGATCGCAAATACCCAAGCGGGACCCGTACTAACAGGGCAACTACAGCAGGGTTTTGGAAAGCAACGGGCCGTGACAAGCCGGTGGTTTCAAATTCTAGGGTCATAGGGATGAGGAAAACACTTGTGTTCTACAAGGGGCGTGCGCCAAACGGGAGAAAGAGCGATTGGATCATGCACGAGTATCGTCTTCAATCAGGCGAACAGGCACCACCTCAGGCAAGTTAAATTTTCTCTAATATGCATAACAATTATAACATGATATATACATTGTTAGACATCTAATTGCAAAAATATATGGATGTGTTAACTTTCTTTTGTTAAGAATTCATCACCACCATGTTCCACCATCATCATTACCTATATAATTTTAAATGTTTGAGTAAAATCTTTTGAATATTTAAATCTCTCTTCCAATAAAACAAAAAGATTGATCCTCTTTTAACTTTATTGTAGTCACACACCACTTAATTAATTTCCTTACAATCCATCAAGTATATTTTTAGTGCAAATTTATTAGTTTCTTTCTAGTAAATTACTTATAAAAGACGCATGCAAATCATACTAATATAACTTCATGTATGTATGAATAAAATCACTTTTCAGGAAGAAGGATGGGTAGTGTGCCGTGCATTTAAAAAACCGACCCCGAACCAAAGGCCGTATTACAACAATTTTAACCCGTTTTGCTACAATAATCAAGCTAACTTCTCTAGACCTTGCAACTCTATGCTTTCTTACCAAGAATCAGCAACACATGGAGAATCCTTGAATTGCACCAGAGAACTCCAGAAGAAGCAAATTTTTCTGGATCAGTATACAGAAATGCCACAATTGGATAGCCCGAGTTTGTCAAATGGTTTCGATGGCATCATGAACTCGATTAGTGAAGAACAAAGCAGCCAAAGAATTGATTGGAAGTTTCTTGATAGTCTGATTTCGTCTAATTCTGATGAGTTGGGTTCGTCAAGTGCGCAAGTTTTCCCACTTGATTAATTGAAAGGCTTGAGATGGTAGTTGATATTATTTGTGTTTATTATGTTTATGTTGAATAATAAAGGAAAGTGTAGATGACTAATGTGAGAACTTTGCTAGGGGCATTAATTGTAAAATCGTATAACTTGTATGACATTAGTCTAATTGTGTATTCATTTCAAAATGCCTCTCGGCACCATCGTACAACTCGTATTTTTACGCTGTCAGCCTAATGTATTACCATGCATCGTATATCAGCCAAATTGTATAAGTTTTAACCTCGGGATCCATTTCTTTAATTACTCGGCAAGTTCATTACCAGAAAACAGCCATCTGATTAACTAATATTTCAATGTAGTTCATCATCTTACATTTAATTTCATTGATATATTAAACTACCGTTTCACTGTATTTAATTTATTAGTTGTGTTATCTGAGAGATATTGCTAAAATGAGTTGGAATGATGAGTTCATTATCTTGCACACACTGACACACACACACATGAAGTTTTATACAATGCTTAACTAAAAGTTTAATTAAAAAAAGGTTGTTATAAAGGTAAAAAAATTAGAAAATACATGACCAGAATATATTTAAAGTAACTTTTTCCATCAATGCGAATAATTCAGTAATCCTTTATGATGACAAATGTACATGAATTAATTATAGTACTGATAAATCTGAATTCAGTTATGGTTATGAGACTTTGAGATATCTCACAAAGTTTCAACCCAATGCTGTTATAGTGCATTCAACTTTATTTGTTTTTTTAATTGGATTACAAGAGATATATAAAGCAGTGAAAGTGACATTCAAGCACCTCTCAGTTCCAGTTGTATATTAATTATACATACTTTGCAGTAAAGATTGACTTCAGAAAAGTAAAAATATAATGAAATAAAAACCATCATTTCCCCTAAATTCATAATTCATTTGTCATGTATGAAATAATGGCGGCAATCAGTCGATAGCGACAGTCATGCACCTACATGAAATTTTTATTCTGTCAGAAGATATCTGCATAAGCAAATTTCATTTCTTGTTTCCAAATCTTTACTGTTTTAACTTTCCGATGAACCAATTGTAACTCAGCATTGTCTCTTCTTTACGGTGCCGGTTTGCTGGCATAATCATAACTAGACCTAATTTATCTATGCCCTCTTTCATGAAAATGACTTGCATGAATTGGTAGTTGTGATTTTGATGGGTGGTCTAGCATTGACAATGAAAAGCTCAAAACAAACTCAAAATGCATGCACTAATCACAGATCATGTTGCAATCATATATAATATATATGGTTTAAAGATTGATTTATATCTGGATTCTCTTATAGTGCATTAATTGTGGTTTCTTTAATGGCGGGGCACCTAGGCGGTGGCGGGCGGTGACGTTGAAACCCTAAATTGCAGGATAACCACAAACACACACAATCTCAAATTCACAAGTGGTGGTGTAATAATCATGTTTGTTGGATATCAATCAATGAGGTTCTTATTTTTTTTTTGGTTAAGGTATATACGGATATGATTTGTTTCTATTGCTCCTAAAAGAAATCTACCGGCCGGCCGTCGACAGCCATATAATATATAGAGCTCTCTTAGAAATTCTCTTATGTGTCTACATGAATTAAAAACTGAAATAAAATAACAAGTATTAATTACTGTAAAACAAAAGCAGGAGCAAATTATTTGTCACCAATAAATTATCTGGAAAATTTTGAAAGAAGGATTTCATGATTTCATCCCTGGTTCTACAAAAAAAAAAAAAAAAGGAATAAGTTGGATTTGGGACTAAGCCCAAGATGAAAAATCCCAAAAGAACCGGTCCTTTTTATTCCCTGTTTTGAATAATTGTATATAATTTATTTGTTGTTAAGTAATACTGGGCCTTATTGAATAGCTAGCCCATTTCTGCTCATTGAATGGGGTTAATTTTTATTGGGCCGAGTTTTCTTTATTATTTTGGGCCCCTTTCGGAGAACAACATCAATTAACAGTGGCGGCGGTGTTACTAGTACGGCATGTTCCTGATGTATCCAGGGCTTGCCCTTGATATACGCTTGTGTGTGTATATTAAGCACCGGGTGAAAATCTTTATTAATACATTCTTAATTATATTTAGCAAATAATCATGCTCATGAACTATTTTATTAGAAAAAAAGGAGACATCTAAACTAATAACAAATAGAAATCTTGATGACAATGTCTTAATTCTCTCTTTTTGGAGAGAATAGTTTGCCCATGTTTAACAAATAAATGTGAGCATTTTAAGATAAAACATATTTCCTTACTGATTAGTACAACAACCATAAGTTATGGTCTCACGAATTCAAATTTTGTAATAATTAAAATTCTAAAACTCAAATGTCCAAATAAAAATGTTAGATGCAATATATATTATTTTCTTTACACATAAAAATATTAATTTTTGATTTTATTTTTATATGAATTAATGAGTTTGAAAACCAACATTAAAAAATTTCCTCCATCAATATTTTGTAAGTCCGTGCTAATCAAAACAATATCAAGATAATGTAATATTTTATGTAAGCAAATGAAATATTTAATAAAATCTAACGGATTTATATTAACATTTAAATTTTAAATTTTCAGTTATGAAGCTGGTGGTATCCCACGTTATTAAAAAAAAAAAAATTCAGTTATGAAAGTTGTAAAAAGTAAGACATACCAGAGACAAAAATTAATGCATTTGAAATATTTTCTTGATAGAAAAATAAGTAACTCTAATTTCTTGAGTTTTATGTTAGAGAGTAAGATAAAAATAAAAATACTTACTCTTCTAAATTAAATAGACACTTATAAAATAAAAATATAAGTGAGATACCTCATAAAACCACTTATAGATAAGAAAAACTTACAATAATGCTTTTTAGGGATATAAAAAAAACTTAAGTTATTTTGTGGAAATTTTTTTGCCTCTTGTTTAACTTTTAACGTGAGACGTTCCTATATTATATCAGTAAAAATAATTACATTACAATATATAAAAAATAAAACTAAAAAATTATAGCAAAAAAAATTAGTAATATTAGATTGAAAAAATAAAACAATATAAGGTAACATTTCTGGTAGAATAGACTGGGAACGGACTATACCTAACTGGCTAACTACCAATTTACCTTCATTGGTGCATCGGTGCTCTCGGAGCATTCAATAATTGAACAAGCATTAAATCATTCCTGCGGTACATCATACCACAAGAGGCGAGAATGCTCTAGGTTTAGGAATGAAGTGAACCTCTCTTCTCCGTCTTTCCCTCTCTTTGAATTTTTTTTGCGAACATTAAAAAACACTAACCCTAGATTCTCTCTCAACTTCCTATCTATCAACTATACAATTTCTAGAGCCATGACTGAACCGGCACCTCCAGTCGCTGTGGAGGCTTCGACGGCTGCCGTAGCGACGGAGGGAGGCGGCGGCGGAGGAGGAGGAGATGAGGTGGATGATGTGGCAGTGGAGAAAGCACAGAAGTTGATGGACAGAATATTAGAGACCCAAGCAAAACCTAATCCTAAGCTTATTCATAGCCTTGCATCATTGCTCGAGTCCCATGAAGCTAGGTACTGATTTTTTTGTTGTGTAATCTTGGTAATTTTCGGAGATTTTTGGGGATATATGCACATTTCTTATCAATGTGTGTGATTTTTTTTAATAATTTATTGTTGGGTTTTCCATCAGTGGTATGTTGCTTACTATGTGTAAGTGAGCTTTGCTAATTGGAAAAATTAAGGTGGTGAATAAAACCATGATTATTAACACCTCTTATATTTACTAATTTGTGATAACCTCATGTGACAAAGTGCTAATTCAAAGGTTCTATTTGCTAATCCCAATTTGTTCTCTCCTTTAGGTACTTAAAGGAGTCGAATTCTCTGTCCAACAATGGAAGAGGCTCCCACACAATTGGGAAACTAGCTAATATAATTCGGGTATGGGATTAAACTTTGATTATAACATATTATATGTATGAAATTTAGTTTTCTTTTGCTTCACGGTTCTTTATGTTTACCTTTTCAGGATAATGATGATTTTTACGAATTGGTATTCTCAAAATTTCTGTCGGAGAACCGATGTCCAGTCAGCATCATCTCAGCTGCTGCTCGGTTACTCATTATCTGCTCTTCTGGTTGGCTGGTTTGTTATTTTTCCCTTTTTTTGCCCTTTATTTAATTCCATTGTCTTAGCATGTAACCTAGGAATCTTGGTTGTATGTGTCCAGGATTTTCATGTGCGCCAGTTACTCTTACCTTTTGCTTTCTAGAGAACTAGCTTATTTCTTTTAAATTGCATGTAAAACAGTATTTCACTTGCACATACTAATATTAAACTTTATAATTTCTGGGGTAATTAGTATATTTAAGGAAATAAGCTAACAGTGCAATCTGATAGACTATTTGTTTTTCCACTGGTCAGTTCCCGCATGTGTTTGACGATGCAGTTTTGGATAATATAAAGAAATGGGTGATGGATGATGTTGCCACTTCTGGTGGTGCAAATGAAAGCAACTGGAAGCACTTGGGAAAGAACAAACCGACTGATGCTGAGCTCTTGAGGACCTATTCTGTTGGGCTTCTTGCTATTGCTTTAAATGGGTAATAATCCTGTGTCTTGGAGCTATTCATTAATTGTTTTGGATATAGCTAATGTGCTTCTACAAACCTAATTTTAAGTATATAATCAGAATTGAATACATCTAATTAGTAAAATCAAAGAGTGAAGTGTCATTTATGCAAAGCAAAATGTTGCCTTTCATAGTAAGAATTTTTTGTTTTTTTCCTGTTCAATCCAGTGACGGTCCGCTGGTAGAAGAAATCTTGACATTAGGCGTTTCAGCAAAGCTCATGCACTTTTTACGGGTAAGAGTACTTGGAGATGCCACATCAAGTCAAAAAGGCAATTCTACACTCCCTCCAGCAGGTGTCTCTGTCAGGGTGAAGGATGATGCCAGGGTCAAATTACGGATAGGTGATCAAATTTCTGACAAAGGTACCATTCCAAGACTGTTAGGGGATGCAAATGGTGACTTGTTGAGTTCTGAGTTGACTGACTCTTCACCAGAGATGGTTGGTTTGCGCGACATATCAGAAGAAAATGGAGATGTTACAAATAACTTGGGGGTACTTGAGGGGAAAGGGCAATTAGCTGATGAGAATTCACTAAGGATTAGAAAAGTAAAGAACAGAGGTAAAGGGAAAGCTGGTGAAGGTGTTTTAGGTAATGAGAGAGCACTGATGTCACCGGGCTCGAACCGTGGGTTCAGAGACAGGTCACTGGGAAAGGGTGAAGAGGCTAATAAAAGAAACTTTGATTCAAAAAAGACTCTGGGCAGTGTTGATTCGAATGTTGGGTCTATCTGTGGAGAAAGCAATGATGAGAGGCTGAGAGATTGTGTAATTGGATCAAAGGATATTTCAGAGATTGTCTTGAGAGCTATAGGAGCAGCAGAGTCTGAGGCTAGGGCAGCTGGTGCGCCTTACGAGGCAGTTAAAGCTGCCGGTGATGCCGCAGCTGAGCTTGTGAAAACTGCTGCTTTGGAGGTAATAATCAGATAATTCTTAATTGTTTTCATTATGCTTGTAAATGGAGCTTGTGTCGTTTCTTCATTAAATACATTACCAACCTGACGTAAGAATATACTTTGCTTGTCTTATTAGTGGTACCCTAGCTTTTGAATAGCAAGATTTAGCTTTTGGGTGATAATGCAGTATTATTGCTCTGATATAGCAGTTAAATTTATTGTTACTTATCATCCACAAAATTTGATATCAGAGTGCTTTTAGTATTTGAACGATGCTAGTGCTTGTTTAATTTTAAGTTGATGCAGCATTGAACCAAGCTAGTTATTGTTTAATTTTGAGATTCTGTTATATTTATATCATAGAAGGATTTATATTCTACTTACTGTATGAAGTACGGACAGTATGGTATATCCTTTTTAGCATTATAATTATGTTTATTATTTATGCTTAAATATGTGTTATTGATAATTGGGCTCTTTAAAATCTTGATAAAGTAGTCTAAACAATATACTGGTATCATTGTTTATCAGCACTTTATCACGCTAAAACACTAAATACTATTTAGAACCTTGGTAATACCTGAGTTTGACCTTTTACACTTCACTTCACCCTTGATATCTTACCCCCGATATGGGTAAACTCTATAGTACCTGTATTTGATACATATCTGATACAGATACACACATGATATGTATATGATTTGTATCTGACATGCCAGATGGAGTATCTTATTTAACTACACCTCTCATTCGGAAATAAGGTCTTGGATTCTGTGGAATATGCGTATGTTTTATTTCCTGCCACAGATAACCTGAAACCTGTAAAGCAGGCTTAGGGCAAGCACGCAATTAGTAATTGTTTAATTTTAATAGGGAATAGTATTGCCAGATCGTCTGTTGCCTAATCTTCAGAATATGTATTACTATATTGTTTGAAAACAATTCAAAGCATAAAATGTATCAGATGTGATACTGGGATTCATAAACTTTAGTAATTCACTTGTTTTTGAGGTGTGGTCTCTAGGCTATTCTTTTTTGTTGAATTAATGTGTTTTAAGAAAATGGAAGTGTGAATTTTTTTGGGTGGGAATATAGTTATGGTTTGCTGATTCATATTTAATTTATTTGTTTGCGTTTTTAGGTTTGGAAGAAAAATAACGACGAAGATGCAGCATGGGCCGCAGCTAATGAGGCTGCATCTACTGTTGTTGATGCTGCCATGTCAACTGATGTCTCTCGGTAAGCTGTTCTCTGAAAATAACCATAGAAATATTATTTACCTATAAAAGGAGGAAAACATTTGTCTGATGTGGCCAGTTTTTCTTTGGATAATCTGAAATAATCCATTTGTGCTGATATCTCTGCATTGTGCAGCTCTGATCAATCCAACACTAGGCCTGATGAACCAAAACCTGAAGACACGAGCGAGGATGCAGCTTTAGAGGACTTCACAATTCTTGATCAGGAACCCCTTTGTCAGCTTCGCGAAATATACTGTATCCAGTGCCTTGAAATTCTGGGTGAATATGTTGAGGCACTGGGCCCCATCTTGCATGAAAAGGGAGTTGACGTGTGTCTTGCATTATTGCAACGCACCAACAAGGATCAGGAGACAGTTGCACTGTTACTACCCGAGGTGCTCAAGCTCATTAATTTTCTTGGTGCACACAAGAAATTTGCAGCTCTGTTTGTGGACCGTGGTGGGATCCAAAAGCTTCTAGAAGTCAGAAGGTTGCCTCATACTTTCCTGGGTTTGTCATTGTGCCTGTTCACCATTGGTTCTCTTCAGGTGAGTAAGAGTATATATATAGTATAGTAGGCGACCATAAACGATAACCAAAAGAGTGAGGCTATGGTAATATGCATATTACGGATCAACCCGTGCTATGGATCCATTGTTTTATTTTTAAAGTTCAAACAGTCAATCCGAACGATTAAATATAACCGTCATATCAAAATGTGTTAGACAAAATTTTATATTTTTAGGATTTTTTAACATTTTTTTAGATAGGTAGAAAATCGCTGTTTTTTGGATGGTCCAGAAATCTACCTATCTAAAAAAATAGTAAAGAAATTCTAAAAAAATATAAAACTTGGTCTGCAAGTACATAAGATCATGTCAAACAGTTCAGATCGACTGTTTAAACTTAAAAAATGGAGATATGAGTCCATAGTGTGGGCTGTTGTGTAATATGCATATTGCCATAGCCTCACTCCAAAATAAAACATGGGCCTTAATTTTGTGGTGAATTCTGTTACAAGATGCTAGTTCTTTTTGCAAGGAATAAAGCAAATCCCTATGAAAGTTTATCTTAGTTTCATAATGAAAACTTTTGACTTAAAAGAACAATTAATTCCCCCCCCCCCCAATTGATATTTGTCTTTCTTTTATTGTGGGGGTTGGATGGGGGGTAGGGGACAAGATCATTAATACCATTATAACCAACCTTTTGAAAACAATGCTTCTTTATCTAAAAACAACCTGAAACATATTGACAGGGTATCATGGAGCGCGTTTCTGCATTGCCACCTGATGTGGTGAACCGTGTGGTTGAGCTAGCCCTTCAACTGCTCGAATGCCAACAAGACCCAGCTAGAAAGAACGCGGCAATTTTTTTCGGGTCAGCCTTTGTCTTTCGTGCAATATTGGACTCCTTTGACTCGAAAGAAGGCCTTCAGAAATTCCTCAACATTCTTCAAAATACCTCTGTCCGATCAGGTGGGGGAAATGCTACTCCTAATCCTAATCCAGAAGTACTGACGACGTCAGAGAAGCAGATAGCATACCACACTTGTGTTGCTTTAAGACAGTACTTTCGTGCCCACCTACTACTCTTAGTGGATTATCTGAGACCGAACAAAGGCACACGTGGGGGGGCCCGGAGTGGGTCAGGAGCCAGGGCTGCGTACAAACCGCTGGATATCAGCAGTGAGGCAATAGATGCTGTGTTTGTACAAATACAGAGGGATAGAAAGCTCGGCACAAATCTTGTTCGGGCCCGCTGGCCTGTGGTGGATCGGTTTTTGGCATTAAATGGCCATATTACTTTGTTGGAGTTGTGTCAGGTATGCCCCTCTGCATTTATTACTTACTGTTTCTTATTCCACGCTACCTTCTGTCTTTATTTCCTGTCGTTGTGTTATTTTGTTTAGGAGCTTTAATTTCTGTTGACATTGTACAGGCAAATCCGGTAGAGCGATACCTACATGACATGGCGCAGTATGCATTTGGCATCCTTCATATAGTAACATTTGTACCATGTACTCGTAAATTAATTGTTACTGCACAATTAAGCAACAATCGTGTTGGCATGGCTGTCATTCTAGATGCTGCCCATGCTGCTAGTTATGTGGATCCTGAGGTTAATTTCTATCTCCTTTTGTTGTGATGCACAGTTTAATTCAACAACAACAACCAAGCCTTTAGTCCCAAGTGCACAGTTTAATTCAATGGTTCTATTTTTGTTTATTAGTTTCTTTGAATTTATCTATCTACTTAGCTTGAGTGCCTAGCTCTAATATCTTGTACCATCCTACACAAACCGTCTTCCACTCTTTCTTGATAAATTATTGTTGTTGGTTACTCACTAATAGCCAGAACACTTTGTAGTATTTTAATGGATATCAGGCTAGTTAGCTAGGAATGTGATTTTAACATGTGTTGTTTCTTTCTCTGCTCTTTCTCTTCTCTGTTTTTATGTTTTATATTGTTTCCCCTCTCAATACCATATACTCCTTGTAACTCTCTTTTAATTATCAATAAAATTCTAAGTAGGCAGAGCCTACTTTCCACAAAAAAAAAAGATTTATCTTTCTGAAGTCATTTACAAAATTTAAGTTGTATTTATTTATTATCATGATGCACCAGGTAATTCGACCGGCTTTGAATGTATTGATAAACCTCGTGTGTCCCCCTCCATCAATCAGCAACAAGCCCTCCACTATACCTTCTAGCAATAATGCACCACCTGTCTCACTTCCTACATCAGACAAGAGCACATCAAACCCTTCCAATACCAATACATCAGCAGTGACATCAGCATTGGTGGGGGACCGCCGGATCACTCTGGGTTCAGGTGCTGGATGTGCGGGACTTGCTGCGCAGCTTGAGCAGGGGTACCGTCAGGCCCGCGAGGCTGTAAGGGCTAATAACGGAATAAAAGTGCTCTTGAATTTGTTGAATTCTCGCGTGATCATACCACCTGGAACTGTTGAATCGATCCGGGCCCTTGCATGTCGGGTGCTGCTGGGGCTTGCAATTGACGATACAATTGCACATATATTGACTAAGCTGCAGGTATTTGTTTTTTTTTCTTTCTGTTTTTGAGATGTGAAGGACAGAAAAGGAACGTCATGTGTGCCACATAAAATTTGTAAAGTTACAATATTGCTTGCATATATCATACAAACAGCTTTTGCCATCTTTTGTATTGGAGGTAGCCAATTCATCCAAACTGCCGCTACTTTTGCCTATATACGGCTCATGTCAACTGCCCAAAGAAAGAATATGTGGGAAGTAGTCCATCTCTTGTGCAGTTGACAATAGGTCGTGAGCTGTATATAGGCAAAAGTACACATGATGTTCTCTCTAATATATTTTTGCACGCATGACGTTCTCTCTAACTGTAGCCAAATGCCTAGCTGCCCTTGCTTTGGCCTATATATAACTGTAGCCAAACAAGCAAATAGTACACACTTGTTGTTTTCAAGTGGGATGTATCCTGGACACAAGACAATTCTTATACTTGTAATTGTCTCTCTTATTTTATCTGTTTTTTTTAGAAAAGAAGTCCCATAATTTTTAATATTAAATCCTCTGTATCTCCATTTCTTAGGTGGGGAAGAAGCTATCAGAACTCATTAGAGATTCAACCGGGCAGCCTTCAGGGGGTGACCAGGGCAGGTGGCAAAAAGAGCTCACCAATGTGGCTATTGAGCTTATCGCAATTCTCACCAATTCAGGAAAGGCTACCACTCTTGCTGCCACTGATGCTGCGGCCCCCGCTCTTAGGCGGATTGAACGAGCGGCCATTGCTGCTGCCACTCCAATTTCTTACCATTCCAGGTCTGAAATCTGCCTTACAAAACTTTGTTCTGAAAAGAGAAATATCATGTCCCTACATTGGAAATGTCAACTACGCCCCCCCTCCTTTCTGAAATTATAAATACTACTCAAAAAGCATCCTGCCTTTGACTTATTATATGTTGAGAGATACAGTGAGGCATTAGGCTTAATTTCTAATATTTTTAGGAGTGTTTGTGGTATTTTCTTTTTGCGGTTTATGTTTTTATTCCTAATTTTAAAATATTGTGGGTACACCATAAACTTAGCCAGTACACAATCTCACTTTGATCTTCACACAATGTACCTTGTTACCAAAGTGGGATGAAATAATTTCATAAATTTGATCTGCCTAACTCACTTTGAGTTTTTTTTTGTGTGTACAGGGAGTTGTTGCAATTGATACATGAGCATCTCCAAGCATCAGGTCTAAAATCAACTGCCGACACACTATTGAAAGAGGCTGATATACCTCCCCTCCTCTCTTCAGGTGGTGGATCAGGTCCCCCTCCCCCCCTTCACCAGACATCACTTCAGGAACCTCCTCCTCTCCCGATTCAATGGCCTTCGAGCCGTACCAATAGCAGCTTCCTCCAAGATGCATCAAAATCTGTTACACCAGATGATGAGATCACCTTCAAACGGTCTGATTCAGCCCTAAAAAGGAAGCCCTTGGTCTTCTCTTCTAACACCAAATCTAATGCTGCTTTGAAACCACCTACAGAATCCTCGTCTGCTGCAGCACCTGATTCCATTGCTGACACGGAGGCCCAATATAAATCCCCTATAGTTTTGCCGATGAAAAGGAAGTTCAATGACTCAAAAGATTCCCTCTCTTTAACGCCAACTTTTACTAAGAGGGTTGCAACAGCAGATCTCGCTTCATACCGGTCACCACTTTGCCAGACGCCAGGGTCCACCCGCAGACCGAATGATGCTCCCCCAATAGTGTCTCCTACATCTTTAACCCTCTCTGGCCGTGCAAATTTCAACAGTATACCTGTGGATAATTTGGATGATGTAAATTACACTCCTGGCATACCAGGTATACTGACGACTGGTACGGCCACACCATCCCATCTCGTGCCTGCCTCAACTGATATGCAACCCGGTAACAGCGACCGAATGACACTAGATTCTCTAGTGGTACAGTACCTAAAGCACCAGCATAGGCAGTGCCCTACCCCTATAACGACCTTACCACCTCTCTCTCTCCTACAACCACATGTTTGTCCTGAGCCAAGCCGTGCTCTTGGTGCACCAACTAATGTGACGGCAAGAATGACGGCAAGGGAGATAAAGAAGCAGTTCAATGCTGCTCATTGCCCTCGTCGTGACAGACAGTTCATCTACAGCCGTTTCAGGCCGTGTCGTACCTGTCGTGATGATGTCACCCTTCTGACATGCATGACGTTCCTAGGTGACTCGTCCCGAATTGCTACTGGTAATTATTCTGGCGAGTTGAAGATTTTTGATTGTAATTCCGGTAAAATTGTGGAGTCACACTCAGCTCACCAGACCCTTGTTACCCTAGTTCAGTCAGCAGACCAGTATGTACTTTCTTCTACTCAGTTTGAAGTGAGGTTGTGGGATGCATATTCTATGTCGGGTGGGCCCCTTCACTCATTTGATGGGTGTAAAGCTGCAAGGTTCAGCCATTCTGGTGCACGCTTTGCTGCCCTTTCAGTAGAGCAGGCTCAAAAGGAGGTATTGTTGTATGATGTGCAAACATGCAACTTGGAGCTTAGGTTGCCAGATAATGGGCTGGCAAGTCGTGGTGGTGGTGGTTCGGGTAAAAATCATGCACCATCGCTTATTCACTTTAGTCCTTGTGATGATATGCTTTTGTGGAATGGGGTCTTGTGGGATAGGCGCAGTGCCAGTGCAGTGCACCGGTTCGACCAGTTCACAGATTATGGTGGTGGTGGTTTCCATCCTGCTGGCAATGAGGTGAGTATTGAATGTTTATCTATGTACCTATTTTTGAAAGTTTGAAGAGAATTTGAATTGGGCGTTCTTGAAATAATCAATTAATATGCACAGTTACTATTTGGGTTGGGGTGACAACATTCCCTTGCTCTAAGTTTTCAGCAATGTTGACTTTACTGATATTACTCAAAGAAGCCAGACTTGCAAAGCTGTAAACAAAAATTTACTTTAGATTACAGCAAGGTGCTACGCACAGAAAAAGGCTATATTTAAGGATAGCCTTTTTCTACTAGTACAGTTTTTCAGAAATGCTAAAAAATGACAAATCATCAGTTATTGGAGCAACAGGTAAACTTGAATGTAACATGGTTTGGTGGTCACTGTAGGTAATACTGAATTCAGAGGTGTGGGACTTGAGGAAGTTCAAGCTGTTGAGGAGTGTGCCATCCCTGGATCAGACAGTGATAACGTTCAACGGAACAGGAGACGTGATCTACGCTATCTTGCGGCGCAACCTGGAGGACATGTCATCAGCAATCCAAACCCGTCGCGTGCGCCACCCGCTCTTCCCCGCTTTCCGCACCATCGATTCCTCCAACTACTCTGAGATTGCCACTGTCCAGGTTTCTACCATTTTTCATGCATTGAATTTAGCTTCTAGGTTTTCATTCCAATTTTTGGTTCTTTCATTTAGTTTATTCTTGTTTTCAATGAGGTGGGGTGCAATTAAGGAAGAGTTATTATTGATCCTGTTTAACAAATCTTATGTTTCTTTTCTTGGGGTAACTTTGGTCTTGTTTTTTCAGTTTATTTTATTTTCTATTCATATTTTTTAGTTCAACATTTTCCTATAATTATCTTCTCAAAACTGCAACTAACCAGGGATGGAGAATATGTTGCATGGTTGCATAGATAGAACATGTTAACTTGTTACCACCACTTTTTTTTTTCCCTTCTTTTGTAGTAGAAAACAAGTGACCGAAACAGTACCCGAACTCCCAAATTTTGAAAGCTCAGAAATGTCTTACTTTTTAAGAAACAGGATTGAAGGACTTTATCTGTGAACTGCTTCCCATTTCAAAAAATCATCTTACTCAGAATCTGACCCCTCTAAATTACTAATTTGTTGTTACTGTTGAAAAGAAAAGAAGTGTAAACATCTCTATTGACACCACTTGTTTTTGCAGGTGGACCGTTGCGTGCTCGACCTGGCAGTGGACCCCGCTGACTCACTCGTAGGTGTAGTTGCGATGGATGACCACCAAGAGATGTTCTCCTCAGCACGCCTCTACGAAGTCGGCCGGCGGCGAGCGGCAGATGACGATTCTGACCCTGATGACGGTGGTGAGACCGAAGATGAGGAATCTGACGAGGAGGAATCAGATGGTGATGACATCAATGCAATGCTCGATCTGGCCGCTGCTGATGATTCTGATGACATCCTCAGTGAAAGCGATAATGATGAAGATATCGATCTTTTGGATAGCGATAGCGAGAATGATGACGGGGAGTTCAATGATGTTGATGATCTGGATCTTGGTGCAGCGCATGATTTGCTCGGTATGATGGCCGACGCAGGGGAGGAGGATGGCGATGATGATGATAGTGATGTGGTTTCAATTAGTAGTGATGATGAGTTTGATCTTTGAAAGCAGGTGAAAGAATATGGTGCCTTGAGTTATTAATTTTCTTTTTTAGTTTAGGTGAAGAAAGTGAAACAATTAGGTGTCCTTGTAATTATCTGTTTGGAGTTTAGGTCAAGCGTTGGAGAGGAAGAAGGATGTAATTAGTTTTAGGGAAAAGAAGAGGTAAAAGAAAAGAAAAAGAAGCATCTCTCTTTCTAAATTTTGATAAAAGGTAGTTTCAGTTTTGCAAATTTTGTGTTGGTTATTAATTCTTTTCATTGCATTCGTTTTTTTAAAATACCATGACAGAAGCTGTCAGGTGTTGTTGCATTAAACATAACGCACAAAAGGCACCATACAATGTACATCTTACAAAAGCATAGAGCATCAAGTTTGCCCTGCTCCTCACACTCATTAAACTACCATTTACCAGTAAATTTAAAAAGACTGAAAAAACATTTGAAAGTTAAAACATCAACCAAAGGTTACACGTTAAATACTCTGACATTCTTAATGTTCATAATATGCGAATCTGTTAAAGTAACAAAATTTGATATGCGTATGTTGATCAAAGCTTGGAAGAGAACAAAAAAAAAAAAAAAAAACAAAAGAACCTTGTGGGAAATCCCAATTTGTTTGTATACGTAAAAATTAAACCTATCTCAATATATCAGATCTGGACCATTCTTTTAACCTGAAACAAATCTCAAAGCCTCTATAGTTTTCATAGGCACCGGATTGAGTCTGGTCCAGTTTGAATTAATCCAGACCGTTGATCATGCAATAGCCTCAGGTGCCTGAGGGGATATGGAGTCCGTTCTGATGCCTATCGGAGCTAGTCTGGTTCGACATCTAAACTGTTCAGGATCGCATCCAGATTCGTACTGTAAGGTTCCGTTAATTTGTCGACTGTCAATCTGTCATCAGCAGAGAAATTGTCTTCCTTCGCAGCTTCGCTCCTCTTCTTCACTCCCCACCTGCTCTTGTTCTCTTTACCTCTGTCGGCACCCCCTCTCTGGTTCTCGCCCTCTACATAATTGCCATTCAGTGAACTGACTATCTCACTAAGCCTTCCGGCCTCTCTAGCCAAAAGGAAGTGCCCAGTTGGTGGTCACCACATTCTGCATCGAATCTGATTTCTCAATTGGTTTCTTTTCCCTGACAAGCTTCACAGTAATACACCAAAGCTATACATGTCGTAACTCTATAATACCTTGCCGTGCATTGCGTACTCCGGTGCAAGGTAAACCAGAGAGCCTTTTACATTCGTTGTGACATGAGAGGCTCAATCTGGAATGAGTTTTGCAAATCCAACATCAGCAACTCGAGATTTGAAATTAGTTTAGAGAGCAAATCCAGATTTGATATATGTCGAATCTGCTCTGCGATGTGAAGGTTTTAATACTATTATTGTTTTTAAATAACTTGGGAGTTCATGTCGGGAGAGAGTGTGACACGCTTTGCTTCTCTCTTTAACTTCTCAAATCCAATCATGTACTTTGAATGAAATCTGTGCTTTCTGGAATCATCTGTCAAGGAAACAAGAGCTGGTGAAAGACTGGGGTCGTCTTTCAATCGAGCGAAGGAGAGCTGGTATGGAGAAAGGGAAAGAGAACAAGCGGGCACGTAGAGAAGGAGAGCAGCGGTGGAAGACGAGTTCACTGAGGACAAATTAAAGGAGCGTTCCGTTAGTGGAGACTGAGCTTAGCTACACTAACATTGATGCGTTCTTGAACGGTTGAGATGCTCATCGGACCAGCCGGCGGGCATCGGAACGACCCCACTTCCCTCAATATCTGAACCGTATTTAAGTTCAGAAAAAAAAAAAAGTAATTGAGGCTCAAATAGTCAAACAATATAGTTCATAACTGCACAAATGTTTCTTTAATAATGAGAACTATTTTTTTTTCAAAAGAAAAGAAGGTAGCTGTGCTAAATTCATGATTCACATGATACGGCCTTTTGGTTGTATGCTCTACCTATATGGAAATCATATCATGTTTAAACATTTTCTCAAACATTTTATCACATGTAGTCTTCTCTTAAATTTTTGCGCTAAACATGGCTTTTTCCATAATTAACTTACATCACATGCTGAGAGAAGCTTGTCGATTATCTAATACATAGTTCCAGTTTTGCTAAAGAAACTGCAATATCTATAATATTGTTACTTCACATGCTTACATAAACAGGATCCAAATCTGCTGCGATTCTTCACTGTAAACAGTATTCCTAAAATTCCTGGTTTTTTCAAATCCAACTGTTGAATTGTTTTGAGATTCGTGCACAGAAAAATAAGCTGTTTTGAGATACATGCACAATGAAAAAGTAGGGATTTTAGAAACACCGTTCTTCAGTTTTAGATCGCAGCAGATATGAATCCACATAAACATTACCTGATTTCACAACCTGATAAAAAACATTTTCTTCATAGTCTACTATATGCGCAACGTGCCGATGTCAAATTCACCACTGGCATGCACTTGTCGTACTGTCCGATCATACACATCCTCCTCTTCCTCCTGCTCCTCCTCCTCTTGCTCTTCACCATCATCATCTGAGTCGTTGAAGCCCCAACCGTATCCGGGGATGGACGGTACCTTTGGTATGGTCTGAGCTTCTTGTACTATCCTGCATATCTCGTCTCTGCTTTGAACCGAGAATGCTGGCGCTTGACTGTTGTTTGTTCTGTAAAACGCCGCTTGCGCCGGTTCTTTCAGTTCCCTCGGCAGGCTCTTTAAGAACCAGGGGTGGCTTTTTATTTCATTCATTGTGATCCTCTGTATATTTGGAAATTGAAAAGCTGAACTAAAATTTAAAGATTGACATAGATTTAATGTTTATTATAATGAGTGATGCTATGGTAACATGCATATTACAAATAGATATGTACTATAGATCACTTTCTCTATTTTGAAAGTTCAAAAAATCGATCCGAACCATTAAACATTATCTACATATAAAAATATGAGACTAATTTTTTTTTGTGTGATTTTGTTACTATTTTTTAGATAGGTAGAATATCACTTTGATTTAAAAATTCTTAACCATTCGAAAACAGTGATTTTCTACCTATTTTTAAAAAATTGTACAAAAATAATAAAATAAAATAAAATCTGGTTACCAAGCACATTTTTATATGAAAATTATGTTTAACGATTCGGATCGACTTTTTGAACTTTGAAAGAAAAATATGAATGCATAGTGCATATAAATTCGTAATATACATATTATCATAGCCTCACTTAATTATAATTGTTTTTTCTTTAATATTTAATTTTGTGATATATGGAGAAATTTAGTAGTCAATACAAATGTTTATTTGTGAAGTTAATAAAGATTTGCTTGATACAGAAAAATATTCATCTTGTAGTTAAAATGCTGTTTCCTTTCGGATTTTAACATAAAAATTGAGATGTTTTAAAAGAATTTCTAGAGATGAAGAAAATATACCCTTCCCGGAATGGGAACGAAGATGCGTGAAATGAGATTCCTGCATTGGTCAGAGATATGAACCCTTCCAGGTATCTTGTACTCTGCTGACCTAATTCTCTACAAAATACACACAAAAATCATAAGATCTGAAAGGAAAAAGGAAAACAATGTATTTTACTTCTATCGAACCACAAGCATAGTGACAAGATTTGCGAATAATTCCCGAATTATTCGCGAATTATTCGCAAATTATTCGGATTTTTGGTGACGCCGAACCGAACAGCGAATTATTCAGTTGACCGAATTTTGACTGAATAATTCACGAATTTTACGAATTATTCCCAGAATTTTATTTTTTGTTATTTTTTTTGTTTTTGCTCCCTTACAAAACTGAGATCACTGATCCGAATAATACCGAATTATTCCCGAATCACGAATTTTTGACCTTGCTGAACCGAACCCGAATAATTGATTTATTACTATGACCACAAGAGAGGAAATTTGCAAACTTACTGAGATTGTTTTCCCAAAATTTCTTGGATCTCTTGGATCTTCAAAAGGATATGCACCAACTAGCATCACATACAAGGTTACTCCACATGACCATACATCTGCAGCCTACATTCCACATTTTTCCTTATAAATTAATGGTGATATCTTAACAAAATTAAACCAAATGAAGAGAATGAAGAGAGTCCTTGTCAAACCTCAGGATATCTGGTGTAGTTCTAAAGTGATATATATATTTTTTTGTGAAAATAATTCTAACTAATTTATTTTTATTTTTCCACATTACGCCGATGCCAATGCATGGAGACCCAAAATTTTGTATTCATCACATTAACAAAATGATAGTTTTCAAATTTCCAAAAATAGCAGGGTCACAAAGAATCAGCGGCCCAAAAGGGGTGAGCCGCAATGAATATTTGGGTCTCCGTTTTTTTTTTTATTTATATTAGTTTCAATTAGCTCTAACATCATACGATTAGCATTAAAATTGGTGCGTACGGAAATTAAAACAAAACCGGTGGCGAGGCTAGGATGTGAGTTAGGAGTAGGCAAAAACTGGATTCAGGTTCAAATAAATTAACAGGTTCGGATTCGAATTCAATACACAATTAAAAAAAATAGCAATAAATATATCAAAAGTTTAAACTAAGTCAAAAATTTATAACAATCTAGGTGCGTCGTTGCAGCTACACCGCAACAGTTTTTTCTACCGTATGTTGGCATACATGGGTAACAACTTTTTTTCAATCACTTGTACCGGTTGTATTTCTTTTAAATTACGATTCTGAATGGAATATATGCTGGGTAGCAACTTTCTTTTTCAAGAAGAAATGGCGAGCTCAACTGGTCATACACTGTACTATTTATATCTTTTGAACTCATACATTCAACATTTTGTAATAACCTGAAAAATGAAATGGAGAGAAGAAAAGATGACATAAGTGGAGAGAAAGAAAGAGGATATAAGTGGTCATACTTTCTACTATTTAACCTTTTGAACTCATACCATTTACTCTGTGCTAATTACTTTGTACTACTCAACTTTCATTTTGTTTGTCACTTGCATTCCAAGTAAGTTCAGTCCTATAAAAAAAAATCAGGAGTAGGCAAGTGCCTACTCCTGCTTCTATGTAGTCTCGTCACTGAACAGAATTCCACAGATTTTAATGCACTTAGCACAGATCTTGATGCGATCAAATGATTATTTTACCCATCGAACCAAAGTAGGTCCGATGGGCATCGAACCTACTCTGAATTCGAAAAATAGAAGCAAACTTGAGCAACAGTGAATCACCCCTTGCGCTGCAATTGTTATTAATGTGGTCCTGTTATATTTTATTTAAAAAATGATATTACCATTTAAATTTATTATTTTTTGAGGCTATTTATAAAAATATCAGCATGGGGATTGGGCATAGCCACACACACAATAAATAGGTGTCAAGTCTAATCTCTTGAAATTACCAAGTTACCCCAACATTTGTCTTTTACTTGAGTAACTAAATATAGGGAATCATAAATGAGGACCAATTGTATTGAGGGTTTTGCCTCTGTTATGTTAAGTATGTAAGATTTTTAAACATTTACAGGGGTGTAAGTAGAAATTTTCCCACTTATACAGTGTTACTATCCACTATGGTAGGCTTGATGGTGACCATGTCTTTTGTTCTTATCACATTTATAAAGTGGTTGGATTTGACATAAGATGCATGAGCTACGCTGTTAATATTATAGTACCACACAGTTTCATTCTAATAAACAAAACAATATAGATGGTAAAGTAAAATGCAATTGGGAACCAAACATCAAAAATATTGATTATTAATTTAGGTAGATGATTGATTAACTGATAGCTGTTAATGCTAAAATGACAGGGGAAACAACTTTACAAAGTCCAATGAGTCAATGACATGTTTCTTTTGGTTTTGTAAATAGGGGCAATAAAACCAAACAAAAATCCAAGAGACAACAAAGAGACAAAAGTAATAATTGCTATATTTTAATGAAGGCTGCAAATAGGTGCAAAGTATAAAGTTTTTCTTGAGCAGTATATAGTACTAATTACTAGTAGGCTGTCCAAAAAGCTCGTAGCTCGTGGCTCGCTCGTAACTCACATCTGACTCGATCGGGTAACAGTTCGTTCGATAGTGGACCGAGCTGTTAACGAGCTGACTCGCTAACAGCTCGGGTTAAAATTAACGAGCTGAGTTAAGGTCTTAGCTCGCTCGCCAGCTCACGAGCTAGCTCGACTAGGCATCAATTTGTGAATTTGTATGAATTTGTGTATATTTTATAATGTCAAACTTGGTCAAGCTCGGTCCAAAAAGGTTTGTAAAATTTATTTTCTTCTTAAAACAAGGTCCAACCAAACCCAGTGAGCCAGCTCGTGGCTCGTGAGCTGGCTCGTCACGAGTTTGAGCTGAGATTTTAGCTCGCGAGTTGTTAACGAGCTGGCTCGCTAACAGCTCGGTCCAAAATTAATGAGCTGAGCTAAGACCTATCTCGGCCCGAACCAGCTCATTTACAGCCCTATATGTTACTATTAATTTTTATCTCTCAGCTTTATCTATTCATTAAGTTTTATTTTCAATTTTATTATTATTTTTGAACAGTTTGTTAAGAACACATGACATTTCACTGTAAACTTTTGAAAGAAAAATAACTACATCTAGGCATGAAAAATTCAAACCTATTAATACAAACATGTCAACAATAAAATAAAAATAAAAAAGCGATCACATTTTTGAAATCCGTATAGAAAATATACTAATCTAATTGAGTGACTTGACTTTCAACTTTTCTTAAAAAAAAAAAAAAGAATAGATAAAAATGCTAACCTTCCCTTCATATCCTTCGTACCAGCAAGGAGACAACACTTCCGGTGCAATATATGCCGGAGTTCCGACAACACTTCGGGGCCTCGAGTGTAGCACCGATGACTGCACGTAATTAACAACGAGACAACAAGTTTTCGTGTTTTACTAACGCATAAAATATGAATTTAATTTCTAGTTAATACAAATTATGAGGTGTTGTAGTTTACCTTAGAATAACCAAAATCACAAATCTTTAGCCTTGGTGCTGGGCTACCATCTAGGAGTGTGTTTTCAAGCTTCAGATCTCTATGGCAAATATTCTGAAAAAAAAAAAATTATTAATCATGTTATAAATAAGAGTCTTTTTATTTTATATTTATAAATAAGAGTATGATTAACTATCATAGACAAAATCGTTTAGGCTCGCTCACCAATCAGAGCCTGCCGAATGTGCAAATTTTGCATAAATTTAAATTTAGAAACTATGAACATAATTCATACTCTTCTGAAAATTTTGGGTTGGATGTGTGCATGTGGGCAGTTGGGCGGAGCTATAAAATAAGATAGAGTAGGATAATTTTTTTAAAATAGTGCATATATAATTGTATAAATAATACAAGCATTTTTTTTTGTAATTTTTTCTAACAAAAATCATGACAAGAGAAGCACTTTTTGAAATTTTTTTGAGGCCAGGGATTGGCCAACGCCTCTAGATCCATATGGCTGAAATTTTTATTGATAAGAAAATAAATAAAATAAATATCTGAGTTAAAGATTTTGTATAGATTTTGAAAAGTAGGAAAAATGTGATTGTTTATAACGTCCTCTCTGGATGTTATAGACTATAACGGAAGATTAAGAAAATTAGTTTACCGCTAATTAACGCAAAAAAAAAGGTCTGGCCGTTATAGTCTATGACGGCCATTTTTTTTTTTTTTTTTTGTAAACACAGTTGAGAAAAAATAAAACAAAAAAAACTGGAATGTTTATTTGGACATTTTGATCTATAACGGCCAGACTTTTTTTCACGTTAATCAGCGCTAATTATATTTCGCTAATCAGGCTGTTGTAGTCTATAACGTCCAAAAGACGTTATAAACAATCACATTTTTTCTACTTTTCAAATTTTACGCAAAGCCTTCGCCAAAATCGATATTTTATTTATTTATTTTCTTATTAATAAAAAATTGGTCCATATGGCTCTGCCCCTGTGTGGCAGTCTCTGATTGGTGCATGCACCTTAGACAATTTGGTCCGGGCGAGAATTTCTTTCTCTATAAATAATTTAGGTTTTAAATAATTTTTTTTTTTACCATGAAATGGCAATAACTGACTCCACAAATGAGCTGCTGAAAGAAGTACCTTGCCTGTGATAACAAGAGGAAAAACTAATTAATAAGAAAAATCAATTCATTTTGATAATTAGTTTGATATTTTTATGACAAATTTTATTTTTTAAATTAAAGAACCTCAGGCTCAGAAAATCTCCCCGCTTCTTGAATCCTCTCAAAGAGCTCCCCACCAGCAGCATACTCCATTACAATTGCTAGATGTGTTGGTGTTAGAACCACCTAAATTATAATTATTTAAAAAATATATATAAGGTCTTCAATTTTGCTTGAAGAACTCTTTTGGTGAGTGACTATATAGGGTATCCATTAATTTTAGATAGGTTCTTCGAAGTACCAAAATTGAAAGCAGTGTGAGAACTTGTCTTTGTTTTGACAAAAATACATGGCTTTTATACGATAGGTCATGAGTTCGAAACTCACACAGTGGAGAAACTTTTTATAATATATATAGAAATTTGAAAGTGTGTTGGGTGGTTTGACCTTCTAACTCATAATTTCAAAAAAATTGAAAGTAGTGTATCCAAATAATCAATAGCATCACCGAAATTCATTCTGATGCCCGGTCAAAGCCATTTGATATGCGTTAAGATTTGTACGCTTTTAATCTGCACACATATTAAAATTGTCTGCACAGATTTTAATGCGAATGAAATGGCACTGTGTGTTGAGTGGCTTGACCCCAACCCATGATTTAAAAAAAAAAAAAAAAAAATGGCACTGATCGGACACCTCTGCTAGCTAGCTTCCATGAAACAATTGTCTAGATTCAGAGATATTCATGTATCCAACATTTTAGTCAGCACATGGGTTTTAATTAGCGTAGTACATCCATTTGGTATTTTGGATAAGATTGCTAAAAAAAAGTTCTAAATGGTTATTAAAGAAAAAAAAAATAAGGATTGAATCCTGTTTTGGATTAGCTCTTTAGGCGAGTGGTTGGTGTACTTACAAATGCAAAACTATAATGATGAAAAAATTGTAGATAGCTCTTTTGGAAATTTCACAATCACAATCACAATCACAATCACAATCACAATCAATGCTTTCAAATTGTGAGACATTTTTTCTTTTATGCAGAACAAATATCAACATATAGAGACATTCATGTAAATCCAAGGTTTAATTATAGCATCCGAAGAATTTATTTAATACAATTATATTGGTTTGAAACAATATTTTGTGCTTGCAATAGAAGCATTAATATTTGACAACTCCATCTTTCCTTCACAATATTAATTCTTACTTTGATAATAAATGACTCTTTTATTGGAAGTAAATTTTAGCTTGTGAGATTTATATACAAGGAAAAAAAAAAGAATATATGATAGAGAGAAGCACCTCCTTAAAACGAATAATATTTGGATGCTGGAGAGCGCGGTGGTTTATTATCTCCCTGAGCACATTCTCATCAATCTAACAAAATTAACAACAAGAGTCAGTAGAAAGCAAATAAAAACAAATTAGAAAATGAAAAAATATGTGATATAAAATTAATTATGTTTAACCTAAGTACAACTAGGGGTGTCTGGCTCGGTCCGAGCTAGACCTTGGCTCAGCTCGTTAATTCTGGACCAAGTTACAGCCGAGCGAGTTGGACCTAGAGCTTCTGAGCTAAAATCTTAGCTCAAAATTCATTGGGTCTAGCCGGACCTTGTTTTAAAAAGAAAATAAATTCTACAAACTTTTTGGACCGAGTTGGACTGAGCTGAACTGAGCTGGACCGAGCTTGACAGTATAAAATGCATACAAATTCATACAAATTCACAAATTGATGCCTAGCGGATCTAGCTCGCGAGCTGGCGATCAAGCTAAGTCCTAATTTGAACTCGTTAATTTTGGACCGAGCTAGTAGTGAGCTTGCTCATTAACAGCTCGGTCCACTAACAAGCAAATTGTTAGCGAGCGAGCCAGATGTGAGTCACGATCGAGTCACGAGCTACGAGCTTTTTTGCCACCCTAAATACAACTACATAGTAATGGTCTAATGCACTAAGATGCTTCTAATTAGTATTTCTATGTAATTCCAGGCTAGATGAAATTTAATACAAATGAGAAGAAACACAGTACTTAATTACCTAGCCACAAGAACTATTTGGTGTTTTTCTATTTCTTTAATCAGAGTTTAGTGGCAACTAAAACAAAAATATTAGGAAAAGAAAATTTATATTTGAGATAGCTAGCTACCAAGTTGTTCACTTGTTCTCTATAATTAAAATCTAATTGTATTTAATATTAACTGAGGAAACAGAACAATTCAAGTTACTACGGGTGACAAAAATTTCTCGAGCAATACCCGGTGGCCACGATCGATGAACTTCATGGCAACGAGCTCTCGTGTCTGTTTGTTGCGCATCAACTTAGCGACACCAAAATTCCCTGATCCGATCTCTCTCACCGGCTCGTACTTCTCCATCTTTTTCTAACTCTCTCACTATAGACCTGGGCAGTTAGTGTGTGCTTTTGGCTTGTTATTTCATGATAACTTGGCAAAGGTGCAAGGGAAGGACAAAAGAGGTGGAGAGGACATATATATTGTTGTTAGTATTAAGTGGAGCATAGGGTGTTTTTATGCAAAGTAACATTTTCACATGTGCCCCTCAAACATGCATGAAATTATTTTGGAGACAGCCTTTCTAGTTTGATTAATCAATTAGTATTTTGTAGGCAATTATCTTTTATTGTTCTATATATATCTAGCATGTTTAAAGTTGATCATCTATAAACAAGGCATGTGTAATAGAGACTGAATGATTAATCATAACTTTATGTATTCTTTAGCAAAAAGGTCTACCAACAATATACTATTTAGAATTTAATATGAATTGTATATCCTTAGAAGATTTGAATCTACCAAAGATAAACATTTATGAAGCACTAATTAGTTTTTTAAAGAAGTATATATTATGCTACACATCCATGACAAAATAAATTCAAGTTAGGGATGCATAAGTGATCAATTAAAATAAAAGTGCAAATGTCATTGCCTTTCATGGATTGCATGTAATTAACTTGTTTTACTCTACTAAGTGGACCACCCATAAAAAATGTTACTTTATATCTGATATTTTTCTGATTGATCTTTGTTCATTTCCATGAAAGTAACCTCTCTTCTGATGGTATTAGTTTAACGTAGTAGTTATAATTAATTGTAATTGGGGGAAGCTTTTCCTTAGTGGTGAAGGCAATAATGAACCCCCCCCCCGCCCCACCCAACTCCCCATGTGTCAATCACTTACCTATTGTGACTTGTCAATAGTGGGAGATGATAATTGGAGATTAGAAAATTTAAAATGGAAAGTACAAATTAGTTCTTATTCATTTGATTTATCTGTCAATAATTTGTCAATCAATTATGATTCATCTGATTTATTTCACCTTTTTAGAAAGAGGAATATTCCTGTTTATCACAAGTGTGTGACTGGTTTGTGTAGTTTTAGCTCTGGAGCTCCAAGCGATTTTTAATTAAAGAAAAATTGAGGTGGAAAATAGAAATAAGCCAGAGTAAATTTCTTGAATTCATGGGATTATCAACATACCAAACGGGACCAAAACAATTAATGGGTCAATGAAGTCAATTGATATATTTTAAAATATTAGGGTTGGTTTGATTATTCAAAATGTTGAATATCTAATAGTCAAGGTCCAGTTGGGAAAGAAACTTCTATAATATTCATGTTTGGTTCATATACTGGTAAGAATGACAGCTATCTTCTTAGTAATAAATTTCCTGGTACCGAGATAAATATCTGGTAGAAAAGTAGTATATCGGATGAGAGTTGTTAATTATTGTTTTTTAAATTTTATTTCTCTTATAGATTTAATTTATTTTTCTTTAAATTTCATATAAAGTGTACATATAAACTGATATGGATCAAAATAGGAAATTGAATCTTTCCTTAATCTATCTTTCTTTAATTATGGTGACCTATGCGGATCACTGCTCTCCGGCTCAAGTCAATTTCCCTGATGATTAGGTAAATAATTTTATCAAGGTTTCATTATTTCTTACTTTGACTTTCTTTTATAAGCCAAATATTAAAGAGTTTGACAGTTATAGGAATTTAATAAAAAAAAATGGATTTTAAATGAAATATTCAAATTTCTTACATTAACTTAAAAAAACATAAATAAGCTAAAAGCTTGAAATATTAAAGTTTCTTACATTAACATAATATAATAAAAATTTATATTTTAAATTTTTGATATAATCTTCAATCATCTTATGATTAAACTCTTTAAAGATGAAATTATTTAGGCGTTTTAGTGTCCTATACAGAGGCAGATCTACTTAGATTCAATTGGGGTCAATTGACCAAAGCATAGATCTTATTAATTTCTATAGAAAAAAATATATTTCACCATAAATCTCATTTAAAACAGAAAATAAAGTAAAAGACATTTTTTATTTTTGAATTCACAAATAAACGAAAATGATCAGAGAAAAAAAAATTGGTCAAACTTCTAATTTTTGACTTGGAGACAAATTGAAAGGTAAACTTCCTTTCTGTATTATCAAAGCCTAACAAATTTTAGGAGCAACAACAAATCATGTTAAAATTAATGCTCAAGTTAATAAAATTGTGGAACTATATGGAAAATGGAAAAATTATATTTGTTTAATTTACTCATGACATCAGAAATAACAAGATTAAAAAATTTAATTTCTCGAGGCACCTCCACAAATTATTTCACTGATATGAAACTCGATTTTTTTTTCACAAAAAAGAATGTAACTTTTTGGTGCTTAATAATGAAATAATTAAAATAATGGTTCAAAATTATGTTAACATAATAAAATATTTAACTGATATATATAATATACTAGTATAATACAATTAGAGGTGTAAACAGAGTGAATTCGGAGGGAATAATGCTAATATCAAATTCCTATCTGTCTTTCAATGACCAATATGAATATAAATATGGATAGTAAACAAGTGTCAAAATTTAAAACCAAATTCGCCTTAAACGGATTCGAATAATGATACAAAATGAATAATTGTCGGATAATTGAGTCATATAAATTTTAGGATACAAATATTAATTATTAATAATAATTGAGTCGTATATTTCGTTAACCAATAAACTAAATTTATCAATTATCATCAACACTGCTCTTTTTTTAATTAATGGGCTGACAAAGAAAGAAGCTAATCTTCGGATGAGAATAGCTTTACCCAACGGCCCAACCAGGCCCACTACAAGAGTCCAACACATTAACTTACTCGAAAGAGATGCAGTGTTGCCTTATTTTAATTGCTTGTTTATTACTTTTTTTAATTTGTAACTTTTACATATAAAATTGGAGTTTAATTTTGATATTTTTTTCGCACTTTTGAGTTCTCTTAAGAAAATATGGCAGTCAATACACAACTAACAGACCCTATTTATCAAAATATTCGATCTTCTATTTTAAAGCTCATGAAATTGGCAATTGATATTTAATTTTATGAGAGGCAATTGATATTTTATTAGAATGTTTTTTTAATTAAGTAAAAGTTAAAAAATCACCTATATGATTTCAATAATAAAAGCAATATACAAAGAGCCTTAACATTTTATTAGAATTATAATTTAAACTTATTCTTATTGTTACACAATTTCTATCATTTTCTTTTATTTCCCTCTGTTTCTTCTAATTGATTTATTTTCTGTGCTAATAAACATATATCATGTAGTCACAGACAATCATCGAAAATTCACAACCCCTTCCTCCAACCCCAAGTCCCCAACCGACGTACACAAATCTCTCTACAAATTAACGAGTATCTCGTAAAACATCTTTGTTAAGTTATTACACCTAAATAAGAATTCTAACCCAATTAAATAGAAACAAATAAAAAAACACAACTAAATGTGAATCTGAACTGCTCCTCCTCCATGCTCCAGGTTTGGTGGGGTCATAGAACCACACTAGAACCGACAAGAAGAAGCAGCGACATACATTATGGGCGAGTTTGGGCGAGAAACAACAGAACCTTCCCCTCAAAGGGCAAAAATGGTGGAAACCTTAATTTATGAACAACTCTTGATATGTACACTTGTGGCTTTAATTCTCACTGCTGGAGGAGACTTCCATAGATAAACAATGCGGGTTTATTTGTTCGATGCTTATCTAAAGCAAATTAATACGTGAGGTGTTTGTAACATTAATTTTCAAAACCTAGTTTTCTGGTAATGTAAATACTCTCTTTTTTAATTAATGAATTTGCTGGTGACTAAAGTCACCCGTCCTCAAAAAAAATATATTACTAAATGTGAAAAATTAACGACTAGCTTATATCTCGAATCTTAGATGGGCTTATTGGGCCTCCATATGACATCCCTGCTATTTAATTTACTTTTTGTTAATAGTTATCAAATTATTAGTTGTTTGCTGGGTGAAAACGGAGCTGATAGTGGTAAAATTATATTTTTATTTTTATTTTTATTTTTCGGATACAGATACAGAGGGTGAAGTTCTGATGGTGCCAGCAAATGGATTTGTTGTGTTCATTTTAAATTGAAGAAGCATGTCCTGCAAGCCAACTCCAAATAACAGCAAATACTAGGAGGATTAACTTAGGTACATTTTATTATATGAATAGGAAATGGTTAAATTATTTAGGTGACTTCTCTGATTTGCAGAGGTACATATGATATTTGGAAAGTTTTAGGGGCATATGTGTGAAAGAGTTTCTTTTTTACTATTTAATTGTTGTATTATCCTAGTTTTCTCGTTGATCTTCTCTAATATTGCATATGTTTGTTGCTGTCAGTAATTGGAGGGAGGGTACGAAAATCAGATTTACATCCTTAAAATGGGCCTTGAAGAAACACATGGAAGAACAGGCATCAAACAAAATCTTTTAAACATCCTTTGGCTGGCTCATGTAGCATAAAATATATATATGTATATTATAATACAAAATATTTTATGCTCTAGAGTTTGTCCTTTTCTTTTTGGAGGGATGAGGTAACAAAAGCATTGGATATGTTGGTATTTCTAAACACGTACTCAAATTATGATTTTTGTAATAGGATAATGAAGATTGATCTTCATTTCCCATCCACACATGATGCCTCTCTTGAAGCAAAGGATCTCATTTGAATGGTATAACCTTCAAGCCCACAATTTGACACACTACTTATCTAGAATCCAGCATTATATAATATAGTATAATCATTTTTGTTTTCCCTTTATCAAATGAAGCTCTTGACTAGTCAAGGAGTCATCAAAGAGGCTATCCATAAAACAGATGTTGAGGCATCCATGGATTATAAAAAATGCCGATTCATCTGGAAGTTACAACGAATAACTCCAAATTTAACTTTGATTTCAATCACTTGGTGGTGAATGGAAGTAGCAATGAATAACTCCAAATTTAACTTTGATTTTAGTCACATACTGGTAAAATGGAACTTAGATCTTTATTGGTTTACTGTGGTATTGTTTTACAGGTGGATTTCAGAAATTTTTAATAACATTCAAATTAATAAATAATTTACAAATCTACACCTTGATGCGGTAGAATTCCAAAAGTGTCCAAATCGGAAATTAAATTTCCGATTTCAAACAATCTTTCCGGAAAAAATAATTCTCGTTCCAGACTCTCCATAAATTTCCAATTTCAAACAATATTTGCAGAACCAGAGATTAAACTCCCGGTTCTTTTTTTAATTAAACATAAATGTTTATAATTTATTTATTTTTATATTGAAATATTATAAATATTTTATATATTTCTTTAAAGATCGATGGAATGTTATATAATTTGACTTATTAGAAAGACTGCGACAAATAATCCGGATCAATATTTTTCATACTGAATTTTTGTTGTAAGAAAAATTAATTTTTTTTGTGTTATTAGAAAAAAAAAAAATTTGAATCTGAGTTATCGATCCTGGTTCAAAAGTTACTTCTAGATAAATATAAAAAATATTTGAATTCTTCTATTTTTAAAAAAAATTGAGAAAAAGTATTTTGTTTTTATCTCGATTTGAACTATCCTTTTAACATTGCATGAATCTCAAAGCACCAAATAATATTGGCTTCCTGCGCTCTCTCCGAATAGACACTGAATTGAGTTAATAGAAACTCTAAAATAGTGAGTCGGTGAGTCCTATCATCCACAACAATACCTGAGAGATACTTGTCCAATTTAATTAATAACTTTTCACACAGAGATCATGTATTTTTGACACTAGATCAAATACTAATTCTTATTATTAATACTTTTTCATATTAACATGCCTCTCTTGTAATCAAAATTCCTCAAAACAGAATTTTCGAATAATGCAAGGTTGCACGTTTATGCAGCTTGCTCAGTCAGTTTGGTGCCAGTTCGTACATTAGCCAAATTACCTAGTCCCAATTCAAAATGAGAGGTCCAAATTCTTCTCTCTTTCTTCCACTTTTCCTTTCGCGCAGCTTTGCAGAGAGGAGGAAGGAGTTGACAGTGTGGGCCCTGTCCGTCAGCTTTAGCTCTAGCGCAGATCCAAGATTTTCGTCGGATAAAAAAAAATATCGAATTGATTTTAATTGAATTTAAACTCATTAACTAATTAGGTATTTGATAAAAATGTACTTTATAATATTCTGACTTGTAATTTTTTATGCTCTAACTTATAATTCTAATTACTAATAATAGTTCAAAAAATATATACTAAATTTAATCTTAAATTTAATTCAAACTAAAAATGAAATGTTCTGAGAGGGACAAAATTTTTTTAGAAAAAAAAAACCAACTGTAAAATAAATCTCTCCTAAAATTCAAAATCTAGAAAACGGGCTGCTCCGGAACCATATCTTTTTGGTAAGATGCGGCGCAGGTAAACCATGTATTTTCTTTGAATTGCGGCGGCTCACGTGAATCAGACCCACAGCATACCTAAGCGAAGCGAAAGCCGAAAGGTGCTGACCTGCTGGTTTTAACCCTGTCCCTTGTGTTAAATGAACCCGGCGTTTGGCACACCATTTCTCTCACAAAGGGTCCATTTGTCATTTTTTACAGAACCAGGCCCAACCCATTTATTTATTTTTCTTTTTCATCACTTTTTCCCAGCAAAAAGCCTTTCTCCATCGCTGCTGTCTGGGTCCTACCTATCGGCTTAGCTTTGTTAACAGTCCTCAGATTCAACCATTATTTAGGACACTGTTATGTTCCACCACGTTTGTGTACGCAATCACATGTCCGATTTTTCTTTAAATTTGTTCGTGAAGCTCCCTTTTGAATTTCTGCGTGCTCTTTTCATCAAAATTCATGAATTTTATATGTGTAATTTAATTATGAATTTTATTTTATGAAACTATACACAATTTTTTCATAGTTATCAAGAAATTAACCATTTAAAGTGCTTTCTTCATCAAATTTTAAGGAATTAATTTATCTAATTTTAGAATCTATTTTCATTAATTTTAGGATCCAACATAGGGAGGGTGAACCGAAACGGTTATTAGCAATTATTGTTAGAATTTCTAAAGAGAGGTCATAAACAAGAAACATAAATTTATAAGAAAGCTTAATAGTATTACTTAGACTTTATAATTATATAGAGTACAAATGAGATATATTTATAACAACATAAATCTCAAAAAAGATAAATCTATAAATGACACATCCTAAAATACTCTACACTAAATTCTCCTTTCTTAATATAACCTATCAAACATAACATAATATTTCTAACATTCTGCTAAATTAAATCTAATGAAAATATATGATGAGATGAAAAGCATACACAACATTTATAGTTGTAATTAAAATGGTTATCAGTCGAAAGACAAACAATTTGGACAGTTTTAGACTTAATTTTCTTCATCTATGACCTTATTAGTTCTAAAAGAAAAAATATATATATCTTTTTGTAATACACATTTCATCTCAAAATATTGATATTTCAATACAGTGTATATATTTTCCATTTAGTTATCATATATACCATGGTGATATAATAATAATTTAATTTTCAAATAACACTAAATTAACGTGGCTGATCCATGCATGCAGCTTGATTGATCCAATATTCGCGCACTTGACATTGTGTTAATTTTGTGCAAGATTTCAAAACTAAGCAAAAACAGAACAACTAAATTAAAATGCAACTATTGCAAATTCGAACAAAAAAAAAAGCAAACATAAATATCCTGATCATATTTGCCAATATAAAACATCCCACGTTTGATTCTTACAAATATACTGGCATAAAGATGATAATTAAGTGAGGTCAGGGGCGGATCCAGGATTTTAGGATTTTCGTTAGGGAGGGCAAAAAAATATCGAATCGGATTTAAATAACTAATCATATTCGAATTCATTAGCCAATTAAGTACTTAATAAAAATAATACTTTAATTTATTTCAATGCTCTGACTTATAATTTCTGATATTTTAATTTATCATTCTAATTATTAATCATAATTGAAGAAATTTATTTTAATTTTAACTCTAAATTTAACCCGAATTACAAATTAAACATCCAGTAGGAGGTAAAAAATTTTCTAGAAAAAAACAGAGTCGATCGAAACGTCACAACCTCCACTAAAATGCAAAATCAAAAAAAGAGCAGCTGGATGCACATGGATTCGCCCCTGATGAGTGAGGTACTCTTCTCAACAGTGATTATTTTCCATACTGTGCATCAATAAACTCAACTAAAGGATATGACGAAGCGGGTGTGATTTTCTACCATTCATATAATAAAACACAGACTCATCTTTCGGGAGATTCAACAAAAGAGCCATCAATTCCACTATTGTACTGACGAGAGATGCAATAGTTTTTTGTGAGCTTAAGAACAACTTATTTCTACTCATATTTTAGAATTAATTATCCACTGAATTAAGCCGAATAATTAATGCAAAAATAATAAATAAGTTGGTTACAGTTAACGAACTCATATTCTCTGCATTAACACACTGTTTGAAATTAAATCCGGACCGTTTGTTATATACAAACACGAATCTTAAAAAACTTTGTGCATTACGGTCGTATACTAGATTGGTCTCAATTCTGATCCAACGGTCTTGAACTAAACTTAAACAGTGATTAATACATAGGATGCAGACTTCCAGTTTACACGAATTCTTATCCTCCCCAGTACCGGACGAGGAAATATTTTAGAATTAGTCTATTCAGATTAGTTCAATATGGAAAAAGATCATCTGTTCCAGCATGAATATTGATTTTAATTTAGTTACAAATTCACGTGTCAGAAACTCAGAACTGAAAAATCTTACTTCCGAAGAGGCAAAGAATTCGGTTTCAAATAATATTGGCTTCCTACGCTCTCTCAGAATAGACACTGAATTGACTTGATATAAATCGCAAAATAGTGAATTTTAATGTCCAACAACACCTGAGAGACACTTGT
Organism: Carex cristatella; assembly: GCA_024447775.1. Taxonomy (NCBI): domain Eukaryota; kingdom Viridiplantae; phylum Streptophyta; class Magnoliopsida; order Poales; family Cyperaceae; genus Carex; species Carex cristatella. The sequence goes on along the minus strand of JAJHPF010000023.1, from coordinate 6,986,696 downwards.
CCGGCTTAGAATGTGAATTTCTCGGTTGCCTGACAAAGTGACAAGGACAAGTAAATTTTTTTTTTTTTTGAGGAAAAGGATAAGTAATTTTGCTTCTTCCGTGGATGAATAGATCTGACAAAAAGTACATCAAACATGTTTCATGTCAGTACTTTGTTCTTCTCGGAGTCATGCGTCTTGTTTTGTTTTGGTACGGTCGGAAGTATTTTCTTGGAATAATCTCAAAACATTATTCTTCTGTCAGGAGACGGAATTCAAATCGTTTTTTCTTTTTTTTTTTGAAAAAGGACTCTCTTGAATCGTTGAAAATATATTGTACGATTTCAATTATTTTTTATTTTTATATCAATTTAATCTATTAAAATAATTCAGATTTAATTAAAGTCATACGATAGATTTTAAATGATCCAGATAGAAAAAAAAAATGTGTTTTTAAAAAAAAAAAAAAAATAGCAGATATTGATCCCAAGAGACACATCAATAGATGATGACATGGTATTCATAAAAAGTGAATTAACTTGTGTTCTAATTTTTTAATTGAGTTTTTTTTTTTAATTTAAGAATATTTATAGTCCTATTTTTAATCATGTGAATTAGTTGTATCAAAAGAGATAGGAGTAGTTCCGATGGGCATCGGACCTACTTTTAGGTTCAATTAGTTCTAACACCGTACGATTATCATTGAGATTTGTGTGCACGGAAACTGAAAAATACTTGCACGGATTTTAATGAGTTTGCATGAATCTTGATGCAAATTTGATGGTCATTTCACCCATCGAAAAAGGTAGGTCCGATGGGCATCGGACCTACTCTCAATTCGCATCAAAATTTAATATAATTAAGTATCATTTCATATTTTATTAAAGGTCCTTAAATATATATTATTGAAAATTTCAAATCGTTTGATAAAATTCCCTAGGAAATGAATGACCTAACATTTTGTATTTCTATCTTTGAATATTACTATAGGGTGATGCAAATAAAACATATTTTCAAGTATAAATACAAATTTAATCAGAGGCGTAGATCACTACATCCATTAAAGTACGTAATCACAATTGTCTTATATATTGTCTTGTACTATTTGGACACAAGTTAGAATTGACATCGATGCTATCTTATGCGGTGTATATTCAACCAGCAATAATATTTGTATTTATCCTACTTTTTATTTTAAGAAATAAAAAATTTAATTTGTCAGAAACAATAATATATAATTAAAAAAAATAGATTGAACCATCAATGATAGTTATATTGGAAAGAGATCTAAACTAATTGAATTTCACAACTTATTACACCAACAACTATATATTAATTGTAAAATTAATTGAGACCTAGGTGGTAGATAAATAACGAAATACGTGACATGCCGTGATGTGACGTGACATAACAAATACGCCGTGATGTGACGTGATGTGATCAACATTTTTTGTCACGTGACGTGACCAAAATAGTGGCGGATGGTCACGTCACGCGAATGGTCATGTCACGTGTAATCACGTCGTGGCTATATGTGATGTGATCACATGTGTCGTGACGTAAATTAGTGACATCATTTTTTTATATTTTAATTTAAATTGTTGAAAATTTAGAAAAAATATATAAAAAGATATGGAAAAGAAATCTAAATAAGTAAATAATGTTGCAAAGTTATTATTATTTTTTTAGAAAAAACGGTTTGGTATCTAATATTACTTTAAAAATTTAAATTACAAACATTTATTGGACTAAACTAGAGAAAATAAAAATCAGTACTACATGAGTATTAGTATCACAGAACCTACACCTGAATACTCTATACATATAAAAAAAATTGGATACTCTATGTTTTATACCGTAACGTGACGTGACTGGTTTGCGTGACGTGTAATTTTAGCTTAAATGCGGTTACGTCACGCGAGTCACGTCACGTAATCGACACACGTGACATGACTAGTCACGCGGTGACCATTCTCTAGTGGTAGAGTTTATTTATGATTAAATCTCATTTATTTTTAAATTTTATGTGAAGAAGACAAGCTACAAAATAAAATAAAAAAATATTGGTACCGAACCATTAATTCCATCTATCTTGTTGAGAGAAAAAAACAATAAATCTTTATACCCAGTAAATTGATTTTTTAATTTTTAAAAATAAAATATTGAAAATATTCAGTGAAACCGGATGTTGTCGGTAAGGGGTGCATTTAATATATAGGTTGTAAAAAATATCTATTTAGGCCGATTAATCGTTGGCGATGACCAAATTATTACGAATTTTCTCTACTATTCATCTGATTATTTCCGATTATTTTCAATTATTTCTGATTAATTATTTGATGCTACCATGTTCGTCCGACCTCATACCGTTATTTACAGCACAACATATTTCCATATTTCCAGGTGTAAGACAAAATTTGACCGCAGTCAAGACTAGAATTAATTAATGCGGTAAAGGCAGTGACTTGCACATGATATCTAAGGATACCAGATGGATACCTTGTTGGTTTTTCTATTTTTTTTATTGAACAAGATACCTTGAAGCTAACAGTATTTTTAATTTTAAAAATATTTAAATTAAGAGGATGTTCAATAATTTTTTTTACCTCCATGATAACACTAAATTTAAAATTTAAATATCAAATGAAACTGTTAGATATGATTTATATTATTTCTCTATACATACGTAAAAAATTATCATATTTTGATTTTGTTTTAATTAGTATTAAAATTTTGTGAAAAATGCCGATGTAGATAAACAATTGACATTGATTTTTAACTTATTGATTCATATAAAATAAAAAAAATAATATTTTTTGTGTATATAGAATAAATAATCATCACATCTAATAGTTTTATGTTAACATATAAATTGAAGAATGTTTATTATTACAAATTAAAAAATAAAAGTATGATGGAGATAAAAAAATAAAAGCATTTAAACCGTGCATGGTTTTGGATATATTACAATAATTTTTTAATTCAGTCGAAAGTACTAAAAAAATATCTGTCCCTTCTAAAAATAATCGAATTGTTTTTCAATCCCTTTAGCAATCCGTGCATGGTAAGAATCTTTTTCGGTCGAAAGAGACCCAAATTTTTTAAGGGACTGGAAAAAAAAATCGATTTTTTCTACGGAATTGAAATACCCATAAAATTCTTCTAGAAATTTATATTATTTTAACATTATTTCTATAAATAAAAGAATTATGTGAAGATAATGCCAAGACCTAGATTACCTATCTGCACCAATTCCCATATTTCTATACTAAAAAAGTTCACCTAAACTGGGCATTGCAGTCTTTAAAATTCTTAGTGTTTTTTATATTGTACTAAAAAAAATTAATAGGATGATAGTAAATTAGATTGTTTAATATAAACAAAGATTGTCAATTTTTGTTGTTGTTCAATTATATATGCATATCATATATGGATAACAACCACAAAATATATCATTCCTTAATTGTGGTCTTTACAAAATTAAATAGTTTCATTACATTAACTGTTTTCATTAATTATTGTGTAAATTAAATTTGGTATAAACACAAAAGAATGGAGTCAGGTACTGAAAACATAGTCTGACATGGTTGAATCTGGAAATAATTTAAAATTGCACGGACCAAATTTAAAAAGTACCATGTTTTGTTTGTTTTAACTATTTATATATGTTTGGTAAAGACAAAAAATAAATGTGGAATAAAAAACAAAATAATCTCCGCAAATTAAGCATTTTTACTATTATATAAATAAAAGTTACTGAGACTGAGAGGCAGTGCCCTCTGTTTCATTTCACCTCACCTGACCTGGTGAAATTATCAAACCAACACAAAGCAATAATGGCAAAATGGGTTTCTACGGAGACACAAACAAAACCCTTGCCTGAGTTGCCTCACCATCAAATTTTAATGGATCAGTACCAAGAGCCTCTTCTCCAAAATTCCAAAGAACACAAAGAAGGTGACGGTGCAAGTACTGCAACCTTTGCCAAAACTTGCTTCAATGGCCTTAATGCCTTGTCAGGTTTCTCTCTCTCTCTCTCTCTCTAATTGCTTCCTGTGTGTTTGCACAGTGGACTGATAAAGTTTCAAAAGGGTCAATTTTTGGCAAATTGTCCCCTTTAATTATATAATTTATTACTTTTAATGTACAATTTGACCCACATGCTCCTGGGATTATATTTTTGAACAAACCAAAACACCATCTATAGGTGTTGCTCTGCATGCACCTCATAGTTCTGTTGAAATGCACTGTTTTATTTAAATGCATTTTTTTTCAGGAGTTGGGCTGTTATCCATCCCCTATGCACTCTCTCAAGGAGGCTGGTTAAGCCTGATTCTCTTGTTTATAGTCTCTATTATTTGTTGCTATACTGGCATTCTCTTGCAAAGATGCATCGATGCGAACCCGGCTATCCGAACTTACCCAGAAATCGGTTTCCATGCATTTGGTTCTACTGGTAAACTACTGGTATCAATCTTCATGTACCTGGAACTCTACCTAGTAGCAATTGGTTTTCTAATTTTGGAAGGAGATAACCTTGACAAACTATTTCCCAACACAAGTGTCAAAATCGGAGACTTCTATTTGGAAGGGAAGCAACTTTTTGTGTTGATAGTAGCAGTTGCGGTATTGCCGACAACATGGCTAAGAAGGCTTGATTTGTTGGCGTATATCTCTGCCGGTGGGGTCCTCGCATCATGGATTGTTGTTGTTTGTGTATTTTGGGCAGCCATTTTTGATGGAGTTGGATTTCATGGAAAAGGAAGAATGATAAATTTTAAGGGATTGCCGACGGCCCTGGGTCTCTATGCATTTTGTTACTGCGGCCATGCTATTTTTCCTACACTCTGTAATTCTATGAAGGAAAAGACCAAGTTTTCGAAGGTATACTTGAATTTATATTTTCGTTTTATATTTTCGTCAGTTGTCAAGTGATAGAACTAACAAGCAATTTTTTAGACAATTAAAAAGACCAAGTAATGCACAAGGGCCTCCTCTTTAAGCATATCTATCCCCTTTTCAATTATAGTTGCAACAAAAGCCTAGTTAAGCCGAGTCCATATCCTCTAAGGTAACAAAATATTTTTGTTTAGATCCAGACCATCTGATCAAAATCTGGGCCAATGCATGGGGTCCCTTTAATATTTGTGCAGATTCTAATCGGACAGTCCGGATCTAAACATAAATATTATGTTACCTTAGGTGATATGAATTCAGTTAAGCCTAGTTAATTTGGTTATGGAACCTACTATTTTGTATTTACCAGAACTGCATTGTATATCTCAAAAACTTTTTTTATTAATTTCAAACAATTGATTTATACCAATTGAATCTGCTTGATGATGCTGAACAACAATTATATATTTATATTGAAGTTACTGTTTATTGTTTACTAGGTATTGGTTGTATGCTTTGCTCTCTGCAGCCTAAACTATGGTTTAATGGCGATTCTAGGTTACCTCATGTATGGGGATGACATAAACTCGCAAGTGACGCTTAACCTCCCGGTTGGAAAGTTAAGTTCAAAAATAGCCATATACACCACACTCATTAACCCCTTCTCGAAATATGCACTAATGATTGCACCGGTGGCGGCCGCAATAGAAGAGAAGTTACTTGTTCACCACGAGCGATCAATTTCATACCTAAATAGAACTCTACTAGTTCTTAGCACCGTTATTATAGCATTAGGGGTACCATTTTTCGGGCACCTTATGACGCTTGTCGGATCACTTCTAAGCATCGTCGTCTCATTTTTGCTGCCATGTGCTTGTTATTTGAAGATAATCGGTATCGGGAGATGCCGCAAGGCCGAATTAGCATTCATTTGTTTTATTTTTATTTTGGGTTTTTTCGCGGCCATTACGGGTACTTATTCTTCAGTTGTTCAGATCATTAATGAATTTTAAGGATTGAGGATGTTTTTATTAAATAATTTACTGTCAAGTAGATTTAATTAAGGGTGTTTATTTTGTAGTAGGAGATTGGTGAATATTTTAATGGAAGCTAGTAGCATGGTTATCATTGTAAAATTTAAATGTCTTGTTATTTTTATTAATTGTTGGTCTAATATGTGTTACGTACCAGGGATTACAATATCAGCATTTTGGGCACTGTACCGGTCATGTGCTTATACCAGGTCTAAATGCTTACCTGTGTGCTACTTATTCACCTTTTTTTTTTACTAGTGTTGGTGTCATGCCAAAAATAATATTGTCTAAATTAATCAGATCATCAGATGGGTTCATGATTTAAACATTGATTTTTTTTTTCGGGTTGCCGAAATTGGATCTATTGGGAATGAAGATACGATTTGGGCCGGGCCTAATTAATCCTGACGAAAAGAGATCGATATAATAATATGGGCCGGGTTGTATTCAAAATAATCAATCAACATGAAATTCAAAATGACCAGGATATCTTTTGGTTCCCATTCGGTTTATGTTACTAACAAATAAAATATACTAACACTCTTTAGAAATCTGAAAAAAATATACTACATTTTATATGTTGAAATATACTCAGTTATTTATATGTGTTGACAATTTTAACGATCTTTAAAAATAAAATTTAAATTTTAAATTCAATCCCCCACGCTTTGATCCTTGAAGCATTAACTCAAAAAAACATCTTTTTAGTTAATACACCTGGACCATTCGATCCGCTTTAAGATTCGTGCAGACTAGATTCGTACGAATATTAATGGGCCCCTACATTATAGGTGGGGATCCGACTACGTTGCTCTCCAACAATATCCATAACAAAATTTCATTGAAACCAACGAGTTAGTATAATCCTCGCGTTATTATTACATGAAAAAGACTAATTAGAAACATAACTGATCACAAACAAAATAAAATTCAACAGCATGTAATTTACTTTAAACATAAAATTTGCGTAAGTGGCACGCGTTCCATGGTCTTGGTAATATCATGCCATCCCGGTCTTCGAGCTCGTAAGCTCCCTTTCCTTTTAGTGCTGACGGGCCATCCTAATTTGGCTCTAGCTTGCCGACATGCTTGCCAGTAGCCTCTACCTTTCGAAGGACTAAGTCTCCCATCTGGAAATCTCGGGGTGCGACATGTCTGTCGAACGCCCTTTTCACCCTTAGTTGATATTCTATCATACGCGCCTTTGCTTTATCTCTTAACTCCGTGATGAGTTCAAGGTCTGTGTTTCTTCCCTCCGTATTGGCCTCATTAGAATAAGTCGACACCCTTAGTGATGGTTCAATAAGTTCTAAAGGTGTAACAGCTTCCATGCCGAATACCAAAGAATAAGGAGTCTGTTGTGTCGCCTCGCGTTGCGTGGTGCGATATGCCCATAGTATTTCATCGAGCATGTCGGGCCAATTCTTTCTATTTTCCTGGACCTTTCTTTTCAATCCCTCAAATATCGTTCTATTTGTTACTTCCGCCAAACCGTTGCTAGCAGGATGGCTGACAGAGGTTATGTTGCGCCAGATAAATTTTTCTGCGACTTTCGCCGTGATGTTGGCCAGTGGTTCCGCTTCCACCCATTTCGTGAAGTATTCGACAACGACAATAATCCATCTGCGCTGATGGACGGCTGCGGGAAACGGACCAACGATGTCGATGCCCCATAAGTCAAACGGCCATGCTCCGGATATCGAGACTTGATTGTAAGGCGGGATTTTATTCAGTTTGCTGTGAAATTGACACTTTTCGCACTTCTTGACGAGATCAACGGCATCCTGTTGCATTGTCGGCCAATAGAAGCCTGCCCGGAGAATGCGTTTAGCAATGGTTTTGGCACCTTGGTGGCTGCCGCACACCCTTTCATGGACTTCCTCAAGCATTCTTTGAGCGACATCCTTGCGCACGCATTTGAGCCATGGGCGGAGGTACCCCCTCTTGTATAGCTGGCCATTGAAAATGGAGTATAATGGTGCTATCTTCTTAAGACGCCGCGCTTCAAGTTGCTTTGCTGGTAATGCACCCGTATTCAAATAGTTCCACATGGGTACAAACCAAGTATCTTCGATCTCATTTATTGCCATTAATTAGGTCGTGGAGTTATCAATGCTGGGTTCTGGAACATCTATTACTATCACGGGCTTGTCTTTGTCGAGATTCCCGGCGGCACCAAGTTTGGATAGGGCATTAGCCTGGTTGTTTCTGTTACGAGATACATGCTGGATTTCTATCTTTTGGAACTGGTCTTTCAGCAGTCGTATCTTGTCGTGATACCTCTTCAGTTTGTCGTCTATTACGCAACATTCGTCATTAATTTGTCTAACTGCCAGTTCAGAATCACTGTGCAATGCCACATCTTGAGCACCTAACCCTTGGGCTATTTTTAATCCTGCTATCATGGCCTCATATTCTGCTGTGTTGTTGGTAACAAGGAATTGGAAATGGAGAGCGTAGTTTAATGTCTCTCCTTGTGGTCCAATCGCGGATACCCTAGCTCCTGCGTCTTGTAATGAAGAAGCGCCATTGACATACAATGTCCATTTGCCTTCAACGCCAATAGGTACACCGGAGTATTCTGCTATGAAGTCTGCAAATATTTGGGACTTCTGAGCGCTTTGTGGGTGGAAAGTGATGTCGTACTCCGATATCTCGAGGGCCCAGGATAATAATCGTCCAGAGGAATCGAAATTCGTGAAGGCCTTTTTCAAGGGAACGCCGGTACATACCTTGACCGGATGAGACTGAAAGTAAGGCTTGAGCTTTCGTGCGGCCACTATCAAGGCGTATGCGGCCTTTTCGATCTGAGTATATCGGGTTTCAGCTTCTCGTAGCACATGAGACACAAAATAGATTGGTTTCTGATCCCGCCCTTCCTCTTTAACTAGAGCCGCGCTTACTGCATGCCCTGTGGTGGCTAAGTACATGACCAACGTGTCTCCTGCTATTGGTCTACTGAGGCAAGGGGGTTTGCGAGATATTTCTTGATCTTTTCAAACGCCACTGCGCATTCCTTCGTCCATTCAAAACGTTCCGACTTGCGCATTGCTTTGAAAAAGGGAAAGCACACATCTCCCGATCGTGCAATGAATCTGTTCAACGCTGCAAGTCGCCCGGTCAGAGATTGTAATTCCTTCAGGTTTGTCGGCGGCCTCATATTAAGTATTGCTTGTGACTTAGAGGGATGGATTTCTATTCCTCTAATAGATACCATGAATCCTAGGAACTTTCCTCCAATCAATCCAAAGAAACTTTTCTTGGGAACATCCTGATCTGATTGTATCCCAAGAAAGCGTCCATAAAGCTGAGAAAGGCATGTCCCGAAGTAGAGTCAACCAATTGGTCAATTTTCGGTAGTGGAAAGGGATCCATCGGACTTGCCTTGTTGAGGTCCGTGTAGTCAATACACATTCGTCAATCGCTATTGGATTTCTTAACTAGCACGGGGTTCGCTACCCACTCCGGACATTCGACATGCCTGATAAATCTGGCTGTAAACAGCTTTGTTACTTCTTTGGTTACTGCCCGTTGTCTTTCCTCGCCCATAGTCCTCTTCTTCTGGTGTACTGGTTTGGTGCCCTGTTTGACATGGAGTTTGTGCTCCGCCATGGCCCGCGGGATACCGGGCATATCGGCCGCTGTCCATGCAAACACGGATTGATGTTCTCGTAAAAAATTAATCAATTCGTGTTTTGTCTTCCCTTGGATGGCTTTTCCAATATTCAGAGTTCTTCCTTCTCCTAAATCGATCTGGTCCACTTCGTCTGTTGGTTCCAGGTCTATTTTAGATGTGGCTTTGTCAGTGGGATAAAGAGCGAGAGGTGTATTTGGAGGCATGAAATCGGCAGTGGATTTCAATTTTGATGTCCCTGGCCGTGCCCTTTTGTTTTGGGTTTCCACATTGTTCACAGAGCCATCATGACCGTGAAGTGAGGTCAGATAACACTCACGTGCGACTTTCTGTTGCCCGTATTCTTCACCTATCCCGTGATCGGTATGGAACTTAATCTTCAGGCATGGGGATGATATGACCGCCCCAATTTGATTGAGCGTTCTTCTTCCCAATATCGCGTTGTAGCCCGATGGTGCGCTAACCACCAGAAAATCCACCATGACCTCTGTCGTTTTAGGCGGGGTGCCGAAAGTGACTTTAAGCCTCATGATGCCATGGGGTCGGAGGGTATCGCCGGTGAAACTTACCAACGGAGACGTAATTTTTTGTAATTGGTCTTTGTCCATGCCCATTTTCTTAAATGCTGATAAGTATAGTATGTCGGCAGAGCTGCCTGTGTCCACGAGTATCCTCCGGACTCTATGCTGGCCAATTTTCAAAGTGAGAACTACGGGATCATCATGTGGTCCTATGATGTCGCCTAGGTCCTTTTCAGAGAAGGATATAACTTCACCCTCTCGGGACCGCTTCCTGCTTGGCGGGGCCTCTACGTTCAATACCGCGGGGTACTGCTTGGTACCTTTTTTGGGTGGACGGGTCATGTTGCTGAATCCTTCGCTAATCATATGTATCACGGGGCTTGTTTGCCTGTCTTCCTGTGGCATCCCAGTTCTTCCTGGGTTCTGTACTGGAGAACCCGTTTGTCGTTCTCTATTGGAGTTCATTTTGTAGGGGATGTCCTTCTTGAATTCTCTGTTACGTCCGTTGTATTGCCACTTCCATTTTTCATAGAACTCGGGCTTGATGTAATCTGTCAACTTGCCCTGGCGCGCCAACTTTTCCAGTATATCTTTTAGTTGGAGACATTCACCGGTTGAGTGCCCTTCAAACCTATGAAACAAGCACCGTTTGCTTAGATCTTTTACTTCGAAAATCTCTTTTCGTAAGGGTGCTGGTAGGTCGAATACGTCTTTCACTATCTGGTACATCTCGTACCTTGGTTTGGTAAAGGGAGCATATCAGTCGAACCATGGCCTGTATTCTTCTTTATCATCCCGGATCATCTCGGAGTGCTGTAGGCGGTTTGTCTGGTGAGATGAATTTTGGCCCTTGGGCCGACTTGACTTGGACTGCCAACTTCCTTCGTTTGTTCGTGGTGATCGGGATCTTGGCTTGTTGGGGCTTCTTTGTCATCTTCGGCCCTGATGTATCATTCGGCAAACGCCACGAAATCTCGAAGAGTGTTAATCTTTTTCATATGTGCTTCATATCGCAGTGTCCCAGGGTCGCCCCTTCTGAGTCTTCTCTTTATGGCTGCCAAGGCGAACTCTTCTTTTAGGTTGGGGATTTTTCGCGATGCTTCAACGATACTGTTTACAAAGGTTCCTGTTCTTTCATGGGGTCCTTGCACAATGTCGAGAAGTGTCTCGCAAGTGGCGGGTAGTGGCTTGATGAAAGTGTACCGCTCCAAGAAGGCCTTGGCGAGATCAGAAAACCTCGTGATGGATCCCCGGGGCTGCGTCATGTACCAATCCAAGGCCTCACCCGTCAGACAGGTAGTAAATATACGACATATGATAGCGTCAGATGCCCCTCGCAAGCGGAGGCGCTCTTGAAACCCGTAGATGAAGTTGTGTGGGTCTTGGTTATCCCCGCTTCCTTTGAAATTAGGCAAGTCATTGGGATAGCGGAAGTCTGCCATAGGAGTTCTGTATATGTCGGCTGACAAAGGACCATCATTCACCCCCAGCGGCATGGTTCTAGTATCCGTCATTCTGTTGGTCATTTCGGCCAGGCGCGCTTGGATTAGTTTCTCAACTCGGGTTAAGCTGACCCCTCTATGGGGGCTGGGATAATCTCGCTCATGCCTTCGTTCACGACGGCGGCTGCGTCCCCTTTCTTCATGTCGACCATCAGTTCTTTCGCGCCGGGATCGTGCCTGATCTCGACGGGACCTCTTATCCAGTGAATGTTGTCGTATAGATGCTTGATCGGCTGGACCTTCTCGGTCGTCCTTATTTCCTTCTGGACGTGGCAGCTCGTCTCGTTGCATAATGGCTTGGCTTTCTCCTTGTCCCTCCGCGGGATGTTCTCCGGGATGTTCGACCTGGTTATGTCGATCGTCTCTGCACTCCTCAGGCTTCCTTACTTGTTCATCTGGAGTGTCGATTTCGCCCGTTCGGATGGTTCTGACCTGAACAAACTCAGAATTCAGATTCCTTGGTTGAATGGCCTGGCCCCGTTCTGCAGGGCATTCTTGTGTTGGTGGTCGGACCGGTGCTGCTGCAGGGGGAGCCGCCTGCTGTCCCTGGGGGGCCGACTCATAGTATAGGGCCTCGGCGTGGTGGACCTTGGTGGAAAAGAAGGCATAGGGGTCGAATCGTAATAGTACCCTGGAGCCCCTAGGGTGTATGACCCGTGTGGGGTGTTGTAAGCAAACGGAGGTCCTATTGGAAGATAATAGGGATAAAGGGGAGTAGGGGTATGGTCCCCCGGAGTAATGCGGGATGAATTGTGGTTACGGGGCCACGGTTGACACAGGGGTTGTTCCAATACCGGATGTCTGCGGTATTGTCACTGGAGTAGGTCCCGGCATAGTAGTCGAAGTTAACATAGGTGTCGAAGGGCGGGGCGGCATGCTAGCATTTGCCGTTGTGATCCCCGGCGGTACGACGGTAGTCGTCAATGTCGTGCCTCCTACGGTCCTTGCAGGGTCATTGATTTGTTCGAACACGAAGTTGCTATGAGGAAGTTCCCTCGAGGGGGGTGATCTCGACTCCAGGTGGCGAAGTGTTGACCATCTGTGATGAATCCATCTAGTTCCGTAGTTCCTAAGCTAGGTGGCCCCACGGTGGTTGATACGGCCTATCTGGAGTGGATAGCCCGTATGCTGGAAATGAACTAGTTGGACTGAATCTCTCCTTATCTCGGTTGATAAGTCGAGATGGTGTTGAAGATTGGATCTCTCCTTATCTCGGTCGATAAGTCGAGATGGCTACGGGTTGGCTTACTGCGGGATGCAAACCGACTTAGTTAAGAGATTGGAAGGAGGATGTGAGATATTCTACTCTTCCCTATTGATATCTCTCTTAGCGTAGTTTTTGTTGGTAGAAAATTCGATCCCTTTCTCAGGAAATCTGAGGCTTTTTATACCCTCCTTTCTAACCGTCCCTTCTGCGGTTTTCTCAGAGAATGTGGGAGCGGTTAGGAAGTCGGTTAGCGGTTGTCTCGCGTGTAGCGGTTTTATGCCGTATGTTACGGTTATGCCGCGTGTTACGGTTATCTCGCGCGTAGCGGTTTATACCGTGTGTTACAGTTATGCCGGTATGTCGGCCTGTTGGATTAGACTATGGATTTCACTATGTATTAAGCTGGGCTTTTCTTTTATATTCTGGGCTAGCCTGTTAATCGCAAGGTCCGAATCCCAGACGTTATTCAAGCCGAGATGTAATTTAGGGCCTGTGTAACATGGCCCTATCACCCTGTTATTCAAATTTTAGCTGTTCAACTATATTGAGATTCGTACATGAAAAAATTCAATGGCTGAATTTGGAATAACATGATAGTGCTCAGTGGAGTCGGTTCCCTATTTCTATAGGTGGAGGTTGAATTGACTACAATCTAGATGTATTAACTCAATAGATGTTCTTTTGAGTTAATGCAAACGATGCGGACTCGTGACCCTTGGTAGCTAATGTCAAATCTTTAAAAACAAAAAGATAAATCAAAACACCTTCAAATAGTAGGCATGTTAGAGCAGGGGCGGATTCAGGTTTTTCGTCAGGGGGGGCAAAAAAATATCGAATCGGGTTTAAATAGCTAATCGGATTTAAATCCATTAACTAATTGGGTATTTGATAAAAAAAAATAATGCTTTAATTTATACTTTATATTGCTCTGACTTGTAATTTATAATATTCTGACTTATAATTATAATTACCAATCATATTTCAAGAATTTTATTTTAATTTTAACTATAAATTTAACCCGAATTACCAATTAAACATTCAGAAGGGGGCAAAAAAAAATTCAAGGAAGGGCAAAGCCAGTTGGAACCGATAAATATCCACTAAAACTCAAAATTCAGGGGAGGCGGCTGCCCCCCTGGTCTACACTGGGTCCGCTCCTGTGTCAGAGGGCAAGTGCTTCGAAACGTGTCAAGATAGTTCTCCAGTCATCTCCTCTTCATGCGACCGCAACACATGCTAACTCGGGAATCATAGTGAATCTTTCACCCGATAACACTTATAGGTAGGGAACCTCTACTCGATTAACCTAATTCGTGTTGTGATCTGCTTCCCCTACGTCTAGTTCCTCTCTCTGAAGAGTTGGCTTCATTTTGCAGATTTCCAAGTTATTGCCGTCGAGTTCGGAAGTTGGGATTACTATGACTAAAGTGCTTGTTAATAAAAATAGTGTTGAAAATTAGTTTTTAATATAGTAATAAAGACAATGCTTTCTGTATAGAAAATTACAATTTCAAAATTTAAATAATTTTTTTTTTAGATATTAAATAGTTGAATGATTTGGTCTGTAATATTTATGAAAAAAATAATCTAGTGCACAAGCGGCTCACGGTTCAAATTTGTATCTTGAGCTTATCGGGCAGCTTATCGGGCAGGATCTACTTGACTTTGACGAGGTGACATTGTTTTGTTGTGACGGGTTTCGATCCTACGAAAAAAGAAAACATGTAGTACGAGAGAGAGGGGGGTGTCCGATGCCCATCGGATCAGAACAGTGTTCGATGGGTGTCTGATACCGTCCGATCTACTTCAAGATTTATGTGCACTTATATTAAAGCAAACAACACGGATATTAAAGTGATGCGCATGGATATTAAAGCGAATAGTACGAGAGAGAGGGGGGTGTCCGATGCCCATCGGACCAGAACAGTGTTCGATAGGTGTCCGATACCGTCCGATCTACTTCAAGATCTATGCGCACGTATAATAAAACAAACAACACGGATATTAAAGTAATGTGCACAAATCTTGAAGTGAATTAGACGATATCAGACACCCATCAATCTGGTCCGATGGGCATCGGAGACCCTCCTCTCCAGTAATACGATGATGTAACTTATGACAAACAAGTAACAAAAAAGATATCCTTTAAATAGTAAGATACTGTGAATTATCTGAACCAACATGTTTTAGTAACACTGTTGTTGTGTTTAGTTGCAATTGTCACGTTTAATTTTTTTTATTATTATTATATCGAGATTTCAACGTGTAGTGATGTAGTCAATAGTCATCCTTAATACTTTTCCAAAAGAAATAACGGTTAAAATATTAATAGATACATCGTAGGTAATAAATGTTGACTTTGTGGGGACCACTACAGAAACCCGAAACATCTGTCCTGTCTCGTAAAACAATAACCTGCGAAGTGTTCTCGTTAAAATTTCTATTAAAACTTGGTCCGTGACGTATACAGAGTAACAGATATGTCTTACACTAACAAGTGGCTAATTAACTAACCCCCTATATTTATACGGTGTTAACCAGACGGTCAAGCACCAGGTTGAGTCAAAGAGTAACAAGGCTTTGTGAAAAGTCCCGTTAAATAAATAAAGTCCATTGTCCGCAAGGAACTTAGCGCGCTCTCTCTTTTCCTCGAGTTCCTCTTCCCCATCCCCCACCTTTATTTTCTACTATTTTCTACTTTACTTTTAACTGCCGTTACATAAAGTCATAAAAACCCAGAGACCTTACCTTGTAAGAAAAGTCGTGAGTATTTCGAAGGTAACAAAGTTTCTTATATTCTTGAGTTTGAAACATTAAATTTGTTTTTGACGAACGAACGAACGAGTTCTCTGTATTTGATTTTTCCAGTCAAGCACCGCTTGCGCTTCTTCTCTCTTCTTCTCTTTTCTGGAAACACTGGCAAGTAAGACACACACACACACTCTCTCTCTCTCTCTAGTGACATCCATCGTTTGAACTGGTGTGAATGGTGTACACCGTTTGATTTAGAGATAAATGGCAACATACTAGTACCGTTTTATTTTCCTTTATAATCATCTCTGGTAAGTATTTTCTTAGGCCCTTTTTTTGTGATATATTATGTCTTTGATTTTCTGATGAAATTTTGAATTTATATATTTAAAAAAAATTGTACTCATGTACCAGATATTTCATTTTGAAGATACCTATCAGCGTTCAACAAACAAAAGTTCAATCTTGTAAACCTGAGAATTACTTGCCAGTAGTACCATTACTTGTTAATTAATTAATATTATGATTAATTTTCATTTGCTTACAGGAAACTCATCACAATTTGATATTTAATTGTTTAATTTTGGAGCATGAAGAGATGGCCAGGAAGTGTAGTGCTCATAATTTTATTCTCTTTTCTAACTCTCAAATATCTCATAATAGAAAACCCTTTAGCCGAAAAATCACTCCGAAACATCCTATATAGAAACTCAACAGAAACCCTAAAATGGACGCTCCAGATTGCACCCAATCATCCTCAAAATAAAATCACCTCATCACCATTTTTGGTTATTTCAACTGAACAACTTCTAGCCAACCTCACAATACCGAGTAATCTCACTTATGTGCAACTCGGGTTACTTCACACTTGGGAAATTTTAAATCCTTTGTTAAATTTCTCCAACAGCTTACCAAAAACCATTGAAGCCATGCAAGAAGCTGGATTTGCATGGTCAAATTTAAAAAACCACATAAAAATTCAAAACCAGGGATCTCTTAATGGGTCGAGTGCTGACAAGAAGGAACAATGCCCGTACTCAATAAGAGAAATGAATTCCTCCAGACTTGTATTTACTAATGACAATTTATTCTACTTAAATATACCATGTGGTATGGTGTTGGGTTCCTCTCTAACCATGATTGGTATGCCTGGAGGACTCGATGGTAGTTTTAAGATTGAGCTTATCGGGTCTAGCTTACCTGGCGAACCTGATCCGCCTGTTGTTTTGCACTACAATGTGAGATTGCTTGGGGATAAGGTCACAGAAGATCCGGTGATTGTGCAAAACACATGGACAACAATTGGCGAGTGGGGCCCCGAGGTAAGGTGCCCCTCTGACAAGGAGTCTAGCAGTAAAGAGAAAGGTAATTGAAACTATTAGTCTGGTACCATAGAATCTGTATCATATTCAGGTTGAGTTTAATGTTTGTCATATATATATATATCTAAGCATGGTACCAAGTACCAACAATAATAAAAAGAAATTAATATATGTGAATTGATACAAGTCTTCTACAAGTATGGTTTTCGTACCATGAACTGCGATTCATACAAATAAATATTTTTGACAGAGGTCTAAAAGTACATTAACACATGCCTCTATCCTCTGGTATTTTTAATATAGTTAATTATTATTTTTCATTTTTTTTTTTCAGTGGACGGATTAGAAATGTGCAGAGATAATGGTAATAGGACAGGAAAAGGAATATTTTCTGAGAAGGACAAAAACTTTTATAATATTACAAAGAAGTCCTTGCACCTGAAATTGAATGATGGGGAGCGTAAAAGTGCTTTTCCTTTTAAGCAAGGGTTCCTCACAATTTCTGTTCTTAGAATTGGTGCTGAAGGGATGCACATGGTCGTAGACGGCAGGCACATAACCTCATTTCCGTACCGATCAGTATGTTTTCTTTCATAAATGTTTGTTTTGAATGTTTTCTTAATGATGGCAAGTTAAAGTAGTATTAGAGTGTGGCTACGGTACTTTTGTAAAGCACAAAACGGTTCATGCTATGGATTAATATCTCCGTTTAAATAGTTCAAACATTTGATCTGAACAGTTCAAACATTTTATCTTTTGCTAGAATTTCGAACCTTGGCTTATTAGCAATGTGAGAATATCTGGAGATATTAAGCTATTATCTGTCATAGCAAGCGGCTTGCCGACAACAGAGAAGGTCGGGAGCATCATAGACCTGGAAATGCTAAAGGCCCCCCAAATTGCTCCACATAAATCAGTTGATCTCTTAATTGGTGTTGTTTCTACTGCCAACAATTTTAAAAGAAGGATGGCAGTTCGACGAACATGGATGCAATATGAAGATGTAAGGTCTGGAAGGGTTGTGGTACGGTTTTTTGTTGGACTGGTACGAACTTTTCTTCTTTAATTATATTGTAATTCATCATTGTCCGGGATTCAGAAAGTCTATGTAATTAACTTGCAGGATTAAAATTGAAATATACCAATTGACATTTTTTATTTTATTTTATTCTATATTGAAATATATATATATATTTTTTTTGGTATCATGACATCATTTTCATCCTTTTCTTTTTCATGTTCTGAAGCATAAAAATGGAGTGGTGAACAAGGAGCTCTGGAATGAGGCAACAACATATGGTGATATTCAAATTTTACCATTCGTCGATTACTATGGTTTAATAACATGGAAAACTATTGCTATTTGCATTTACGGGGTAATATTTTCTTGTCGTTTATTTTTTATTGCCGTTAACTTTTAATGGAAATTAATATATCATTTGTTTTTGAATTTCTAACATTTATTGGTACACTGTATGCCAGACAGATGCGGTATTGGCTAGTTACGAGATGAAGACAGATGATGATGCATTTGTACGTGTTGACAGTATTCTTTCTTCTCTAAAGAAAATGAATATCACCAATGGATTGTTATACGGGCGCATAACCGACGACTCAGGGCCACACAGAAATATTAACAGCAAGTGGTACATCACAACTGAGGTAACTTGTTTCTTTCTAAATTTCAACTTTCATTTTTCTAGCATTAATAAAGCATAAAATAACACCATTTAACTTTCTGTTTCCCCTGTTTTAGTCTAAATTCCCAGTGTCTCTCTTAATTTAAATAAGAGAGAATGTGTATTTTGGGTACCCTATTGGAAGTTTTCTTTATGTTAAATCAAGTGCTTATACATACATGCTAGATATATATTGGATTTTCATTTTTCTTTACTAATATATGTTAAAATATTTTTTATTTTTGTAAAGGAATGGAAAGGAGAAAAATACCCTCCATGGGCCCATGGACCAGGCTATGTAGTGTCACATGACATTGCAAAAATGGTCCATGAACAACACAAAAGTGGTTCTCTTAAGGTACAAACATGCTTTATTTTTTCTTATATTTGTTTGTACTTGTTATATAGTTTTGAAGTCTCAACAAATTAAGAAAGAATAATTAATTAATTATGCAGATGTTCAAGCTAGAGGATGTGGCAATGGGCATCTGGGTGGATAACATGAAAAATGGGGGTGTGGATGTAAAGTATGTAAAAGAAGATAATATAATTATAGACGGATGTAAAGAGAATTATGTCGTTGCTCATTATCAAGAGCCCAGAGATTTGCATTGTCTGTGGGAAAAGCTCCTTGAGACCAAACGACCTCTGTGTTGCAACTAAATATAAACTTTATTGTTTTTATTTTTTCCATATATACCTACAAATCCAAAAATGTCATGTATAGCAGTAGAAAGTGAGAAATGCAACAAAAAAAATATCCTATGCTTTTTTTTTTTCCCTTCTGACTGAAAGGCTGGGGAAATATATGAGAGAGATTACCATATTTTGTAGGGTTGTATTAGACTATATTTTTCATCTTACCGTGGCAAGCATGGCATTTGTAACTTTTAGTGCAGAAACATGTGAAAAATGTTTGACATGAGAGAATTTTTTTTAGAAGTCCATACATTAGCGATCTTTTATCAACCCAATTAACCATTTAGGGTACATTTGGATGTATTATTGCTATTTTTAGAATTAGGCTATTCGAAATAGCTTATTTGGTATTTGGTTGGTTTAGAATAGCTAGAATAGTGAATTATTTTTTTTGTCTTATTAGAATAGGTTATTTTTAAGAATTTGTAGATTTGATTATTCTAATAAGACAAACAATTAGTATTTTTGAATTGATTTTTCTAGCTATTCTAGCTATTTTTTGTCTTATTAGAATAGACTATTTTTTAGATGTTGCTCATGAGAAGTTTGATCTACACTGTGTCAAATCAACTTCCCCACTTTTTCAACCATGACACCACGAACAACACGTGCCATCCCTTCTCAATCATAGTTTTCCGGTTTCAGGATCTCTTTGAATTTGAACACCAACCCCTCTTTCCTCCAACACCTGCGCTATCGACCCTTGATTGATTATCAAGGGCAACATGATCAAAGGATGGCCGGACTGCGAGCTTATAATATCACCAGACTAGGGCCACAATGTGTCATGAAACCATGTACTGATGAATGGGCTAAGATCCTCATTTGCGGGAACCCAACCCAACAGTCCAATACAACATGGCCGAATCCCTTTATAGGTTTGTGACAAAAAAATTTGTATAAGAATTATATAGATAAGAAATAGATGTGAGCATTTGTGTTATTTTTTCTAACAATATTTGTAACAAAATTTATTTCCATCCGTTACACCTCAAATTGGGAGGGAAACCAATTATATTAATTTTAATAATACAAAGTTAAATCTTTTCACTTCTTGTATTCTTCACTTTCGATGTACTTTTGTCAACCAAACACGATTCGATAAAAAAATTTATTTTCTTTTCATTCCCTCCCTTCCTCTACTCTCCATCCAAATAAGGTGTTAAGCGCTCATGAAAACCTACCGATAACATGTCGCTAATGGCACCACTCATGCAGGCTGGCTTCCTGAGTGCCCAAAGGAAAGGTACCGCAGATTTCTCAAGCTCGAAAGAAAGCCAGTTCGTGAAGTAGCTCGTTGCCCAAACATTCGATGATTCTATCGCATCAAATTCATACAGGAGGCGCTTATGAAAACAATGATTGTTTTAATTAGAACAGAAATGTTTCTCTTTAAGATCTGTGAGAACTGATATTAAAGCAAGGGATACAGATCTTAAAACGAGGCACACGAATCTTAATGCGGATCGGACGGTTATGAAGCCCATTGCACTCAATTTAATCCGATGGGAATCAGACCCAAACTGCTCTCCAGGTCAAACAAGCTGGGTTTTGAGAATTCATATCCTCCAATTAAATTAACTAAAATTATGAGTTTAGATCTGAACCGTCCAATATAAATTCGCAGGAATATTAAAAACAGACGAATCGATTCAGATTTTGAAATAACAGCGCGAAACTCAAACTCGAACTGTGCGTTAACGCAGAGAATGCAGACTTGGGATTTTATGCATGCAATGACAAAACCAGAGATTTTGATAAAGATTTTTTGTTCCATCATCGTTGTAATTATCATATAGTTTCAAGTTTCAATTAAATTTTGTCAATTTGACGAGATTCTTGAGTCATTTCTGTTATTACTTTAACATTTTTGAAATTCTCTCTGGATTTTTGAACTTGACGATTACATGAAAAAACATGAAATTTATCTCAAAATATTCTTAAAAATTTAATAACGTTTAATTCATTTTGTATAAATATTAATATTTTAATATATTATTTGCATTATAAAATAATTAATGAACTATTCTCGAATTATATTAATATTTTTTTCGAATCGTGAATTTTAGATATAGCTGAATTATTCATCAATTATAAATTTCTTACTACGGTCACTAACATATAACAAGTTCACGACTCACAGACTCAAAGATAATTAAGAAAGATATATAATGTATAATTCAATTATAATACAAATATAATTTGAGAATAGGATCTCATTTTAATACAAATAACTATTGATATTTTATATAGCATATGATTTCTAAATTCAAATGTGCGTTTAGATTCTGAGGAATTCATATCCAGTGCATCATCTGAAAAGGGAATCTTTTACAATTAGTGAATCCAGACCGTTATTTTTAGAATGACATGAATCTCAAAGTCCAATAAAATTGTCTCCTATTTCCTTCGAATCTCAAACCGGTTGAGATTTAATCTCAAACCGTAAAGTGAGGCTAATCCTCTAAGGTTTCTGGGAGGATCCAGATTCTGAGATACATACGAGGCATGAAAAAATAAAGCATTTGAACCCTTCTCTTTTTATAAATATAAATAAAAATTAGTTTCATAATTTTATGAATCATATTGAATAAACATTATATTTTCTGTATATATAATTTGTTAAATTTGCAAACAATTCCAACAAGTACCAAAAAAATTCTAAATTTTATTACTATGATCACTAGTGGAAAAGTTGCACGTTTATTCATTGTTTTTATACAACTCTCTCTTTTCGACTTTGTTTCTTTTCTTCAGTCTCTCTCTCCTCCCAAAGGTTTTGTTAGTTCATGAAACTAACAAGTAGTTAAAATGTTGATATAAATATATATATTGATTTTTTATATCTCATTGTAAAATTAAAAAAATATTCACAATAACTATAGACATAATTGTTGGCTCCAAAGACACTTAGAAGGAGTGAATAGGACATTTTAAATTTTTTAATCTTAGTTAAATTAACTAATGTGATTTGAAGTTATTCTTAGTGGGAATTCGAATGAATTGCCCACCAAGCATTGAATGAAGATGTAATTGAAAAATTGAATGGCAACATCTCCTTACTGATCCAGTTAAAAAAATGTTGTATTTCCTCATTAATTTCGAAATGGACAAATTAGATACAAAAATTAGATACGGATATTCGATATTTAAATATCCATGAGGATATAGATACATAAATAGTTTTAAATTTTAATTATCTGTATTCAAATGGTAGATATATATCATATAGTTCAATATATATTATAAAAAAATTATGTTATTCACCGTTATAAAAAAATAAATATTCGATTCACATTCATATCCGTCTAATATCTGATTCGTATTCGTATCTAAAAAATAAAAGTGAATATAGATATGAATATAGCTTTACCATTATCCTATCCGTTTGCACCCTACTTATCCATCAGAACTGATATATAAATTATGATTAATTAATAAAGTAATATATTTCCTAAAACATTTATATAAAAACAGCTAAAATTTCTACACAAATAAACTATAGTTCGTAAATATCCATGTCCACAATAAAATAAATAAATTGTTATGTTTAAATGCACTTAATGCATGTGAAAAATGATTTCAGTAGATTGTTCAAAAATGTAAAGCTCATTATTTTTATAACAAATCCTAACATTATTTTTGAGGTATAGGAGGCAAATAGCCTACTATATATTTTTATAAAAATTAAAATATAAAATACAGTAGTATTGGTATTTACAACTGATATAAAACCATCATGAGCCTGTAGCTTCAGAAATCACAGAAATAGATAATACAACAATTAAAGATCTAAAATTGTTAATTAGTCTACTCTTTTGATAAAAATGTTTATTAGTTTTTTAACTTGATTATTTTAAAAACTAAAGAGTTTGTGACATAACATATCAAGGAACACATTTTCCGGCTTCAAGTCATCATATACAATCAGACATAAAAAGTTTTGTTTTGTTTTTATCGTATTGTTTTATTTATTTGTGAATACGCATAGTATTCAATATATTTTTTTTCACTGAATACATCTTTTACTTGGACATAAAAAGTAAGTTTGAAATATTAAGAAACATAGTCTAAATTTTGAATATATAAAATATTCATATAATTATATCTCTTTTTCACCCTTTTGAAAAAGAGGAGGGTTATAATGCCTCATGTTTTTCATGTATCATCGTACCTCACATTTTTTTTTTTATCTCTAATTTAAAGTCTAAATAGTCAATTCAAACCAATCAACATAATTTCGATATTAAAATGTGTTTGGACTTTGGAGACCAAATTTTATATATATATTTTTAAAATATTTTATTATTTTTTAAATAGATACAAAATTATTGATTCTGGACCATCAAAAATAGTGATTTTGTACTTATATATCTTCAAACACATTTTAATATGAAGATCATATTGATTGATTTAAATCGACTATTTGAACTTTGAAAACAAAAATAAATGATATATGGCACAATGAGCTATAAAAAAACATTAGGCATTTGAACCCTCGTTAAAAACTTGGCTCTTCAAATTTTTAATATTTATCAAAAGTAATTTTTTTTTTCTTGATGGTACGAAGCATATGATTTATTTATGACATGAAGAATCATATCTGTACTTACCAATTTAATATCAACAAAAAAAAGACAAATCTCATTGAAAGTAACTATCAAAAGAAGTGTTGCATGTGGTGAGAGAGAAAGCGAGAGAAAGAGTGTGTTTTTGTCATGCAAGTATTATTCTATTCTTACTTAAAATATCTTATAAATTATGTAAATGGTACAAACTACTTTTTGTTACAATAGAGTTAAAAATCATTATCAAATAAGTCTACTTTAGTATTTAATAAAAAAAGATAAAATTATGTGCCTAGTATTTATTTTATGGTTGTTGTCAATATTTTTGAATTTTACAATGAGATATCAAAGAAAATCAACAAATATATTTTTATACCTCTAGTATTAGTTTGACCCGATTTATTATATGATTCTAGCTACTCGTTACTATAAAAAATAATTCTTAAATGATAAGAAACTCATAATTAAACACTTCAAAAAGTATCTAATGCATTTTTAATCAATTCTCCATAAACTCTTTTATTTGAATTAAATCATATTTTTTAAGCTTAAGCTGAAATATAAATTATCCAAATCAACATCATTCTATTTATACTTTCACTTGACTCAAATAGATTGATTTGTAAAATTGGATAATGTTTAAGGTATTTAATTGCAAAACTCATTGCATTTATAATCACTTAAATACATCTGCAGTCTTTGCGATCCGTCAATAATTTCTTTAATAGTAAATCTAATAACATTATACCAGTTTAATAAATCTAATGTATTGATCACAAGAATCTAGATCATTGTCATGCACAACAAGAGGCCATGGACCATGAGTATGAGGCTCTAGGTTGTTAACCAGTACTAACGGGGATAGCTCTGTAGGGAGAATCAGCATGGTAGCTCAGTTATGTGTAATTTATGATGGACAGAGTAGAAGGATCCATCATTGTATTTTGCAAAGTGATGTCTTATATATAATTAAATAGAGTATATGCAATACTGGTATTTAATAAATAAATTAAAATTGAAGTCAAAACTTTTGTATTAATGGTAATTTAATTAAAATATATAGCGTAGCAAAAGCTAATTATTACAAACAAATTAGATATTTACAATTTTGGCACTTAAAATACACTTTATGTGCCTTACATACCCTTACTAATCGGAAGTCTTTAAAAATGCACCATATGTCACTTAACATGCTATATTAAAAAAAAAGTAATAAAAGCACTTTCAAAATAATCTTCTAAAGGTAGAGTCTGTTAAATAGGTTCAAGATAGTAAATTGTTGTCATCTTGATTTATACTTTTTAAGACAAGTCTATAAATATCTTTCTTTATCTTGATAGATTTTAGGAGCACTGACAGATCATGTTAAAACTTATGATCAAACTAATACGACTCGAGTTTATATCGTGGTATTATATGGTCATGAATTTGAAAAGAAATAAATTCTTGCTAATTTCGTCATGAAATGAGTAATATATAATGGAAAGAGATCACCTACTTCAATACGGCTGACACGTGGATTTCGACGGATTTAACATTTAAATATTAGTTTTTAATTTTATTGCAGACTCAAGTGTCAGTGATATAGGAATAGAAAAATTATACTGGAGGCCAGAAGATTCGGTTCTATATATAATATGGTTAAAATGTCAATTTCCGGAGATACCTCCACAACACGGTTGTGAAATTGAGAATTCAAATTAATATTAGTAATACAAAGAAAATATATCATAATATCTCTCTCAAATTAGCATAATACTTTGTGTGTTCATTAAAGACATGAAAAATATGGCATGTACGGATACAGTGGCTGATGTTTGTGAAAAATAACATGCAGTTTACATCGACATTTTTATTAGAGGAGGGATCCACTTGCATTATTTTTTGATAATACAAAATTACATTATTTATTTTTAAAATTTTCAAAGTCTAAACAGTCGATTCAAACTGTTCAAATGTGCTTAGAGACCAAATTTAATATTTTTTAATATTTTTACTATTTATTAAGTATTTTAAAAAATTGTTGTTTTCATACCATTGAATTTTTTTACCATCATAATAAATATAAAAAATAAAAAATATGTAAAATTTGATCTGCAAGCACATTTTAATATATCCAACATGTTGAACGGTTTGAATCGACTGTTTAAACTTTAAAAATGGATGGTGTAAGTGGATCCTCCCCTTTTCTTAATATCCTATGTTAAATAAAAAATTCCAAATGTGCGCACCATTGTTTAATAATTATAAAAATTTCCAAACCGGCCAATTATTGGCCGGTTTCCAATTTTTTTCAAAACTGGCCAATAATTGACCGGTTCTAAACTCTCTTTTTTTTATAAAAATGTTATAATTTATTTATTTTTATTAAAATATTAGAAATATTTTTTATATTCTTAAAAATAGGTAGAATACTATATAATTCGTGTGCTATTAGAAAGACTGCAACAAATAACTTGAATCATTATTTTTCAAGCTGGATTTTTAACGGATGTATGAAAAATTAAAATATTTATTTGTGTGCTATTAGAAAAAAAAAATAGTTTGAATCTGAGTTATTGATTCCGGTTCAAAAGTTACTTATAGATAAATACATAAAACATTGTGGTACTTCTAGGACATTTAATTTTTAAGATTTTGTATCTATTTTGAAAAAAAAAAGTAATAAATGGTTATATTGACAAAAAAAAGATTAGATTAAATTTTTTATTTTTTTTAAAATAGAAAGATCACAATATTTTCTATATTTACCTAGAAGTAACTTTTGTACCGGAATCAATAACTCAGGTTCAAAGCAATTTTTTCCAATAATAAATAAAAATTAGAATCGGCCCGCTAATAAGTGGCCGGTTTGGGTATGTTTATAATTATTGAACAATGAAGGGCATATATAGAATTCTTTATTTAACGCAGGATATTAATAACAATGTCGGCAGTTTACATGTACCATTTTATTATATGTTTTTTTCCTTCGTAGTATTTCAAATAGCGGGTGAAAACCTACTGCATGAATTCACTAAAAAGAAGGAATTTTTTCAAAAGTTAAAAACAAAAAAAATTTCATACAAAATAATTCGTATTTGATCTAGTAACAGAGGAAATATTTTTCATATGGAAGGTTACAAGTTCGAAATCTTCGAAATCAGAATGAACATGTCCCTTGTGACAAGGATAGTAAAAAAACTGTTAGATGGATTACCTCTAACTTTACCTTAACAAAAAATTGCGTAAAAGTTAAAAAGAGCCTATACACTTTATTAGAACATCAGCTAATTAACCTGACTATTTTTGTTGCACTCTTTCTTTCAACTATTTTTTTTTTCTTTTTGTTGTTCGGTGTGCTTGAACTTTGCATATATCTGAAAGGCATTGGTAACTATTTCTTCTGTTCTAGGTGCACAGACTACTTACACAGCCAACATCGACAAACAAATTTGTTTAAAGGATAATATGCACCACACAAACATGCTATTATTTTGGATTATACATAAATAATTGTTCGAGATACAAACACTATACAACTCTCTATCTATCTACTTTCAAAAGTTACAACATCTAAATAGGTTTCCAGGCACCAAGTATCTCATGAAACATCTCGACCATGAGCTCCCGATCAGCCTGCCTGAAGAATGCATTGATCTCATCTCTCAAATCGTGAATCTTCCCGAACTCGAACAGATAACTCATGCACGCCTTCTTGAGCCCAGCAAGCCGATACAACCACGCTTCCTGCAGCCGCTCCAGCACATTTCCCAACCCAATATCCTCAACCAGGCTCTCTTCACAACAGCTCTTCAGATCTGCTATGTCATACTTGTCAGCAGCAGCCAGCAGTGCCACACGGTGCTTCCAAAACTCACCCTGATCAATGTCCCCATAAATATACCCAAGGAGAGCAGAGCACGAACCAAGCGTCATATCATTGATGTCTATGGTCGACAATTGGTTTTCTCTAAGATCATGGAAAAACATGCTTGCGAAGACAGGGGATGTCGACGAGAGCACCGCCTTGTGGGCCCGCAGATCTCCATCGGAAGTATGAATCGTCACGTCAGTGTGGATCGACTCTGAGAGCATGCGCGAGAGGCATCGAAGGCTGCTTCGGCTTGCCAAAGGTTGTAGCGTGCCTTCGTCAGGCCATATAGGGCTTGGTTCACCTCCCTGGATAAAATGTGCAAAAAGAACCATAAATTATCAGCAGTTTTCTATTTATTTTTTTTTTTTTTTTAAAAGGAAAGGGAAAATGTCCTTAAGGTTAGAATTCAGAAACATCACTACATTGCTGGGAAATTCAGAAAAAATAACTGACAGTTAGAATTGAAATGCACACATAGGGATAAAATAAAATTCTTACTAAATCAAATTTGAGTAAAAATGTTGAGGAGGGTTCAAATGCACCATCATGCTCCAATATTCTCCACATCCTTTCTCTTTGTTTTCAAAGTCTGAAAAGTCGATCCGAACAGCTCAACATGAACTTCATAATAAAATATGCTTGGACACCAAATTTTATATTTTTTAGAATTTTTTTAGATAAGTACAAAATCACTGTTTTAAGGAGATTTTGGACCATCCAATAAAGTAATATTGTACCTATGTAAAAAAATAGTAAAAAAATTCTAAAAAATATAAAATTTGGTCTCCAAGCATATTTTATTATGAAGATGTTCAACGGTTCGGATTGACTGTTTGGACTTTGAAAACAGAGATAAAGGATGTGGAGCATATTGGAGCACAAAATGATGGTGCATTTGAACCCTCCTAAAAAATGTTTGGGTAGGTGATAATTACTGTTTCCTGTGAAATAATACTAACATACCTGAAGATAGAGACCATTTGTTCTTGATGTCCTTTTGTACAAAAAAATTGGTTCTGGATGGGGGCTCATCAGGAACTATACTAGCATTTAAGGGACTTTGAGGATATCATATTATATTCAGGGACCTTGTCAAGCAATCAATAAAAAAAAAATTGGTTATACATAGTGCACTCTGTTGGTGCATTTGGATAATGAGGAATGCTTTAATTTTTCTAATAAACCTTTGATTACCACAATTAATATGGTATCACAATTATCCTTATTGTCTTATTGGGTAGGTAATTTGGATGAGCTCACTCACACTCAAATGCAGCAATGGATGCCTGACGACCTAGATCTTATTCTATTTCAATGCATTAATCTAGCTGGAAATTTGGCTTGGGAAGAGAGGGTGGTACCACTGGTACAAATGCTAGAGATCAGTGGCCGAAGTGCTCAATTATGCTGTGTCTTGCTTTTTATTTGTTTACTGGAAGATTTGTTTTGTGATTTGAATGGTTACTTAGGTTGAATTCTACAAATTTTACTTTTAGTTGAAGTACCAGTGACTGGTACTGGTTTCTTATGAAAGGTAGGGTATTGAGCATGCAGCAGTATGCTGTTAGGTTACTAGCGGGTTAGAAAACTTGGTCTTTTATTCAATAGTCTTGCTCTAGATGAAATGGGCCTTGTGCCCCTTTTCGAAGAAAGTTAGAATTGAAATGGTAAACCTTACATTACATCATACCCAACAACTAATTAGATCAACTCAAATAGATTTACACATGAATGAGATGGTAGGCTAGTACTTCACCCCAGTCTAAATCAAGTACAATTTAAAAAAAAATAAAAAAATAAAAGATATGTTAAATAAAAGTGGGAAATAGTTTACATTTATACTGGCGATTTTGAGGTCTAGAAACTCTACATCAACTGTGAAACGCCCGTGAAACATGGAATCTACTTGCCAGACAAAGTCATCACTTCCGCGCAATACTTTCTCATGAACTGGAAGATAAAATAAAACAAAAATTAAACATCTTCCTTAGAAAATAAACACCATTCCAGTCATAAAAAAATGGTTAGAACAGATGTGTGAGGTACCAGGGGAGACGCAGCAGCGGCGACCAGGTGCTGTGTTGGAGACACGAAGCATAAATCGAGCCAAGGGAGGCTGCTCCTTGGTCAGTCGGCACGGCTCTGGGTACAACCTGACCACCATCACCCGATTCTTCTCCACAGAAAGGTACCTATTTGTGCAATTTTCACAAGGGTTTATTAAAGAAGTGGATTTACAGTGCAATCAATTGGAGAGGTAAATTCACACAATTTTAACCAATCATTATTAAATCATGTTAATTTATACAATTACATCACCGACTACACTTGAATCGAAGTATCGGTTCCAAATTGAAGTCAAAGCAAGCACAAATACACTTCTAGAGATGTTAACTGGAGCCCAAAATGAAATATTTTATATTCGGTTTGCAGGACAACATTAGAAAATTTACAGAGAGAGAGAAATATAACCAGTTCCAAATTCCAAGCCTGAAGGAATCAGATCGGCGGTACGAACAAGGTCCGAAAGTATCGATCCGCCATTGCCCCAATCGTGCAATCGTCTCCACTCTAGAATCCCCTGCGCTTGCTATTGACCCACTGGTCATTTTTTTTTCTTTTTTCTTTTATTTTTTGGCAAAATTTTGACTGATTTTATTACTGAAGAAAGAACTCAGCGAAGAAAAGGAGAAGGAAAGAGAGAAAGGGGCCACCGTTCATGTTATTTATTTATATCTACGTGCTGTTTGTACTATTTTTAACTTGTCGCTGAGTTGGCAACAGATGAATGGATGCTATCTAAAAAAAATAACCTGGAAGCGCATTATACAAAAAAAGCTTGTCTTGTATAATTATGAAAACAGACATACCACTCTTTATGGAGAGAGGGGAGTCCGATGCCTATCGGATCAAATTCGGTTCGAAAGGTGGTTTCTACCGTTTGATTCAGTTTAATATTCGTGCGCATCAGTTTAATATTTGTGCACATAAATTTTGAAGTAGATCAAACGATAGAAATCACCTATCGAACCAAATTTGATCCGATAGGCATCAGACACCCCCCTCTCCCCTCTCTTTGGTCATGTTTGGTTTGTGAAGTAGTGGAGTAAACTCTTTAATCCACTTTTAAGGAGTCAAACGAGAAATAAATTTGAAGGAGTAAGATGGAGTAGCATTTGAGTTCATCCGGATTAAGTTACTCCGTCTCTCTAGGTGGAGTAATTTACTCCACCTGTGGGTCCCGCAATTAGAGTAACATCATTTTATAATTTCTCTCTCTTCATTAGCTTACTCCACCAAATTCTAACCAAACTCCAATCAAACATGATTATTTTAATCCACCTTAGTTTGGAGTAAGAAATTTAATCCGGAGTAACTTTACTCCACAACCAAACATGACCTTTAAGAGCAAAAGAAATGAAAAATAACTTTTTTTCACAATCTTTAAGTTTCTCTTTTTATTTAAAGTCTAATAAAGTTTCTTTACAATTATGAAAAAGACACACCCATTTTTCTTTTTATCATTGTCCACTTATTCGCATTATTGTCTCCATAACTAGTTGAAAGAAAAAGAAAATTATTCATGATTTCTCCGAGAGAAATGGGGATAAGTTGCTTTTTAAGTGGGATATGGTCCATCTTTCTATTTTGAAAATTTAGATGCCTCCATTATTTTCCTTTTCTAGTTTTAATAACTTAAAAAATGTAAAACTATAATATCAAAATGAAACTATTCAATATAATTTACATCATATCTTAAGTATTATGACATTTCAACTTTATTTTTAATTGATATTAAGAGCTTACAGAAATACATTCATGCGAACAATGTATGTACATTCATTTTTTGTGTACAATTGAGTCACATAAAGACAATACTAAAAAATAATAAATATTTATGTGTACGTAGAAAAAATAATATGCATCACATCAATAATTTTTATTTTGATATTGAATTTTAAAAAATTGTTATTAAAAATTTAGAAAGTAAAAAATATGATTAAATTATTTTTAGACATTGGAACTTAATTTCATAAAACTATTATGGTAAAGATGGAATTTGACATTTGACCGAATCCGTTTTAACAGGAAATGTGACATTTGTCGAGTTGTGCTTAAAAAAAAGAGAGCAAAAAGACTATTTTTAATTACAGGTCCTACCGGGATTCGAACCCAGGTCGCCAGATTCAAAGTCTGGAGTGCTAACCACTACACTATAGAACCTTTGATGTCTAGATTTAATTATATGTACTTATATCTTAGTAAATTATGTCCTATATTGAGCCCTATATCGTGGTGTGTTCCATTTTCTAGAAGAGCATTAGCCTTCATTCAGTTTGCGTGCGAGAAATAACATACACGGACAGAGCTAAATTTTTTTTACTGGGGAATCAACTGTGAGAAATAAAATTATAAATTTGCTTCATTCTGTTCAAAGGGAATTTTTCATTTGTGAGTTAAATTAAGAAAAAAAGAGGGATAATTAACCTTGTAATTGTTATTTTTTGTTGATGATTGGTATTTACATGAATAAGAGTTGATGTTTATTTTTTTAGAAAAAGGAAGTGTTTAACTGGTTCTATTTTTAATTCAGAAAAATCTCTTTTGAAGAAATTGATATTTAACTGGTTCCATTGGTTCTCTAACTGTTTTTAGCACTAATTGCTAATGTTGCTGCTAAAAGCAATTAAAAGTTAATTGCATGAGATATAGGTTGAGAAATTAAAAGTAATTTTATTTTTATTTAATGTTTAAGAATTATTTTTAATTTCTTTTTATGAGGAGGGTTAAAATGTCTCATGTCTTTCATGCTTTATCGTGTTTCATATTCTTTATCTTCGTTTTCAAAATTCAAACAACCAATTTGTACTGCTCAAATTTTATTTTATTTTTTGGAAATTTTTTGCTACTTTTTTAGATAGGTATCAAATCATTGTTTCTGGATGGTCCAGAATGATACGTGCTATCTGGAGTGGATAGCTCGTATGCTGAAAGTGAATTAATCTGGGTTGAATCTCTCCCTATCTTGGACGATAGGTCGAGATGATGTTGTAGGGAGAATATCTCCTTATCTCGGTCGATAAGTCAAGATGGCGGTTGGCCGGCTTTCCGCAGGATGCAAGCCAACTCGAAGGGGTCGAGGTGAGGATGTGAGATATTCTAACTCTTCCCTATCGATATCTCTCTTAGTGTAAGCTTAGTTGATAGAAAATTCGGTCTCCTTCTCAGGAAATCTTGAGGCTTTTTATACCCAGATCTCTAACCGTCCCTCCGCGGATCGATCGGAGAACGTGGGAGCGGTTATGATATCATGGGTATAGTTATAGGAATCGTGGGTGTAATTATAGAGATCGTGGGAATCGACATTCCGCATATGGCGGTGTAAATCGTCATGTCGACATTAATTGACGACATGCCAAGTTTAGATGTGAACTTCGACATTGACATCGTCATGTTGACATCAATTGACGACATGCCAAGTTTTGATATGAATTTCGACATCGACATTGTCATGTCGACATCAATTAACGACATGCCGCTTGAGTATGGAAGTGTAAGTCGTCATGTTGACATTGACTGACGACATGCCGAGTTTTGATGTCAACTTCGACATTGACATCGTCATGTCGACATCAATTGACGACATGCCTAGCTCAAATGTGGGCTTCGACATTGATGTTTTGTTGGGTTTTCCTTTCACATTCTAAGCTGGCCTCTCAATCATAAGGTCCGAGTCCCGGTTTTCCTTAAGCCTAAATGTAAATTAGGGCCTGTGTAACATGGCCCTATCAAGAGAAGATATCAAATAACACACTTTTATCTCATAGTTTAGCGTTTAAGGTCCGAAAATACTATAGCGCGTTTTTTATAATACTGAAAAAATAGTAAAAAAATTCCAAATTTTTCCAAAAAAATAAATTTGGTCTAAACACATTTTAATATTAATATGGAGATTATATTGAACGATTTGGATCGACCGTTTAATTATTAAAAATAAAGATAAATGATATGAGGCATTTCAACCTCTCTTTTTAATTATCCTAGTGTTGATGAGTGAATAAGAAAATAAGTTTCGAACTTGTTATATTAGACCGTGCTACAGAAAACATGACAAAATATGACATGAATGTAATAATCCGTCTGAAAAATTAACATCCAAACTCAACTTGAAACCGTTAAAAAAATGATTGATCCATACCCGTAATTAATTAAAAAAAAAATTCATATCCTGATTTTTTAGCTTTCTTTTGTCCAAATTTAAATTCTTTGCTTGAGTCTTAAGACATTTCTACCTCTTTTTTTAGTCTTCTTTTGTCCGGATTATAATTCTCTGCTAGAGTCTTAATACCCCTCTATTTTTTTTTATTTTTTTTTTTAGTTTTCA
The DNA here is from genome assembly GCA_024447775.1 of Carex cristatella. Lineage (NCBI taxonomy): Eukaryota > Viridiplantae > Streptophyta > Magnoliopsida > Poales > Cyperaceae > Carex > Carex cristatella. Next base: position 6,952,663 of record JAJHPF010000023.1, on the reverse strand, counting down.
CCTACTAATAAAGACAACTGAGCATTAGTTCTTTAAGGAACTTAAGCTTAATATGAGATTAATTTCACAACACTGACCTAGAGGTTCATCCGTGCCTATTTGGTTTTTAACCCAACTGAAAAATCGGAAAAAAAGTTTGGTTCAAATAGTTCGTTTAACTGGTCCGGTTCGGTTTTCAATTTCTAAAAGTTATATTAACCGAACCGACGGAAGATCCCTAGGGTTGAATCGCCGAACCCTATCTCACGCCTACTGTTGTCGCTCATCGTCAAATCCCAGCGGCCAGCCCCTCTCGCACGATCTTGCGCTTCACAGTACTCCCAATGGCATATCAAAGGTTATACTTTAAAAGCTTGTGTGAAATGTCATGTTCATTATTAACAGTACTCCAATAATACAATCCTTTGTTTCATCTTGCAAAATTCAGTTGATTGTCTGATCTGACTTGCTGTTTCGGGAAAAAAAATATGAACTTTTCTTAATTGAATGCTGACCTGATCTCATTAGAATATTTAGCTGTTGTTCAGGAATATGTGATTAATGTCAACTTTCCTTTTATTAATTTTCACATGCTTTTCTTTTTCCCTTGGACATTAACTCTGTGACCAATAATTAGTTAGAGTAAGTTGTCAATTTATCATAAATTGATCCATGTTGTCACTGGTACGACCCAATACCCTGCCTTTTCTTGTCAATTTATGAATTCAAATTCTAGACACAACCCCACACAGATGGAAACAGAAAAAAATGAAAAAATTCACTTGGTACCGGACCGGTATGGACTTGACCTTCATGATACCAAAACCTGACATACATTTATTAATTCAACCTTGTGAATATTTTGGTTTATTAGTTTTTTTTACTTCTGATTTTATATTTAATATATGTGACTAATTGGGTTTCTTATAATTTTGTTTTGAAGGCTGAAGTTAATTTTGTTTCTTTTCATTAGATTGTCAGTGCATAGCTTGACATTGTTTTGTTTGTTTTATTCCAATTAATATTGAAGGCTGAAGTTTTTTTAAAATGCATAGTTACTTGTCAGGAATTGGTAGCCAGTACTGAATTTTGAGGTGTTTTTTGGTATTATTTTTGGCTTGTTATTAAGGTTTTATCATAAACTCTGAGAGGGATGATTGATTGCAGCACCTCACCAAGTTATCAAATCAAACATACCATGTATCTCTCTGCAGGGAACACGAATGCAATTGTTGAAATTGCAGAAGTACCTTCAAACATAACCAAGCTAATAATTTGAATGATGATCCAATGCCGAAACTTGAGAGATTGTGTAGTTTGAAGTGTCTGAAGCTGAATTCCATTCACATTGAGGCAGATACCATAGTTTGCTTGTATGGAGGTTTCCCTCGACTGCAAAGTCTGGAACTCGATCATGTCAATAAAATAAAGAAATGGAAGGTGGAGTACGGAGCATTCCCTGTGCTCAAGCAGCTTCTTATTGATTACTGCTGTGATTTAAGTGCTTCCCGACCTACAGTATGTGGCCACCCTACAGGTGCTGAAGATGGTCGACGGACAACTCCCATAAAAAATTGAGAACAAATCAAACATATACCATCTCAAGTTTCGGCATTGGATCATCATTCAAATGATAGGAGAACAGTATTAGCTTGGTTAAGTTTGGAGGCATTTCTACAATTCCAACAATTGCATTTGTGTTCCAGAGATACATGGTATGTATGTTTTGATAACTTGGTGAGGTGCTGAAATCAATCATCCCTCTTGGAGGATCAAGCCAAGAATTATGTATGTTTTGGTGCCTATTTTTTAATGTACTCTCTGTAATGTAATGAAGTAGAAATAATAGAATATTTTACGTGTCATTGGTTAATTATTGTAATTTATTTCTACAATGTTCTCTCTTTATAAGTTATTTAAAAGATCAATAATTCAATGGTGTTCTGTAACAAACTGCCAATTAATATACTTCGGTTTACCAAAATTTACTTTGGTTCGGTTTTAACCAGTTGATAAGTTTAAATTTTGGTTCGGTTTTAACCAGTTGATAAGTTTAGTTCGCTCAATTCAGTTATATTTTTTGAAAACTAAATAAAACTTTAGCCATTTTATTTCGTTTTTAATTAGCTGTTTTGAACTGATGAACACCTACACTGAACTATTCTTATTAGGGGTGAAAACGGTATGAATAATATCCGGTCCGTATTTGATCCGTATTCGAAAAATTAAATGTGGATATCCGATATCTGAATATCTGTGTGAATAAGGATACTGATATGGTTTTAAGTTTCAATTATCCGTATCTGAATATATACCATATATTTTAATATATATTATAAAAAAATTATGTTATTCAACCATTATAGTTAGATAAATATTATGAATTTTAGTATTTTTTTTTTATTAATTTTATATGATTTTAATAAATATCCGATCCAATCCGTATCTGTATCCATCTGATATCTGTTACGTATGGGCCGATTAATCGATCTCAACGGATGTTTTTTACAACACTGATTCAGCCTAGCTAAATTGTTCTCATCTTTGGTGGTTTACTGGCACTAGGTGTGATATTATAATGGGATTCACACATTGTTGAATCAAATTGATGGAGTCACGCACAATTTTTTTACTCGTAACAATTATCTTCTGACATAACAATTATTTTTACGAAACATATATAAAAGTAATTTTTAATTTGATAATAAAATATCAACAATTCTAACACGGATTCACGCATATTTTTTTTTGAGAAAAAATAAAGATCATGTCTATATATACATTTGATTGCATAGGATTCACAAATATACTCCCTTAGAAAAGAAAATCAACAATTCTAACACGGATTCACGCATATTTTTTTTTGAGAAAAAATAAAGATCATGTCTATATATACATTTGATTGCATAGGATTCACAAATATACTCCCTTAGAAAAGAAAACTAACCAGAAAAGACAAAAAGTCAGTCGTTATTTTTCTGTGCTCGGGCGCCACAGAAAACCTCGAGAGGATTTTCAAGTTTGAACCCTTCGGGAGTGTACTTGAACTGCATGTATTTGTTAATATCAAACGGATGAAATTACAAAGGGTGATTTTCATCTACCATCTCTTTTAAGGGCTGGATTAGGTAACCTTCCTTGGGTAATGAGCTTAGCAGAGCAGAATATCTCTTCTGATTGACTGATACACAGTGGAGCGGTGCACGGAATCTTCCATTTGTCAGAACCTGGAAATAGCCATCAGCAAAAGTTGATACAATTAATACTTTTCTAAGTTTCAGACATGAACTGATCTACTGTTCTGTGATCATAGTTAATGAAAAAGAGTAATTTACTCATGCTAAAACTATAACTTTATCCCTATAACCATTCTGAAATAATGCTAAAATTGCAAGTAAAAGGTGTTTAAATCAGATCTTTATCTATTAATTTTTTACTTTCCTAAACAAAACAAAAGAACACATGAGAATATGTTCTCACCGTCATCGATTCACCAATCATAACTGTGAAAGTGTCTGGGGAAGGAACTACTCGGATGCATTCTCCATCTTTTGTGTAAACTTCCAAGCCTTCGACCCCATTTTGAAGAACAATAGTAATCAAATTTGGGTCGACATGAGCAGGCAGAGAAACTTTAGCCTCCTCTATCGGAAGGCCACCGTAATTTGAGAGGCGCACTCCATAAACTAGTGATTTAAGGTGAGAATTGCAGTATTTTTCAATGCCCAGGCTCTGAAATATCATCCTTTCAACAATTTGTTCCAGATTGCAGGCTTGTTGTGCATATGTTGTAACGGTATTGCTGGCACGAGTTCATTCAAGTTATTAGAATTCAGCGGAACTGTATCAGATTAAACTTGTCCCTGACATATTTTTTTTTACCACAAATCCACAATTGCAGTTTTCTTATAGAGAGCCATAGTTTCTGTATCCATTTTAAATTATATCCCCTCCAAAACTCTAGAAAATACAAACTTCCCAAGTTCTCATTTTCCTAACAAAGGAAACTAGAACTTATTTCAATTTATTTAATGTCACATCATATTAAATAAATCAGATCTACTGACTTCTAAACTCAATCTTACTACTACAATGCTGCAACAAATTCAATCCTTTTCAGAACTTTTGGTTCCCTTCTGGCCAGAGCATTCCAGCGAATCTTTCAACACTCTCTGGGCTTGGTGCATCTTGTATGCGAAGGCTCTCATAGGCCACATCTGTGATCTGCCCCCATATACACATTTGATTTATTCGTCTGCTTTATCTCAAGCGGCAGTGCAAACATCTCCGGCATGATCAAATGGAACAAGGCCTCATTCACCTCTGGCCGGACTCCGTCATATACTGCATTGAAACAGCCGTAATTCTTCAAAGCGGCCAAGACTTTGGTCTGGGCCGTTTCCCAGTTGGATCCAAGTGGTTCGTTCAAATCCAACCCTTTGAAATTGATTGTGGGAAGTTGGAGTTTCTCAGAGCCCATTAGCTTGCACCTTCGATCAATGGAGACTTGATGTGGGTTTGTTTTTGTTTGCACTGCCTGAAGAATACTACGAGGGATTTGGGGAAGAAGGGATTCAAAGTCAACGGGGAGTGAGCTTAATTTTAACTTACCAATTGCCACAGCTCACTTACGTGACCTGCTCTGCATGTGCAGCATGTGATTGTAATTTTTTTTTTGTTGTTGTTGTGGAGTCCTTTTAATTATTTGTATGCGGGTAACTACTACCATACTTTTTAAAAAATAATAATAATAAAGACAATTATCATAGCTCACATGACTCCCTTTGGGGGGGGGGGGGTCACATATACACTAGCTATCAGATGATAGATGCAGACTAGATATTACGTAGCTACGAATCGGTTTCAATACTATTATTTCTTAATAAATATATAAATATATTATTAAAAATACTAAAATTTATAATATTCATCTAATATATATTAAACTATATTATTAGATTAAACTATATGATATATATCTACTATTTACATACAAATGATTAAAAAAAATTTGAGTAAAGGTTGGAGGTCAAGCCATCCAACTATTTAATACCTTTATTATTACAAAAAAGATTTCCTCCATCTGAATTTCGAACCCATAACCTCTCACATATCCATACAGATATCAATATCAGTATCTATTTCGAATACGGATTCAAATTCGGATAAATAATTTCCGATCCATTTGTACCCGACAAAGGGGTATTGAAAAACGTTGTTACTGCATTCAATGTTCAATAGCTAGTTAATGAGACAGATATGTGCTGTTGTTTTTTAATGATAAATTGGTAGTGGTCATCATTTCTTCTTATTTTTGATTGAAAGTTTGTATTGATTCAAAGAGTTACAAGCTAGTTGTTATATAATATTAGATAATAAATATCTTTGAAAGTATTCATCTGTAAATACATAAAAATATAAAGGGTATGTTTATTTTGTGGACATAAATTTGATAATCCGCTTAATTATATTGATAGAAGTCTAGTGATAGTTATCTCGATATACATACTTGTCTTATTTCTTCTGGAGACGACACCGTATCGAACTCTTGTGCACAAAGCATCTTCCACTTAGAGGAAAGTGCATACGAGAAGGCATTGAATCAAATTGGAACGGGAACTAATCAATCGAATCGAGACAACCACCGCTTAGAGAAATGTGCAGTCGAGAAAGCACTGAATCAACTAGATTGGGACAATCACCTCTTGGAGGGAGAGCCGCCACTGTGGAAGCCAGAAAAGGAGCTTGGAAGCAAGAGAAGAAGGAGGAAGGAGACAACATCTTAGCATCATCCTCATCAGTGGCGGACCCAGAATTTTCGTCAGGAGGGGCAAATTTTTTTTCAAACATCCTAAGAAACAAAAAACAGTGACAAACTCAGAATTTTCGATCGAAAAGTCCCGATCTCTACTAAAACTCAAAATCCGCCCCTGATCGTCATCGGCAACAACGACAAAGTTTTTGTATCGTATTCATCTATATTTATAGTAGATACTACAGGGTGGAACGTATTCACATTACCCTCAGTCGAATTCGAAAAGTCGAGACAGATCAAAGACTGAACAGAAGCACCTGTTCAGACGGTTGACAGAAAGAAGCATCTAACCGATATATGTTGTTGAAGCCCAATTCAGCCCATCTGCATTGAGCCCAATTTGCATGCTCCAGATATATGTTGTTGAAGCTTAAAAGGAGAAGTCAAATAGATCGTACTAATTTATTAAGAAAATTTAGCTAACAACTTAATCAACAAAAAATGCTCTAAAATTCTTTTTTGTTATTGTAGATTCTTCAATCCAATAAAAGCATCGTAAACAGGATCTTTTTTTTTTTCATGCATAAATCCAACGGTTGAAAAATTAAAACTGAACAATTTTGACTTCAAAATTCACAAAATTAAAAGGACCTTCAAATTATCCTATTACTTACGTCAATCAATTTCATCAGTACCAGAAAACTAATTTCATAATCCATGTAATAAACAAAAAAGTGAATTCTATATCACTATATTTCATATTATTGGAAATTATTTTTCTGCAATTTAAGCTTGAGTATTAGTTTTAACATGATTTTTTAGTGGTCTAAAATTTTTTAGGCTTTGATGATTAATACAGGGAGGAGAATGGTTCAGGTATCGAGATAAACAGAGATACTTATAGCCTTATATTTTGTTTTAAGAAGAAAAGCAAGATGACACTAAACAATTAATAAAAATATATTTACTATACTGAACCTATTTAATAGGCTCTTTTTTTGGGGGACTATTATTTGAAAGTACTCTTATTGTTTTTTTATATAATAATCTCTTCATATAATTATATTTGTCCGTAGCATGTTACTTTTCAATGATTTATGTAACTATGTTATTCTAGATTCTACCACCAAATATTTAGACAAGAACATGACAATGCAAATCTTGACGAGCATCACATGGTAATCAACTACATTTCATTTGCATTTTAATGTTACGACCGTTCATTGATTCTATAATGTCCGCGTGAAATTCAATCATAAAATATAATTCAAAAGTTAATTTATAAGATATTTCCCAAATGTGTTCTTACCTTTAGAGACTACATATATAATATTTCCCATCTATATTGAACCATTGAAAAAAAAAAATTTCTCAGAAGTTATAACAATTTTCAATGAATTTTACAATGCATTTATTTTCAGAAGGGTGTTATCTGTTATGTGACAAAGAGCTTCTGTTATATTTGTGATAATAATGCTTGATAAACTTTCAGTTTGTTACAGTTACTACCTATTTTCTTTAACTAATTTTATTCTTATTTAAATATACTTATGAATTTTGATAGTATATATTTTTCAATAATAATTTCAAATCGAGAACATACACTTTTTAAATATATTTTCTACTATTATTTATAAAATAAATGATTAAGTCCCTGAATTCTGGTTGTTCATCAAATATAATCTTTTCTATGAAAAGTACAGAGTTAAAAATGAAAACAATTAACCATTTCAATGTTTACAGGATATAATATTGAATCCTGATTTGCATGAATTGCAGAAATTTGAATCGCATTATGAATTGTGTATCATTAGTCTAAACTCTCAAATAAGTCTAGGGCTTTTAACATCATATGCTTTATAGTGAATGACATTATCATATTTACTATAGCAACAAATTATATCTTGTGTATGCGATCTAATAGTAAGAATGTAAGATGCACTCTATCTGAATATGAGAGAGGAGTTATATCCAACCCCTATACTAAAACTTATCAAATGCCAAATGACATAGCCCCACAAATAATTGAAATTTAAAAACTAATATTTAGAAAACAAAATATGAACCAGGAATCTACATAACATAGCATCCATTAGAAAGAACCTACCAAAAATAGCAAAAACTTGGCAGTTCCAACTCACAACCAACAAAAGACTAGATGTTGATTTCACCAAGCAATGCAACAATTAAAACTGGTGGAACACAATCTAAGAACTTTCGACAACTGTAGGTGGGGCCAACGCCTGTCCTGGTTGGCGGCCATGGAGAGATCCTTTCCAGTTCAGAAGCTGAAATAGAACAAGATTAAGATAGAAACAGACAGCCTATTGTAACATTAATATAAAAATAAATCTACTGGTCAATAAGACGCTGGTACCAAAATGGCAATATGAACTCCTGACTACTAAGACTAGTTGAGACATTTTTCAAGACAGGCAACAACTACAGGCTGACTATTTATTCCTGAGAATCAAGCATAAGAACAGAAAAATGAGCAAATCACAAGCAATGGTTTGATACCAAGCTAAATTTCCACCAACTCAATCCAGTTCATTATAAATTTGACCAGACTTAATTACTGCTACAAGCATTAAATTAAACCTCAATGATGCAGGTGTTAACCTGAAAATTAGTAAATAATATTGTGAAGTTCAAGAGAAGTGTAATTATATAGTAAATACCTTGGCATTGACACCGTCAGGGACAATTCTGCCCTCACTCTTGTACTTAATGTACTCGGCACGAGTGAACTTGGTGAATCCCCTGACAGAAAAGAAGGTTATAGCATTAAACCCACGATCATAATATATCCTTCAAGTATACAGCAAAACAAAATATGTTGATAATTTGTACATACCACTTGCCACTGACAATGATCTTCTGACGGCCAGGGAACTTGAATTTGGCACGGCGAAGAGCCTCCTCAGCATGCTGAGCATTGTTATCCTTGCACCTGACAGAGAGCAGAACCTGACCAATAGCTACCCTGGCGCATACCCCCTGGGGCTTTCCAAAAGCACCCCTCATGCCAGTCTGGAGCCTATCAGCTCCTGCACACGAAAGCATCTTGTTGATACGCAACACATGGAAGGGATGGACACGGACACGTAGGTGGAAGGCATCCTTGCCAGCGAACTTGGTCATGTACTTGTTGCATGCAATACGAGCAGCCTCGAGGGCTTCGCTGGACACGTTTTCCTTCTCCCAGGAGGCAAGGTGGATACAGAAGGGGAAATCATCGGCGGGTTTCCTCTTCATGCCTACATCATAGATACGGATCTTTGGATCGGGAACACCACGGCAGTAGCGTGACTTCGGGTACGGCTTGTTCTTGATCTGACGATAGCATCTCGCCGGTCCTGAAGATAATAAAAACGCTCACAATTGGTTAAATTTAATTTTGATTGTACATACAGCAGCAGAACTTGCTATGAAGATAAAGAAATGCAATATAAATTCTATTAACGTAGGTGCTAAACAAAGGATTACTTCTCCCCATGGCGGAGGCGGAAAGGATGAGGCGGCGCGGTGGAGAGGAAAAACCCTAGAACTATTTTCCTTCCCTTTATTATTAAATAAGTGTTAATCGAGACGAAGAGAGACTGAGAGAGAGGCCGAAGCAAATCAAAGCGGCCAATCGATCAAAGTAAACAGTTTCCTTTCTCTTAGATTAGGATTCGGTTAGATAATGAATTTGGGCTTTCTGAAGTTTAATGACAAATGTATAATGGGCTTACTAATAGGCAGGCCTTGGACCAAGACTGGGTCTCATCTGGCCCAATAAACATATTATATTATTTCTAAATTTGATGATGGCCTTCATGGATTATGACATCGTGGACCTTAGAATAGTATCTGTCAACTTGCTGCTTGTAATTAGAAAATGCGCACTTTTTTACAGTAATAATCTGAATATTAGTTTAGAGCAGTATGCCGGTAGTTGACTAATGAAAATGCGCACTTTAATATTTTTACATTAACAATCTCATAAGCGGATTTAGACCGGATTATAAATCCACATAATTCATAGAATTAGTTTACTACCCATAAATAACTGCTGAAAAATAAATAACCCATTAATAATATCCATAGATATCAAGTGTTGCTAGTAATATCAATTCACACAATTCATAGAATTAGTTTGCTACCCATAAATAACCCATTGAACCAATATATATGCCAAAACCCCGGCCCGTTTGCTTAATTATATAAATTAAACCCATTCAACTTTCTCTGTTTCCACCCCCACTCGTACTAATCATGGAATGTCACAGGTCCTGTGAAAGCTTCTTTTGCAAAAGACACACCTATAGTAAGGCCTATCAGAGGAGCATGAATGCTTTGAAGGGATTCACATAGGGATTCACATATGCTGTGAGTGTATGATTCTAAAAGGATGAACAGTACTTCTAAAATTTTTAATTTTTTAAATTTAGTTGTCTAATAATTTTTGTGCACGTATTTCAAAACAACTGAATTTTCTTTGCACGAATCTCAAAACAATTCAACAATTAGATTTGGAAAAACTGGAATTATAGGGTACTGTTCATGGGTAAAGAATCGCAGCAGATTCGGATCCGCTTTAAAGGCCTTGCTGGATGCATACAATTATATTGATACAAATCTGCCACTTGCTGCCATTCAATTGCATCAAGATCCGTGCTAAGTACATTAAAATCTGTGCAAGTATGTTTCAATTTCCGGGCACACCAATCTTAATGCTAATCGTATGGTGATAGAGCTAATTTGTGCCATCACCCTCTAGCTACATTGGATTCAATATTTGGGTGAGCCAAATGGTTCTGCGAACTAGGAGTTCGCCAATTCAATCTGCGCACCAACAGGTACGCCAATTCACCTCGCGAATCCAGATTGGTTGGTGCGCGCGAATTCAATTCGTGGGAGTGGTAGTTTTTGAGATAACTAGCACCGGATGTCATTTATTTAATAACGAATTTTAAAGGTGTTAAAAAAAAAAATTTCGGCAAATAAGCCGACCTTGATTAACAAAAAAATATAAAATGTTTATTAGGGCCAGATGAGACCAAGTCTTGGGTCCAAGTCCGGCCTACTAATAAGCCCATTATACAGTTGTCATGGATCGATCGGCCTCTCTCAGTATCTCTTCCTCGTCTCGATTCCCCCTTATTCAATAAAGGGTAGGGAAATAGTTCTAGGGTTTTCCATCTCCACCTCGCCGCCTCATAGTTTCAGCCTCCACCATGGGGAGAAGTAAGCCTTTCTTTCAAACCTACCTTCTATTGTATTTCTTTATTATCATAGCAAGTTCTTCTTCTATATGTACAATGAAAATTAAGTTTAACCAATTGTGAGCTTTTTTATTATCTTCAGGACCGGCGAGATGCTATCGTCAGATCAAGAACAAGCCATACCCAAAGTCACGCTACTGCCGTGGTGTGCCCGATCCAAAGATCCGTATCTATGATGTTGGCATGAAGAGGAAACCCGCTGATGATTTCCCCTTCTGTATCCACCTTGCTTCCTGGGAGAAGGAAAACGTGTCGAGTGAAGCCCTCGAGGCTGCTCGCATTGCATGCAACAAGTACATGACCAAGTTCGCTGGCAAGGATGCCTTCCACCTGCGTGTCCGTGTCCATCCCTTCCATGTGCTGCGTATCAACAAGATGCTTTCGTGTGCTGGAGCTGATAGGCTCCAAACAGGCATGAGAGGTGCTTTTGGAAAGCCCCAGGGGGTATGCGCCAGGGTGGCTATTGGTCAGGTGTTGCTCTCTGTCAGGTGCAAAGACAACAATGCTCAGCATGCTGAGGAGGCTCTTCGCCGTGCAAAGTTCAAGTTCCCTGGCCGTCAGAAGATCATTGTCAGTGGCAAGTGGTATGTAGAAACTATCAATATATTTTTGTTTTGTTGTATACTCGAAGGATTTATGATTGTAGGTTTAATTAATGCTAACCTTCTTTTCTTTGTCAGGGGATTCACCAAGTTCACTCGTGCTGAGTACATCAAGTACAAGAGCGAGGGCAGAATCGTCCCTGACGGTGTCAATGCCAAGGTATATACTTTATAATTACACTTCTCTTCAACTTCACAATATCATTTGCTAATTTTCAGGCTAAGACCAGCTGCATCATTGAGGATTTTATACCAGTAGCAGTACTAAGTATGGTCAAATTTATTATGAACTGTGATTAAGTAGGTGGAAATTTAGCTTGTTATCGAACTATTTCTTGTGATTTTCTCAATTTTCTTTTGTGATACTTCATTCTCAGGAAAATTCCTTGCAATTTAGTTCGCCCTGTACTTGTTGCCTGTCATAAAAATGTCTCAACTAATATAATATTTTTTTTAAAATTATGCATTTTTGGTACTGCATGGTGTCTTACTGAGTAATAGATTTGTGTTTTTTTTAATGCTACAACTAACCTTGTTTTATTTCAGCTTCTGAACTGGAAAGGATCTCTCCAGGGCCGTCAACCTGGACAGGCATTGGCCCCACCAACAGCTGTTGAGAGTTCTTAGATTTTGTTCTACCAGTTTTGATAGTTGCATTGCTTAGTGAATCAACATCTAATCTGTTTGAATATTTTGTGTCTTCTGTTGCTTGTGAGCAGTTATCTGCTGCAAGTTTTTGCTATTTTTGATAGTTTGTTTGTAATGGATGCTATGTGTTATGGAGATACCTGGTTCATTTTTTCTACTAAATATTAGTTTTATAATTTTAATCATTTGTGGGGCTAATTTTCTGGGGTTTGTGAACTCCCCAACTTGCTTAATAGGTTTTGCATTATAAAATATGAAACAATCATTTCCAGTTCTCCTGCTTGCTGTCTCATGCAGCTGAGCTATGGGAGTTATGGTGCTCCTAAGAGGTGAATTGTGAGAAGGCAAGGGAAGAGGAAGGTCTGTTTTTTTTATTTTGCACTAGGAGCTATGGGAGCTTTATGCTAATTTCAATTAGTTCTACTAGTTGATATCACTTAATACCAACTGATTCATATTGGTGGCGCCATAAATCGCTTAATTCCCCTATTTGACATTACAGCCACTAATTAAATATATTTGCAAGATCACAATTGAGCCTTTGAACCTTCGTCATTCCATGCCTTTGAAAAGCAACATGGGACCATCACTGACATCTCGAACTCCCATCTCCTTGCCTCGAATGGAAGTATGGACCCTCGGCCTTGTACCAGGCTTTAAGGGAACCTAAAGATATGCTTCAAGGAAGGCATTTCCTGATGCAAGGCCACAAATAAAAGGCCGGTTCGTGAAGATGCCAGATTTGGAGATTGAGCTTGATCAGATGTTTGCTCAGAGTGCTTTGTCAGTCCACAGAGTTATGAGACCGTGCCATGGTATAATGATTCAAAAAGAATGAGAGAAGCATTCTAATTTGAGATGATTAATTAGTCAAATAAGGTTAGCAATTAGTCAACAACTGAGAGAAGCAAAGAAATGAACGCGTCTTTAGAAACTATGATATGCTGCCCAAGCATCTAGTTGACAGGATATTGATTGTGGAAAGAATATGGCTAACATGAGGTGTTAGGAAAGTGGGGTAAAATTGGTATATGCATAGCTAACATGTAGGATCCGTATCTCTCTATTACTACAGAGGATGCGCATCACTTTACGGTTTGAGATTAAATCTCAGTCGGTTTGAGATTCGGAGAAAATAGGGGGCAGTATTATTGGATTTTGAGATTCGTGCCAAGTAAAAAGAATGGTCCGGATCCATAAAAAGAGAATCATTCTAAAAGATTTCTTTTTGCGGTACCCCGCTGGATATGAATTCTAACATGTAGAGGAGTTTTATTACATATGCTCTGAGTTTGTAAATTCAGCCTACTTGGGTTGACTTTGTAAATATTTTCATCAATAAAATCCTTGGCAGTCTCTGCCCATTTCTAAAATAAAAAAAAAGGTTATCAATGTAAAATGGTTTGTCCAAGATGGATGCTGTCACTAGACTATAATGGCAACTAACCACCGGCTTTAAAATCTCTGTTGACGAAATTGAGTAATTCTTTGTATAACATTGTCCTTTTTTCTTGGTTTAATTTTAGTGTTAGAATTGGAGGGTTAAAATAAATTGATGGATAACTAAAAATAATCAGATGTTGCAAGATCTGTTTTGTTGTCCTCCTTTTGCACCTTTTTTTACTATCGTCAGTTTTGTGAATTATATATTAGATATATGATTATTCAAACGAATACTTTCGTTTATCAATGATATACAACACCTACTTGTTATTTGCTGGTATAATTTCTGAAACAACATGCAAAATTATCAGGTTAAAGGAAGAAATATTTTGTTTTTTGAGCGATATCAGTCACAAAAAATCTACATGAAATTCTATATATCTTTCATTTTTTCCAAGATATCGACATTATAGCAAAAATAGTACTTGAAAACTATAAAAGCCACAATTATTACTCAAAAAAACTACCCTATTTTATCAGTACAACAAATTATTCAATATCATCCCCTTCGAAACGATTTCGCATCTCCTGAATAAAGTCCGCTTGGAGTTGTTGATTAGTTGATCTGTTACAAATATTTGCATGATTTCGCAAATACTCCTGATATTAGGTAATATGTTCTCGAGAAAGTTCCTACCTTGATGCAGTAAAATTAACTTGATGACGGGAAAAAACAGAACAGGATACAGGGATAGGCAAAAAAGAAATCATGAGAACATGATAATTTATTCCTCCTACCAAAATGTCAAATAAAAACATAAAATAAAATTGTTATTCTACAAACCTGAACCATCAATGGATTTGGTCCATTTTCAGATATGAACATAGCAGGTCCAACATTTAACTGCCGCATTTTGCTGGAAAATTAAAAAATTGTTAGAACAGACCAAACAGGCATGCTACCACCAATTAAGCCAACAAATTGTTACATTATGTTACACTATAAGAAGAGAGATTTGCAAGATGATCCTCTTGAGTACCAAAAAATGGTAAAAGGGGTCCCCAAGATAAATCAAATCCCAGTACTAGTTGTTCTTTTTTTAACATTCCCTTTCGCTTGAACAATTACTAATAACTAAAGAAAATGATAAAGATACTACATAAGAACAAATTATGCTACCTTAGGTATTCTTCTTAATGATACACTCTGTGGGTTTCACAAAATTGAAGTGTAGATTTTACAAAATTGGAGTACCGCCAGAATAATAGAATAGCAGTGAATAGTGTGGATTTCACAAAGAAGGTATACCAGTTAAGGCTGGTACTAGTACAGTACTACAGTCCTAGTATACTTTAAAAGGAAGGTCCTCTGAATCTCCATTGAACAAACACTCCAAATTAATCCAAATTCACATCACTAATCACTTCTGGGAGGCTGCTCCCGACCGCCTCTCTCTCTCCCTGGTCTTCACTTCCTCCTCGTGCGACGGCATGACTATCTCTCCCTTGCTGGTGGTTTGGGGAGGGTGGGGGTGCGGATGTGGATTTCTGGCTCAAGGAAATAACTGCAAGAAAGGAAAAGGTACTGGATTAGGCGAAAAGGTAACAGATTAATTAATATATATTGGTGTAAATGTAATATAGTTAACAAACCTGCTAATCAAGAGAGCTATCCAAGATTTTAAAATCGTGCGGTTAAAACTTACTCTGTCCGATGGGCATCGGACACCCTCCTCTCTCCTTAACATGAGGTAGGAGTTCATTATATGATAATACTTTTGCAAATAGCTATTTGTGTTTACGACAAGTTACAATTTATAATATAATACTCTTGCTATTTCGTAAAGCTCTGGTTTCATGTTACTTGCACAACCCACCTATTCTTAAGAGACATCTGGCCCAACAAAGGCATTTAGAATGCTATACGTCGTGTCATCCGGCTCAAGCCCTTTAGAAATCATGTCATGCACAAAATCCATTGCTTTTGCAATTTCACCTTTCTTGCACAGTCCATCAATAACAGTGTTATAGGTCATGACATCAGGCTGATGCCCTTTAGAAATCATGTCATCTAGAATATCCATTGCCTTCTTAATTTCACCTTTTTTAGCCAACACATCTATAAGAGTGTTGTAGGTCACCACATTAGAAGCACACCCTTTAGAAATTATGTCATCTAGAATATCCATTGCCTTCTCAATTTCACCCTTCTTGCACAACCCATCAACAAGAGTGCTACAGGTCATGGCATCAGGCTCATGCCCATTAGAAATCATGTCTTGTACAAATTCCATTGCCTTCTCAATTTCACCGTTTTTACACAACCCATCTATAACAGTGTTGAAAGTCACCACATTGGGAGCACACCCTTTAGAAATCATGTCATTTAGAAAATTCAGTGCCAAATCAGTCACACCATTCTTGCACAGCCCATTAATAAAAATGGTGTAGGCCACAACATTAGGCTCATGCCCTTTAGAAATCATGCTACTAAAAATATCAAATGCATTAACAATTTCACCTTTCTTGCACATCCCATCAATAAGAGTGCTATAGGTCACGACATCAGGCTCAAGCCCTTTAGAAATCATGTCATGTACAAAATCCATTGCCTTCTCAATTTCACCTTTCTTGCACATCCCATCAATAAGAGTGCTATAGGTCACGACATTAGGCCGAAGCCCTTTAGAAATCATGTCATCTAGAATATCCATTGCCTTCTCAATTTCACCTTTTTTACCCAAACCATTAATAAGAGTGTTGTAGGTTATGACATCAGGCTCATGCCCTTTAGAAATCATGTCATCTAAAATATCCATTGCTTTCTCAATTTCACCTTTTTTACAAAACCCATCTATAACAATGGAGTAGGTCACCACATTAGGACCACACCCTTTAGAAATCATGTTTTTTAGAAAATGAAATGCCTTGTCCATTTCATCTTTCTTGCACATCCCATCAATAAGAGTGCTATAGGTGACGACATTAGGCTCAAGCCCTTTAGAAATCATGTAATCTACAAAATCCATTGCCTTCTCAATTTCACCTTTCTTGCATATCCCATCAATAAGAGTGCTATAGGTCATGACATTAGGCCGAAGCCCTTTAGAAATCATGTCATTTAAAATATCCATTGCCTTCTCAATTTCACCTTTTTTACCCAAACCATTAATAAGAGTGTTGTAGGTTATGACATCAGGCTCATGCCCTTTAGAAATCATGTCATCTAAAATATCCATTGCCTTCTCAATTTCACCTTTTTTACAAAACCCATCTATTACAATGGAGTAGGTCACCACATTAGGACCACACCCTTTAGAAATCATATGACCTAAAAAGTCCATTGCCTTCTCAATTTCACCTTTTTTACACAATCCATCTATAAGAGTATTGTAGGTGACAACATTAGGAGCACATCCTTTAGAAATCATATCACTTAAAAAATCCACCGCCTTCTCAAAATCACCTTTTTTACACAACACATCTATAAGAGTGCTGTAGGTAACCACACTAGGAGCACACCCTTTAGAAATCATTTGCTGTAGGAAATCCATTGCCTTCTCAATTTCACCTTTCTTGCACATCCCATCTACAACAATGTTATAGGTCACAACATTAGATCGGCATCCAAGCTTTGGCATTTTGTCAAGAACCAAAATCACAGCCTCACCAATCCTATTCCCACGACAGAGGCCTTTGAGTATTGAACTGAATATATGAGCATCAGCTCTGTGGCCCTCTTTGAGAAATCGTCCCAGAAAACCAAACATTAGGCTGACCTGATTCGTTTGCACACAACATTCCATCAAGATCGAATATGTATAGTCATCAGGATATATGCCTTTATCTTGTATTAAGCGGGTGAAGAGGGAAAAGACAAGGTTGCTTGAAGTTTTTGTGTGAAACAAGGCAGCGAAGATCTTATTGAATTCACGGATGTCAGCTCGAGGATTCAACAGCTGATCGAACTTGCGAAGCGCCTCTTGGGCAGTAATGACATCCGCCTCCCGCTGCTTCCCCTTCCATCTTTTCCCTTCCTTTCGCTGCTTCCCCTTCCTTTGCTGCTGAGGTGGCCTCTCAATCTTTCCAAAAAGGTCATCAAAATTGATGTTAATGGGGGAATTAGTGGTAGCAGGTGGTTGATTTGGTTTTTTGGTTATTATGTGGGGTTGAGAATTGGATTGGGGGAATGCATAGCAGACAAGGAAGGGGCCTCGATGAGAATTGATTGAGGATTGGGATTTGGAAGCGGATGGTGAAAGCAAAGAGGACGGGGCAAGAGACAAGGCACACACCATTTGATTTTTATTTATTCTTATGTAGTTTGGTTCTAGTCTCTTTCTCCTTACCTCTTTCAAATATTTTAATCTAACAAGGTTGAGCTTCACTTCCAAATAACAAATTGTTCTTCTTATTTTATACTACTGCAACAAAAGAAATAGCATATGATTAAGACAGATGGCAAACAATAATGCAATTCGGTTATCAAAATTGTCCAGCCTCACCATATTATAAATGAATATGAATTTAACAAGCAATTAGAAGACAGATGGCAAACAATAATGCTGTGCTTTACCTTGTGGTATATATGAAGTCTAAAGCATCCAACTGGAATTAAAATTGAACAATCAACCACAGATAAGCAAAATTAAAACAACCTCAGGTGAAGCACAGCATCAAGGGATGGAAACCAGATTAAGAAGAAAGGAGAAGAGCATGCTAATTATTTTCCTGCTGCGCCTCTGTGCTTGGTCTGCCGGATGCTTATCGAGAGAAGCAAAAAATGGAAGAGCAACTGGAAGGAAATGGTGAGATAATTTAGAATTGCGGGCTACTGTGCTTTACTACTTTCTTCTGGGCCTAGAAAATAGAATTGGGCTGGAGACATTAAAGGAAAGAGCAACTTGGGTTACTATGTTATTTTGTGTTTTGTTTTAATGTGTTCTCAGAGTTATGAAATCTAACTGTGTGACAGATCTAATATTCTTACTAAATGCTTCAAATGTTCAAAATCTTGGGCAAATTTTTATCAGAGCAGTTTGGCTTCATGCCGTGCTCAAACTATGGAATCAAAACCGCGCTGCATTAAGCTGAATTGCTCTACTAAATCTTAAGCTGTTAGGTGTTTTTTTTTTTTTTTAATCTTCGTAGAAGCTGCGAAGTCGTGAGGGAGAATCGAACTCTTGACTTTTGGGTAACTAACAATTCTAAGACTTTCTTTCTAGCCAACTGTGATGCCTCCCTTTTTAAGCTGATAGGTGTTTCGGTCAAGGTACATACATTGCCAACACCGACCAAACTCGGATTGAATCGAGATCGTGTGATTCGCGATCAAAAACTCAATTTTTTTCAAAACAACTTTGTGTTTGAAAACCAGAGAGAAAATATAAATAAATTAATTTTACAAAATTTTGTTAAAACGAAATGTTGAATTAAAATTTAATATAATATTTTTGTTGTTAATAAAAAGACATCACAAAAAAAGTCTTCACATAATTACTTTTTTAGAAATAAACAACTCCTGTTGTAATAGTGGAAAAATATTTTATTGGTATATATAGCTTAGCTAGTTTGCGTAGCAAGTCGTAAAATGTTTCATTTGTTTTTCACCCACAACAAAATTTTGGCAGGAAAATAAATGATTAAAACAACTGAAAATGACTTGGCAATTGACAACTAATTTCAATGTTATCAGAATGGACATCAACCCAGTAAAGATTCAGGTTAATGATTCACTTGTCGGACCGGTGGTCGACTGACTCGTAATTTTTGTTGTTTTGGTGGGGTGAAATGATAGAAGAGATATATAAGAATTATGCCAGAGGGAGAAACCAGAATTATTTTGTTCTTCGGCCTGCTATTGTGATATGAATACCAACATTCTTATCATGTAAATTGAGAAGCATAATGCTGTAATTGGGGTACTTATTCAATCTATTCTTGTCATCATACAAAACAGTAACATTACAATTTGTTTAGTAACAATACTAATTATATTTGCAAAAGTAATGACAGTACACAATTTAATCATCTATGCAGTTACTGTTTTAAATGTACTGCAAAATGGATTGCATCAAATTAGTTCAACTACTAAGATTATAAACAGTAACACAACTAAAGGATGCAACAGATTAAGAAACAAGTGACTACTTTAATCTGAACCTTACAGATTAGTTCACATTTAACTAAAGAGCTAAACAAAATAGCCCGGCGAGATGCTATCGTCAGATAAAAAACAAGCCATACTCGAAGTCACGCTACTGCTGTAGTGTGGCCGACCCAATGATCCGTATCTATGATGTCTTCTGGGAGAAGGAAAACATGTCCAGTGAAGGCCTCGAAGCTGCTCGCATTGCATTCAACAAGTACATAACCAAGTTCGCTGACAAGAATGCCTTCCACTTGCGTGTCCGTGTCCACCCCTTCCATGTGCTGGCAAGTACATGACCAAGTTTGCTCATTTTGCTGTTGTGATGCTTGATTCTCAGGAAATTATTTCCTTGCAATTTAGTTTGCCCTGCAGTTGTCTGTCATAAAAATGTCTCAACTAGTCTTAATAATCAGGAGTTCATATTACCTTGAATCCTTTATAATTTTTTCAGTTATGCAATTTTAGAATCAGTGTCTTACTTATTAATTGAGTAAATATACAAGTTATTAGAACTTTGAATTGTAAATACATAATTATATAATTTGGAGGGATATATGAAATTCTTCCATTTTAAGAAGTGAATAGAGATGAATGGGGATATGAAAAATCTTGTATTTATTCTCTCTTTTAAAAAAAAAATGTTACCTCTTAATATGAGCTGTAATACAGTTAATCTCTTATTCATTCTCTTTCATAAAAAAAAAACTCATAAAGGGTATGCTTGTTTTATAATTTTGCGAAATTACAAAAAAAAAAATGACCATAGGAAGTTGTATTTGTGTTTATGACAAGTTACAATATAGAAAATCTCCAAAACCAAAATATAAGAAGTGTCAAAGGTGTTATGTATAAAGTTATAGTTTTATGGTATTTATTGTAGAAAAATTTACATATTTATTGAAACCAATTCAGTGCTAGTGAGTTATATATACTCAAATATGCACAATTACAATGACTCTATTTTTTTATGTTAGGAGAAATTCATATATACCTCTTAAAAATCTCAAAATTTAGTAGTTCTTCCTTCAAAATTCAAATATCAAATTTATTCTTCTAAAATTTAATAAATCACTAATTTATGCATTGTCTTTTCTATTAAAATACATTCTAAATTAATTAAGTACCCTTTTTTATCTTTTATTAAAAACATAAAAAAATTGTAACATGTTAAAAAAAAATTGAAATAACATTATCAAAGAAAGTTTCCATCACCCGCATAATTTCGTTTTAGTTAACGATGATTAAAATAGTTCACGCAAATATAGGAGAAAATCCATGCCACTAGTAACTTGTCTGGTTTGGCTGGCGTGGCGCAATCTGCGCCGCTTGACATAGAAACTTCCAGTATCAACGAGACAACGAATGTTCTAGGACATTACTTTTGATATTTTCTTCAACTTGTATTTTGATTCTCTGTGGCTGATACCAAAACAGGGATCGTGTCGTTTGTTCTGACAAGTAATGAGACACGCAAATCCGCAATAAGCCAATAACAAATCTTGTAGGTGGGTTAACATGTCAGAATTCCGTACCCTACATGGATGCAACTTCTCTGTGGTCATTTTCTTGTGGCAATCTGTGATGCTGGCATGTATTCAACTATTCAGAGTGACAAGATTCGCAAATAATTCCCGAATTATTCGCAAATTATTCGGATTTTTGGTGATGCCGAACTGAACGCCGAATTATTCGGTTGACCGAACTTTGACCGAATAATTTCCGAATAATTCAGGAATTTTACGAATTATTCCCGAATTTTACAATTTTTTTTTCCGAATTATTCCCAGAATTTTATTTTTTTGTTATTTTTTGTTTTTGTTTCCTTACATAATTGAGATCTCTGATCCGAATAATACCGAATTATTTCTGAATTATATCCGAATTATTCTCGAATCACGAATTTTTGAACTCGCCGAACCGAACCCGAATAATTGATTTGTCACTATGATTGTATTGTAACTTTGTAAGTGCACACAGTGACAAGATTCGCGAATAATTCCCGAATTATTGATGAATTATTTGGTTTTTTAGTGATGCCGAACCGAACGCCGAATTATTCGGTTGACCAAAATTTGACCTAACAATTCCAGAATAATTCGCAAATTTTACGAATTTTTTCCGAATTTTTCCCATAATTTTATTTTTTGGTTAGTTTTTGTTTCTGTTCCTTTACAGAACTGAGAACTCTGATCCGAATAATACCAAATTATTCTCGAATTATATCCGAATTATTCTCGAATCACAAATTTTTGATATTGTCGAACCGAACCCGAATAATTGATTTGTCAATGTGTATATGCAATGTTCCTTCCCATTAATTTCGGAGTGACTCACTTTTGCCACATTCATTTGTCGACACTTCAAATTAATGCTTATGAATCATGCCACGTGTGAAGAAAAGAGAGAGCTATTGGTTCTTTGGATTTACTTTGGTTCAATCACACATTTGGGTGCCACGGTGTCGGTTCCCTCTAAGTCCGAATGTCGGATCTAGATTCTCATAACGGATATGAATGCAAATATATGTAATAAATTACTGGGCTTTTAATCCAAACCCGTTACCCCCGAACCATTATACATATTTCAAGGAACATAACTGTCTAGGAATATAGAAAATATATAGTTTATAAAACCTGCATTTTGTTTGATAAACTATTGAATTGCATTAAGGAGAACATTCGGATGTGAACCCGTTATGCTATTTAGAAATTTTTTGTAACATTTACATGGCTTAGAAAAAGTTTTGTGCCTATTCTATTGGCCCAAATAGAATCACAAAATCATCCAATAAAATCAGAACCATAGATTACATATGCCAACGTGGCCACCTCAGAGCCCATCAAGAGCCCATGAACCCTATCCCCCATCTCTAACAATAAATGTGCAACACTCACTCCTGCACACTAGACTTTGTGCCTTCATCAAGTTTTTCCCCTACCATAGAACAGACACACTCCATCACACACACTAACACACATATCTAGTTCAATTCTCTTGCATAGACATGGCACAATCCATGCTCTTGTCTAGCACTCTCAGTGGGCAATTCTTAGCCTCGCGTACATCAGTCGAGCCGAGTTCGTTTTTGTCTCGTCTCACAGTTCCACAACCCTCTCCGAGACGGATAGAATCTCGCACTTCGTACAGCCCTGTTTACGCCATTTTCAAATCAAAAGCCAAACCAGTAACAAAGAAGGTTTATATACAATTTGTTTAATTGTTAAATTTGTTATGTGGGCAAAGGTTGCACTTAATATTGAGTTTTATATACTCAAGTGCGTACATTGTAATTGTAAGATGACATTGCAACAGAAAGATATGAGATGACAACCTTCTGTTGTATAATTCAAACTGTTTGATTTTTCACATGAAATATTTTTGTTCTGTAGGTAGAAAAGGTCAAGCCTAAGGTAGAAGATGGTATTTTCGGTACCTCCGGTGGGATCGGCTTCACCAAAGAAAACGAGCTTTTCGTAGGTCGTGTAGCTATGATTGGATTTGCAGTAAGTTGAATTTCCATAATTCAATTCAATTATATTTTTGTTTTACCTTTTTCTTTTATATTAAGCAGACTACACATGTATTGATTTATATTTTCTATTTTCCTTCAAAAAAGTCAAGAAATAGAAATTAATAAATTGTTCTTCGCCACAACTAATTGTCGATAATTGTTCTGAAACTCAGGCATCATTGCTCGGAGAGGCAGTTACAGGAAAAGGAATACTGTCACAGTTGAACCTCGAGACCGGTATCCCGATTTACGAGGCTGAACCACTTTTGCTTTTCTTCATCCTGTTCACACTCCTCGGTGCAATCGGTGCTCTTGGTGACCGTGGTCGATTCGTAGACGAAGCGACTGGGTTGGATCGCGCTGTCATCCCTCCTGGAAAGGGCATAAGAGGCGCACTCGGACTCCGTGAAGGAGGTAAATTTAGTTTAACTATAACTTATGTTTTTAAAAAAAAAATGTTATTTCTATATCAAATGTGAAAATAGAAAGTAATGAAGAAATAAAATGTCATAATATGAAATTTAATAATAATAATTGAGTGAGACTATGGTACTATGCATAGTGTATATTGGCCTGCGTTATAGAATTAAATCTTCGGTTAAAAGTCCTAACGGTCGATTCGAACTATTTAGCATGGTCTTCATATGAATATGTACTTGTAAACTGATTTTTTTTACTTTTTTTTAGAAATTTTTACTATTTGTTTAGAGGGGTGGAAAATAACTTGATCTGAAATTTTGGACCATTCAAAAATAGTGATTTTCTATCCATTTAAAAAATAATAAAAAAGATTCTAAAATAAAATGCAAAATTTAGTTTACAAGTACATATTCATATGGCGACCATGCATGTTTAACGGTTCAGATCAACCGTTAGAATTTTGAAAATAAAATGATTGATCCGTAGTACGGGCCAATCCGTGTTATGCATAGTATCATATCCTCACTCATGATGATTTATAGAAAAAATACAGATAGTTTAGTTACCCACAATATCATGTCACATTTATCACTCGTTTATTCAAATTAATACACATTTTATTTTGCTTAAACATAAATTATTGTAGGTCATGTTGATCATGACTAGTTAATACACATTAATTATAGTAGGCAAACAACCTTCTACATGCATAAAATCAAAATCAAAATTAACAATACATACATTAGTTTTCAATTTGTATTAAATATATTGGGTTTAGAAACCCAAATTTATATAGGACTAACAATGCCATTAATTTATCAATCAATTTCTCTTGAAGGTCCTCTCTTCGGCTTTACCAAGTCGAATGAGCTCTTCGTGGGACGACTTGCGCAGCTCGGCATTGCATTTTCCCTGATTGGAGAGGTCATCACGGGAAAAGGAGCACTCGCTCAACTCAACATCGAGACTGGTGTTCCGATCAATGAAATCGAGCCCCTATTGCTGCTCAACATCATCTTTTTCTTTATAGCAGCCATTAATCCTGGTACCGGGAGATTTATTACTGATGATGAAGAGGAGTGAGGCCGATAAATGGTGGTGCACTTTTCGATGTCTCTTTTTGTCTTTTTGATGTTTTTGTTTTAGTGTGGAGTTGTGTAGGCTCTGTTAATTGTATAAGGTATGCAACTGTTAGAGTTTAATTAAAGGTGACCTGCATATTTGCATGGTAAATTATTTATATATGGTTATAAAACATCTGTTTTACATTTACATATGTTGCACGTCATTCTTTTCTACATGTCATTAATCAGGCAATAGATGTGGAAGCAGAATTGGCGAATTTAAATTAGAGAACAAGTCATTCAAGTTCTCACTTCAACCCTTCTTAAAAGTAAAAAATAGTTGAAGTATAGGTTGAGCTTCTGTTTAGATTGGCAGCAAGCAAGCGCATACATATTCGCATTGTAGCCGGTATATCTCAGCTAAACAGGGATAAAACGACATGAAAGACCCTGTACCAGCATGAGATAATCTATACAATTTAGCAGGGGTAAATGCAACATTGAAAGCCCCTGTATCGGCCATGAAACAACCCACATCTAGATCCAGAGTAGCAATATATACATAATAGAAAACAAGGGGAATGTAAACCCAGTACTGGAACAGCAATAAAGAAAAAAAAAATCGACAAAACCTAATTTGATTTGGGCCAGATGAGACCAAGTCTTGGGTCCAAGGCCGGCTATTAGTAGGCTCAAATTTTAGGAAGGCTTGGCAAAATGAAAATCTGAACCGCCATTATAAATCTGTCATTAAATAAGGTTTAGAGCAAACATGACTGCGCAGTAACCATTTATTACCAATCAAATCCAACCTGAGTCTCTTATTCTCTTCCAGTTGAACAGATCTTCTGTTTCTTCAGATCTCAGAACATAAACCTAGCGCGTCGTAACCTCTCTCTCTCTCTCCCCTCAGATCGGCGTCGTCTCAGGCAAGCAGAGATGAAGTTTTTGAAATATCAGAATTGGCAGACGTGTTAATGGTGGATCCATCGATCTCTCCACTTGTTTTTTTTTTTTTTCATTTTTGCCTTTTACAAATAGGAGGGAACTAGAAAAGAAACACCAGATTAGAATATTTTAATGTTTCTTAATTCAGTTATTTTCCTTGTTGAATTAATGTTGATTAAGCGATATCCGTATACTTCACCTCAGAATGAACTTAAGTTGGAATCTATCTAGGAGCGGGTGCACATGTATGGAAAATAATTGATTTTCTGATATATTAAATTATTTCAATCTGTTACATGGTTTCTATTTATTGACTATATAATATAAAGGACTATTAAAATATTTCTTATTACAAGATTTGCTATATTTGCTAATTAATACTAATTGTTCTTCTATGTATATAATTGATCTCCAATGGATTTGTTATCAATATAATTTATCTCTAATTCGATATTTTATCTTCAATATATGAGTACTGTAAATTTAACTCCCATATGTAGCATGAAAATTTTATATAATTAATCGCATTTATATTTGATTCTCATAGCTTGAAAGTCTGACTCTACCCATAAATTTATAGCTTGTCAAAGTCTCCAAAGCGTTTAACAAGTTATCCGAATAATTTATTGAAATAGCGTGCTTAATTATTTACGCTCTATAATTTTCTTCCACTGATTCTTTGAGATTTTGTTTCTGAATGTTTGGATTCTCCTTGAGCTATTTTGGCGAATAAATTACCCATTTATTTTTCAGGTAAGCCTAATCAATATCTTTTTTCTTGAGTACTTGTAATGATTTGAGATCCGTGTTGTTTATTTTATGTATTATATTTCTAGGTCAATTGGATACATTTTTTCACTTTTAAATTTATAAATCTTAGTACACAATAATAGATCAATTGTAAGCATACAACATAAAGCATACAACATAAGTAAAATAAGTATAGATCTAAAGATAACTGGAAATATTACTTATTACTAATAATTAAATCTAAAATGTGCAATAAAAGGAAAAGGGGATTTGTTGCAAATTTGATTTTGTTGGGTTCAATATCGATTGAGAGTTTAACTAAAACAAAAGTAATTTAAACAAACAAATAAAATGAGTTTTGTGTTTCAATTAAAGAGACGTCTAGAGGCTATTGGCATACAATCACTTGGTCAAATCTGATACGTTCCGTCCAGGGGGGAGCCGTACTGCTGGACTCATCACGCTTGGAGGCCGCGGGCCAAGATTGGGTGGTGGTGTCCTGTGCTCATTGAGACGGGGGATTGTAAGAGGTACTTAACTCTAACCTATCATACCTCTATAAATGTGAAAAGCCAACACGTAATAAATGAAGTTTTGCACCTAAAATAGGCTCAGCCTTCCGTACGGGCGGTGACAGCACCGCATTTATTGTTGGTGGAGACATAGAGCGGTGACAGTAAACTGGGGCTGAACTGGGCCTTTCTAGACCAAGGCAGGACTGGGCCTTGTTCGGGTGTATTTGCTTTCGGGCCTCGTCGGGCCGGTTTGAACCGAGCTCCTGCTCATCCCAGGCTGTCCAGAAGCGGGGGCCCGGATTGAGCTGGCTTTGGTCCGGTACTGTGCATGGTATTTTAGGGATAATCTTCGGCCCTGGACTTTCTCTTCGGCTTCGTCCTGGCCTGAGTTATAGGTCCGAGGCCTAGCCTTATTTTTAGTCCAAGGCATGTTCTTATTATGGGCCTTCCGTACATGGCCCTATCAAAATCCACACTTGTTTGGTTTCTAAATTCATGTTTGCATTGTTGGGGTTTCTAAACCTAAAATATCATTAAGGGTCACTTTCGTGAATTAAGCCTAAACAATTCAGGTTTCACAATTAAGTCCTTCACTCTAACTGTCTAGACCATAAGTATATGTTAGCCTAGTTTATTCCTAAATATCGATACGTCACGATTAAGTTCTTCATACCAATATTCGGTTCAATTCTAGAGGTCCCAATCAAATATGAGGATTCACGATGAAGTCCTTCACCTCAATTCAGCATTTGATTCTTGTGGTTCCGGACTAAGAATTAGATTTGGTCATCATTTCTAATCTCAAATTCTAAGGTATTCATGCACATAATTTGGTACCATCAATTCATGATCCTTCGCTACTCAAATTGTTTAGACCTAAGCGGGATATTAATTATCAAGCAACACAAATCATTCAATCACACGAATAATAACATCAACAAGAACAATCATACAAGCAAACAAGAAAAACAAGTTCATGTTTAAAGCCTAATATTTAGAGAGGAAATCTAGCTTCTCATGAGTACGCTAACATCCAAAAGAAATACAAGAGAAGATATGATAAAAACTAAAAAAAACAAGTAAGAGAATAGACTACACCAATCTCCTTACTTGTTGCCCTCGTCTTCACTTCGTTTCGCTCGAGCAACCTTCAATGGTTCGCTTCAATCACCTTGATTCACTTGGAAAAGAGTAAAGAGATGTGGATAAAATTAGATAAAGTAAAAGTGCCTTCTTCTATTGCTTCTCCTATTGCCTCTCTGCCAATATATCACAATTTGTGTGCCTTGGGAAGCAATCCAACATAATCTAGCAACAAATTTGAGAAGATATCGTGAAATAAGACAAGATGAGAAGTCAGTGAAATTTGCTAAGGAATTGAGGTTTGTGTGGCTGGAGGAACCCGCACAAAATGAGATTTCTTCATAATTTAGGATTGTGCGGCCCGCACGAAATGCTTGTACAAGCCGCAGAACTCTCTGGAAATTTTGGAGGATTCTTGATTTTTGTTCTGAATTTTTCTGCAACTTATTTTTTCCTCCTTGTGGCCAGTGGTGCAGCTTGGTCAACTCGCACCAGCCTGCATTTTTTTTCATTTGCTCGATTTCTGTAATTAAAATAAGACAAAGACAATAACTTAGTTCTTTGATGTATTATATACTAAACTAAGCTTAAATATAAGAAATTTGGCACAGTTTTGGAAGTAAAACTCTAACCAAAAGTATATATAATTGAGGCTTATCAATTCGTTTTTTTCTCTGTTTATTTTTTTGCTGTACCTTCGATATGTTTTGGTTACTGATGTTCTTTTCTTGAGATTTATTAACTTCAAAGCCTATAGTCTTCTTATATTCTTTGTGAATTGATTTTAGTAGTGTTGAGAATAGAATAAATGTTGAGGGTTAAAAATGTAAATAGAAAATGATAAAATTGTAATTTAGGAAATTAGAAAGTTACCGTTGGTAACTCAAAGAAAAGATTGTAAGTTATATATAACAGATATATCAATACCAATATTCAATATCAGATTCTCATAAATTTTACATGGAGCAATAAAAAGTACTTCTAAAATAGATGGCCTCTAAAAATAGAGCCCATTACATAGGCTCAAAAACCGGATGGAGTTAATTTATAAATATTAACTGAAATTTGAAATGCTAAACCTCTCTATCTTTCTATCTAAAAAAAAGGCTCAAGATAGTCAATATGTTTTTAACTAATTACTTGTACTCTCTTTTCTTTTCTTTTTGTTTAAAAAAAAAAATAGGCTATGGAATATCTTTATTTATCGTCTTCTATACTTGAATCTTTATCCTCCCTGTATTAATTATCAAAGCCTAACAAATTTTAGGAGCACCAAGAAGTCTTGTTAAAGGTAATGCTCAAGAAGAAATCCAGTGCCCCAAGCATATGGCAACCAGGTCATCCTCAAGTCTAGGTGAGCGAATTTTCTTGATTGTTTTTCTTATGTTCTTTTCTCATCCGAATTATAATATATACTCTGGAGGGCAGGATTTAAAATAAAATGCACCTGTTAAATCAATTATTATTCTTGAATTTTATTTTTGCTTAGTTTAAATTATTTCAAAGAGTCAATATAATACAATAACTGAAACTTTGTTGCTTATAGCATTACCTACGAGTGATTGGGCTAATCTTCCTGAAGACATAGTGAATGCTATTATGAAGAAGATGTGCTATGTTGATCTTTCATCATTTCGTGCAGTCTGCATATCGTGGCGGTTGATGTACATTAATCACTCATGTTGTCTTCCTAGAAATATACCACTCGGAGTTCCAATGTTGCTGTTCAATGCTTGCAAACCATATTCAAATTCAAGCAAGTTTGTTAAAATGGGTGAAGAAGTAACAAGCGACGATATCTTTACGCCAGAGGCAACTAACAAGTGGGTTTGTGGATCTTCATTGGACTGGATTGTTCTAGCAGGTGTAGGTACTGATGGTATAGAGGTAAACCTTTTGAACCCATTCACGAGGTGTGTAATTCGACTTCCCTCGGTTGACACTTTCACCATGAAGATAAACTGCTTTCTAGAACCAGATGTTCCTCTTGGTTGCTTTAGCTATATACACAAAGCAATTTTATCAACAAACCCAGCAATATCGGAACAAGATTGCATCATAATGGCAATAGTTGGAACAAAGAAGCAACTCTCCTATTGTAGGATAGGAGATAAAAGATGGACGAATATCGAAGGTAGCTTACAAAAACTTTCTGATGTAATTTATTACGAAGGAAAATTTTATGCCATTACCGATAATGATGGTTTAATGTCTTGCAACATCGTGGATCCAAATTCCATAGAAACGGTTTCTATATTAACTCTTGTTCATTCCTGTACGTTTACCAGTGTTGACAAGAGATACTTGGTCATGGCATCAGGATGTCTATTGGTAGTTTCAAGAGCAAATAAATATAGATTTGAAGTTCATTCACTAAGCAAACTCAAAAGATCTCGGGTTCAAAGGCCGTCTCCCTCTTTGCAGATTCCTAATGAAGTTGAAATTTGGTATGAATGGATTGAGATAGACTCAATAGGTGATCAGCTGATATTTGTAGGAAATAATGGTTCGTTTGCTCTACCGGCACAAGGGCACGGTGGCAGAGCAAATTGCATCTACTTCAGAGAAGATTTTGGTAATCTGCCAGGTCATCTTCATAAAGATTATACTGGTAGATATAATATTGGGAAAAAATCTACTACCCTTTATAACGGATACGCTCATGATGATGAACTTCTTCCATCATTTTGGGTGAACCTAACTCCCTGGTAACTAGTTATTGTTTTGAATATCTTGTTCATGCATGTGATAATGTTATTTTAAGTGGGTCTTTCCTGAAAAAGTACACAACAAACTGTAAACCACGTATAATATGTATTACTAGTCTTGGAATTATATGGTTGATATAATAATACTCGGTTTCCTCATGACATGAGAAATAATAATACTCTTTAGTTTCCTGGGAAAATGAGAAATAATATGGTTAAAATGTTGGTTGTGAAATTCAGAATTGGAAATAGAATTAGAAACAATTCAGTATGTGAAGTGGGAATCACACGAATCAATATAGAAACTTTCACAAAAGAAATGTTGTGGTTTTGGTTTTACTAATGATTTTTTTTTAAAGAATCGTTCAAAATTATGTTAACACAATATTACTCATATAACCTACTAGCTAGTATAATACAATGCACGTGCATGCAAAATTATGATGGAGATGGACATATATATGGAACCGCAGGCATGGCACAAGCTCTCATTTCTTTCCAGAAAGATACAATGCATGTCTTAGTACATCCAATTATAGTGGGTCCAAAGCTCATTAGACCTACTTTTAGGTATAACGAGCTCAATGACCGTATGATTTATTTTAAGATCTGTGCACACGAAAATCAAAGCAGATCGATGAGTACAAAATTTAAAGCATTGTGCATGAATCTTAAAGTATATTGAACGGTGATTGAACCCGTCGATCCAAAGTAAGTCCAATGCCCATCGGACCTACTTTCAAGTCATTTTTGTTTTGTATTGCTTGTTTATCAATTTTTTATTTGTAACTGCTGAATATGAAATTATAGTTTAATTTCGATGGTCCTTGGCCTCGCACAGCTTTGATTTCTCCTAAGAAAATATATAGCCGTCAATAGAGACAACTAACCCTAGCTAATTATCAAAATATTTGATCTTCTATTTTAAAGCACATGAAAAATATGGTATTGTGCGTCTGTACCAAGGATCATATACTAGTGAAATTTATATAGGGATGTATCTAAGGAAATTGACATTTAATTTTAATTAATTACCATATTGTTTGTCATGTCTTGAGCAAACTAAAACGAAACTTTTTTTTTCCAATCGAACTATTTAATTGCAAGACTAGAGGTACATATTTTGTGAGGCTTACAGTTTGACATGTACTTTTTCAGAAAAGTCCGAAAATAAAAATAACATTATCACAATAACAAGAAAACCAAAACATTAACTACTAGCTAGTTACCATGGAGTTGGGGTCACCCAAAATGATCTAAGAAGCTGAGGCCATGGGGTTGAGTCATCCTGAGCGTGTTCATTGGAAATGCAAATAGATTTTTTAGCAATATCATACAAACCAATATAATCATTACGAAGGTAACCCCACACAAAACCAAAATTGTCTTCTGTGAAGTAGATGCAGTTTGCTCTGCCCCAATGCCTTCTTGTCGGTAGAGCGCAGGAGCTGTTATTTCCTATGAACAACATCTGATCACCTATGGAGTCTATCTTAACCCATTCGTGCCATATTTCAACTTTATTAGGAATCTGCAAAGAGGAAAACGGTGGTCTTTGAACAAGGAATGAAGAATTGCGTTTGTTTAGTGAATGTACTTCAAAGCTATATTCCCATCTTCTTGAGACTAGTAATAGATGTCCCGATGCTATGACTAAGTATTTCCTATCACAATATTTCAAATAGGAATCAGTAGGACTAACCATAGAAACAATTTCTTTGGAGTTTAGATCTATGATATCACAAGACATTAAAATGCCCCACTTGTCAATGACATAAATTTTTCCTTCGTAATAAATTACATCAGTAAGTAATTGCAGGCCATATTCAACATTCGTCCATCTTTTATCTCCAATCCTACAATAGGAGAGTGTCTTCATTGATCCTACTATTGCCATTATGATGCAATCTTGTTCCGATATTGCTGGGTTTGTTGATAAAATTGATTTGTGTATATAACTAAAGCCATCATGTCCAACTGCACGAATGGTTTCAGAAGTGTCGAATGGGGGGAGTTGTATTACACGCGTTGTGAATGGGTTCAAAAGGCTTACATCTGTACCATATTTATCTGTTAGAACAAGCCAACCCCACGAGGATCCACAAACCCACTTGTTAGCTGCCTCTGGCATAAAGATTTCATCGCTTTCTAGTTCTCCACTAATTTTAACAAACTTGCGTGAATTTGAATCTGATTTGTAAGCATTGAAAAATAATATTGAAACTCCGAGTGGTATATTTCTAGGAAGACAACAAAAGCGGTTAATGTACAACAACCACCATGATTTACAGACAGCACCAAATGTTGAAAGATCAATATAGTACATCTTCTTCATAATCTCATCCAATAAGTCTTCAAGAAGATTAGGCCAATCTCTCGTGGGCAATGCTAAACAACAAAGTTTTAATTAATATTTTTTATTGACTCTGAAACAATTTAAACATAATAAGCGACAAAATTAAAGAAAAATAAATGATCCAAGAGGTCATTTCATTTTTTTTTTGTTTCTTTTTATCCTCTTCTGTTGTCAGTTTGTTTGTAATTTATATCTCTTTGGCATTTTTTCTATCTTTTTCTTCTCCTTTTTAACTTTAGAAATCTCTGATTTCCATATAATAGAATTTGGAAGCTTTGACACAACATATTTGTTTTTTTTTAAATATAAGAAAAGAAAAAAAAATCAAGAAAAAATTCTCACTTGGACTAGAGGATGACCCGGTGACCAGATGCTTGGGGTATTGGTTTTTCTTCTTGAGCATTGCGTTTAACATGATTTGTTGGTTCTCCTAAAATTTGTGGTCAGAATATGCCCCTTTTCTTATTTTCTCTTCTTGTTCTCTCTTTCTCTGTCTCTGATCTCTCTCTAAAAGGAGGTCTCTGCTTTTGTTATAGAAGAAAGGGGATTTCAATCCTAAAATTTGTTAGGCTTTGATGATAGAAGAAGGAGAAAGATTCAATTATATATCAAGATAAACAAAGATATTAATATACTTGTCCTAAAACAAAGCAACATAGCACCTTATTAATAAAACAAATATATGTACGAATTATCTTGAGCCCAATTAATTAGCTCTG
Organism: Carex cristatella; assembly: GCA_024447775.1. Lineage (NCBI taxonomy): Eukaryota > Viridiplantae > Streptophyta > Magnoliopsida > Poales > Cyperaceae > Carex > Carex cristatella. The sequence goes on along the minus strand of JAJHPF010000023.1, from coordinate 6,918,801 downwards.
TTTTTAGAGAACTATTTAAAAAGTACCTTTATTGCTTGTTATATATATAGCGTGTTAATTAATCACAATAACGGGTTGCTTTGTAATTATTTTTGTTGTTCTAAATTTTACTACATTATATATATAGACAGGAATTAATAATCTAAATTTACAAATAGCAAAGTTAAAATATTTCAAATGTCTTTCATGTCTCATTATGCCTCACATTCTTATTTTCATTTTCAAAGTTCAAATAATCGATCGGAAGCATTCAATGAGATCTCCATGTTAAAATATGCTTGAGGACGAAATTTCATATTTTAAAATTTGTTTACTATTTTTGTAGATATGTACGAAATCATTGTTTGTGGACCATCCAAAATAGTGATTTTGTACCAATCTAAAACATAGTAAAAAGTTTCAATACAAATATAAAATTTGATCTCCAAGTATATTATAATATTAAGATCAACTTGAGCAGTTTGAATTGACTGTTTGAACTTTGAAATAAGAGATACAAATGTGAGGCACAATGAGATATAACAAACATTAGTAATTTGGATCCTCCCACATTTACAAATAAGATAGTACCCACTAACAAATTAACAACTTGCTAGTCAAATTTATAGGCATGACACCGGATTTCATGCAGCTGGTGGCTTTGGTTCGATGATGATTGTACTGCTCGGCCAAGACCAAGGTGATCGCAACAATGTCAGAAGAGATTCACTTGCACAACCTTTCCTCTGTTTTTGCAGAGGTCAGCCAACTTAAATTGATCGGTTGCGTGTTACTAAGAGATGTTGTGTCAGTTTCACTTAATCAGACCATTCATCGGTTCTTGACTGCTAATTCGATCGGAGACCGTGGGGGACACAGCCGTTTTGCGAATTGGAGCATTGGATTGATGCGACATTGGCTTGGGTACGGTAGGAGAAGCGCATGGGAGCATTTTGAGAGGTCTTTATCATCTGCCATTATTATCGCTGATCTCTTTTGAAAGAAGTACGTGTACTTATGTGTAAAATTTTTAATAGAGTAGTTTTGACTTCATGCAGCACTAGTATCATATAAAATTAAAACAACAATATATGAAGTCAAAATTTCTCTGTTAATACAATCTGATCAAGTGAAAAGCAACTAGCGAAGGAAGAACATGTAAATTGTCATGCATCCTTCTAAAATCTTGTTACAAATGGATTTGATAATTCAAATCACCTCATTAAAAAAAATTAGTAAAGTAGATATCAGGATGTCACATGGAGGCCCAATCAGCCCATATATATAACCATTTGAGATGTTTGCAATTGGTTCATCATCTCTTTAATTTTTCATATTTAGAAAGTTTTCTTATTTAATTATTTTAGGTTATGATTCTTATTTTGGTGAAATTTCACATTTTCTTTTAACTTTTTTTTTAAATTCTCTTAATTGTTTATCATTATTAAGCACCAAAAAGTGGCTTCTTTTTTGTGAAAAAAATCAGAGTTTTATATTTATGAATATGTCGATTTCAAATGATCCGTGCGATTCCGATTTCATATACTACATTGATTCTAATACTAATTCCAATTATGAATATCAAAACCATGTTTGAGAGAAGTATCTTCAGAAATTGTCATGTAATCATATTATTTCTCATGTCTTGAGGAAACTAATTAAAACGGAACTTCTTTTATCCAATCGAAGTATTTAATTGCAAGACTAGAGATACATATTTTGTGTGGCCTGCAGTTTGAAAAGTACTTTTTCACAAAAGTCCCAAAAAAATAACATTATTACAACAACAAGAAAACCAAAACATCAACTACTAGCTAGTTACCATGGAGTTGGGGTCACCCAAAATGATCTAAGAAGCTGAGGACGAGCGGTCAAGTCATTCTGAGCGCGTCCAAACCGGTAGATGTGATCTCTATATTAAAATGTACTTGGAGATCAAATTTTCCATTTTTTTTGAATTTTTTTACTATTTATTAAGCCACTTTGAAAATTGCTGATCCATCGGTGCCTTCTGTTTTTACTGTTTGGTTAAACCACCGTTGGATCAGTGATTTTCAAAGTGGCTTAAATAGTAAAAAAAATTCCAAAAAATGTAAAATTTGGTCTCCAAGTACAATTTAATATAGAGATCGCATTAAACGGTTTCGATCGACTATTTGGACTCAAAAAACGACTTGGTTGCACGGGAGCTCAAGAACAATCGATTGTGTATTAGCCAACCTCTATATATATATATAGAGAGAGAGAGTATCTTAATTTATCTTGAGCCTAATTAATAAGCTCTATTTTTAGAGGACTATTTAAAAGTACCTTAATTTTTTTTATATATAGCATGTAATTACTTAATCACAATAACGCGTTGCTTTCTAATTATTTCTGTTACTCTAAATTTTACTACACAATATTTACAATCTAAATTTACAAAGAGTATAGTTAATCTAAATTTACAAAGAGGAAAGTTAAATTGTTTACTATTTAATTTAGATGGGTACAAAAGCATTGTTTATGAACCATGTAAAAATAGTGATTTTGTACTTATTTGGAAAAATCCTAAATTTTTTCAATAAAATTTTTTTATCTCTAATTATATATTAATATGGAAATCATGTTGGACGATTTGGATCGACCGTTTGAACTTTGAAAATAAGAATAAAGAATTTGAGACATGATGAGATATGAAAAATATGAGGCATTTGAATTCCTTCTCGTTTACAAATAGGATAGTACCCACTAACAAATTAACTTGTTATTGAAATTTATATGCATAACACCGGATTTCATGCAGGTGGTTTTGGGTCAATGATGATTGTACTACTCGGCCAAGACCAAGGTGATCACAACAATGTCAGCACAGATTCACAACCTTCCCTCGGCTAATTTGCATGTCAGCCAGCATAAATTGAGAATTTTAATCGGCTGAAATTTGAGATTCCCTGAAATTCCTCAAATTCCTGAAATTCGAGATTCCAATCTGTTAGGGTTTTTAGAAAGAGGAGGCTAGAAACGAGAGACAAAATTTTTATGAGAAAGCTTAATTGTATTATTGACTTCATTCTTACATAGAGTTCAAATGACATAATTTATAGCAACATAAATCTCTACAAATAGAATCCTATAAATGACATGTTCTAAAATATTCATATACTAAAATACTAAATTATTTCTCCTTAATATAGTCTGCCAAATATAGCACACTATCCTGACATCCTGCTAAATTAAGCCTCAAAATAAACCCCTAAAGCACATCATCAACTTTAATTTCAACTAAATTAGCATAGCCTGAAGAACTATCATCCCGGTCTGCCTTCTGTTTATTCTTGAGCTTAAAACAGTCGGCCTTGATGTGCCCTTTCTTCCTGCAGTAGTTGCAAATTAGGTTCTTGTGCTTAGAGCTCGAATAGGTCGATGATGAAGTCAAGTTCTTCCCCTTTTGTCTCACATCTTCAGTGTCCACCTTGATACCAAATCTCTCCATGTCATTAAGAAATGTGGTATAGTATGAAATATGGACCTTAACGGATGTACTTTCTACCATCTTGAAAGAATAAAACCTCTTCTTGCTTGGTCTTTACGTGGATCACGAGTGCGCGGAGGAAACACCTAGCGCCTGAATGCTTCTCCTACGATACAAAGACAAATCTGAAAAACCCTCAACAGCAACAGCGGAATGAAGAACCCTGAAATCGTCGATCACCTGTCAGCGACGGAGGTGGCTCTGATACCAATTTGTTAGGGTTTTTAGAAAGAGGAGGCTAGAAACGAGAGACAAAATCTTTATGAGGAAGCTTAATTGTATTATTGACTTCATTCTTACATAGAGTACAAATGACATAATTTATAGCAACATAAATTTCTAAAAATAGAATCCTATAAATGACATGTCCTAAAATACTCATATGCTAAAATACTAAATTATTCCTCCTTAATATAGTCTACCAAATATAGCCCACTATTCTAACATCCTGCTAAATTAAGCCTAATGAAAATATATGATGAGATGAGAGGCATACACAACACAACCGTTCAATTTTTTATGTGCACGCATCTCGGAACTGCTAGTTTTTCTGCGCACACATCTCGGAACAGTTCGATAGCTGGATCCGAATTGCAGAAATTTCAAGAACACTGTTCATTCATCTCAAATTTCAGCAGATTCAGATCCATAAATTGATCAGTTACACGCTACTAAGGGATGTTGTGTCAGTTTCACTGAATCAGACCATTTAACTGATCTTGATTGCTAAATTCAATCGGAGAGACGGAGACCGTGGGGCCTACCGTTTGGCAAATTGGAGCATTGGATTGATGTGACCTTGGCATGGGCAAGGTAGGAGAAGCGCGCTGGGAGCATTTTGAGATGTCTTTATCATCTGCTATTATCGCTGATCTCTTTTGAAAGAAATAGTGCATATTCAGTGCTCATATTTTTTTTTTCCCTCTTTGTACCTTTTGTGCATCATGGAAGACAACCTGAACCATGAATTCGGTACAAATGAATTCTACTTGCATGACCTGAAATATAGAGTTTATATAAATGGAATGCACTAAAAATTACTTGTAATAACTTTTCTAGTAAATTGTTAATCAAATCGGTGTGTATTTAGACAAGGTGTTGTAATTTAGACATGTATGCATAAACGTCTAGTCTGATATTTGATGGTTTCCGTATCAATTTCTGAGACCAGAGAATGTCATGATTAAATCATTTGGTTTAATATTAAATGAAAAAAAAAATAGAGTCTGACAGTAAATTCACTTACATGACTGCCCAAGCTGGTAACAGTTTGCATCAGAGAATTTATGATCATATCTCGAAAATACCAAAAAATTAAAAAAATTAAAAACAAATTTGGTATTCTGCAATTAAACTAAAGTCTGATCGGAATGAAAGTATAACAAAAGTTCAATTCATTTCAGTAGAATAGAGTTCAAACGAAATGATTTAGAATTGAATTTTGATGATCAAAATGATTAATTATAAAAAAGAATTGATTTTGTGATATATTATAAGAGTGAGGCTATGGTACTTGGCCAAGCACACTGCTTAGCGTGCTTTGATATACGAAGCGTAGAATTTGTATAAAGATTCGTATCAGATGCTGGCGCTGGTTAATGTCTAACGGAGTGCTTTCGTTGCTTCCGTTAATTTTTAATCTACCGTCCCTCTTTATTTTCTTTATTTTTCTTATTTTCCACTCTCTCCCGTTCGACCTTCTCTCTTTTCCTCGCTCTCTCCCAGTATTCACTAGATTTTTCCCACAGAGAGTTCCACCCAACTCTCCCCAAACCCACTCCACCCGCTAGCTGACTCCACCTCTCACCGGAAGGTGTCGTGCTCTCTCCACTCGCTCTCTTCATCGCTCGCTACGACCGACTCTGAAAACCCTAGGGAGTCGTGGTCGCCAGAATCCTTGTATTGCCATTAGCACTCAACTAGATTCAATTGCTACTTCCTAATTCATCTATAGAAAAATAGAACATGATGCTCTTAATACTTAGAGAACTCAGAGTAGACTTGAAAATCTTGCCACCGTACCATTTGGTTCTGGTATTGCCATACTTGGCAAATACCCATTGTTTAGGGTTTAATTTTAAACTTTGGATTTTTTTTGCTTCTTATGATAGTTATGTGCCTAATCATCGGATATAGGATATGAAATGTGTCTAATGTTAGAAATGGTTGTTGCGGGATTTACAATAAATTTTCAGGGATAAAGGAGCTTTACGGGTATACTGGTACGATGCTGGTACCAACCTATGCGAAGAGAAATATCATTAAGGTTCTTTTAAATTGATTCTCTGTTTGAACCTGTACCATGTAATTGATTATGGAAGGATTTGGCCCACGGGCTGTTAATGATAAAAAAGAAAATTGGGAGAGCACAGGAAAAAAAAATGGAAGAGACGGTAGATTAAAAAATTAACGGAAGCATTCCGTTAGACATCATCCAACGCGATCATCAGCACGAATTTTGATGAGAATCCAATGCTTCATATATCAAAGCACACGAAGCAGTGTGCTTGGCCAAGTACCATAGCCTCACCCATATTATAAAAGGTCATAATATTCCTCTTATTTACGGTGTATGCCATTTTTTTTTTTCATTTGTATTTCACCCGCTGCTTCTCTCCTCTCTCTAGTCTCTAATATTTTCTAAAATAAACTAGAGAGCACGATGAAGAGAGGGCTTTCCAACTACTTCCCTCATGGCACCTTGCCGATCTGCCTTATCTCAGGCTTCTTGCTCAGAACTTTGCTGATCAACGTGAGAGCGTCCTGCTGATCTGTCTACCCTCTCAGGCACCCTGCTCACTGTTTCTGTCAAGAAATTTATCAGAGAAAGTGAGGGTACAAATAACCTTTCATCATCGCCAAACGAACTCTCGTCAAATACCGACATTTTTCTTGTGATTTTTCAGCGGGATTTGACGCTCCTAAAATCTTGACAAATCATCTCTATTCTCGTTCAGCTTCACGTTCCGATCAGAAAATCGATGAGAAAGAGAATTCTCTTTCTCGTTTGTTGGGACTAGAATCTATTCTGATCACAGTGTAAATCAAAATCTAAAATTGAAAATTGTATGCCTCAGAAGTATCTGTTTTAATTGTCATGTTAACACTGTTTCACACAGGAGGTTCTCCCTTAAACAGGGGCCTGGATTCACAGTGCATCCATTCTGCAGACTAGTCCTCACCGAATTCATTTTCCAATTTGTAAAGAAAACAAAAATACTTCCAAATTTTTCCTCAGAAATAGTCCAATAAAGTCATATGTGAATAAAAGCCCACAGGAGGTTCACCCTTATTCAGGGACCTGGAGCTGTTTAAACCTCAATTAATGGACTCAATCATCATCAGGTAATGTCAAACAATAATCAAAATGAATTAATTTTAAGAAGAAAAAATGGACTTTGATAGAATATAGCTTTATCAATCACGCATTATCTGAAGCAGAACTGACATATTAATCTACAATTTAATCTTTACAGCCAAAATATTTCTAAACAAATTAAAGAATAATTTTGAATTGCAGATCAGATCAAGAAATTCAACCATAATTATCCATTCTTCACTGATGAACTCAGAAGCGCGGATAAAAGTAGGATCATCATCTCCGAATTCAGAACACAAATATTAAACACGAAATTGATCAAGATTGAAATTTTGCCATTTCTTGACACAAATCATACATTAAAAATTCGTGATCTGTAACACTGAATGGCCATTAGAATCAAGCACAAGCATTGGGGCTTTTTTCTTCAATAGTTTTCTCAGATAAGCCCGGGGCAAGCACCGTGAATCAATTTAGGATTATAGACAAACAGATACGTAACTAAAAATCATAACAATGGCTACAAAACAAGAGTAAAAAAATCGTAGCAAAGACGAAGAAATAATTACTCAGCAGGGGAGGTCTGCTACATTTATCTACAAGAAAGAATTGTACAATGAAATGCCAAGATTGCATTTAATATAGAAAATATAGAAACCCCAACACTCGGAGAGGGAGAGAGAGAGAGAGAGAGTACTGCGTAGCCGCTGCTCAGTTTATAAAAATCGAGAGAGAGGAACTAGGGTTCTGTCGATAAGGACATCAAGATTTGTGTGAGATTGATCAACGTAAATTACGAAGTTCGCACACGAATTTGATGCAGATCGGACGGCTCCGATCAGAATAGGCCTCCGTCGCTTCCCAGGTGAGGTAATTCGTTTTTGTAATCCGTTGATCTAAATCTGATTGGTGTGGCCCAGTCCAGTTCTCTTTTTTGTGGGCTTTACTATCAGAGTCGGGCTTTACATATAAAAAGGCGGGCACGCAAGAAAACTATAAAAGTTGTATTATTTTGGGCCTACCGAAGTAGCCGAGTAGGGGCCGCCTCCTTTTTATGGGGCTACAACCCACCACATTGCAAAGCCTTTTTTATCTCGGCTTTATGGTAGGCATTTGCTTTGAGCGAATTTGCCTTGTATTTAGGGGTGAAAACGGATCCGATACGGATAGTGGTAAAATTATATTTGTATTTTTTTTTTCGATACAGATATAAATCGGATATTAGACGGATATAAATACAGATACGGATCAGATCGAATATTTATTAAAAATATATATATATATTATTAAAAATGTCAAAATTCATAATATTTATCTAATTATAATAGTGAATAACATAAATTTTTCATAATATATATTAAATTATATGGTATATATCTACTATTCATATACGGATAATTAAAATTTAAAACCATATTCGTATTCGTATCTGCACGGAAATTCAGATATTGGATATCCGTATTTACTTTTCGAATTAGACATTTTATTGTTATTTTTTAATATATTTTTATGCTGGATAATAGTTCACAAACTACATACTGAATTGATGTATTATTTTTCTCCTTTAATTATTTATGCTTGTGATTAATTCCTATATCAATTATTAATCTTGTGTGTTTTTGTTATTTTCCTCTTGATCTTTGCAGTAGTTAGCACAAATATAAATCAAATACGAAAATGACAGGAATCATGACTCCAATAATTTCAAATGCCTTTTCATTTTTATTTTTTTTGGTGAGGAACAAGAAAATTGCATTTTTCTTCTGACTCTACCGAAATAATAAAATTGTACTCTTACTTACCACACGTTCCTCAATCCTCTGACTCGTCCCTCAGTAATTTTACTCAAAAATTTCAAAGTCGTTACATAAATGAAAAGAAAATAAGATGAACCTGAGAGGTGAAAGATGCTCAAAGCATTCACTAGTGTAAGAATCATCGTCAACCCTTTGCCAATTGCCATTTTCATTTTTCTTTTTCACTCGCTATGTCCTCTTCCTGTACGTTGCACAATGATCTAGAATCTAGGTGCAACAAATATTGATGGTTTACTCTGTTTCTGATAGAGATTCTTCCAACTCTTATATACATGAGTTCATTAATGCAAGGTAAGATATCAGTAATTGTCCAAATATTTAATATATTTAGTACCGTAATTGCTATAATTACTATTTTATTGTCCATTATTATTTGTTACTTAACAAACTCAACATTATTCAATTCCAAAAAACCTAAGGGATATTGTGTACTCTTTTGACAACGATTAAAAAAAAGTAAACTACATTACTGGTATGTCAGATCAGACGAAGGGGTCATGATATTAACACTACTCACCTTATTATAACACAGGATTATCAAAATATTTTAATATAATAGATAATTTTAACCTTCATTATTTTTTCCTTTAATAATTGCCTCTCTCTCATATATAATCATAAAAATAATTTCCTTAAATTAAGTACATAATATATATTGTTCATAATATGTTTATATTTTCTAAAAAGTTCGATTTTTAAATTAAGTACATATTAATTAAGCCGTAATCTTTATTTGTGTTTTGTTACATTTAAAAAAATAAATAAAAAGACAACGCAAGAGTGAAAGATATTATATTATATAAGTTTAGAACATTGTATACAGCATTTTATGTTATCCGGCTCCACAAATTTTATTGACAATCTACTTTTAATAAAAAAAAAATTGGCAAATAATATTTTCTCTATTTTTTCAAAAATCACTTATAGTGTTGTATTGATAAAATATATTATCAAAATATCAATAGTATATATTGTCTCATGAAGAAATCTTGTAAGCATAAATAAATGACTTAATTTTTTCGTAATGTTTACAAATTACATTATGAAAAGATGTGTTAGCTGAAAAAAATTTAAAGATGGTTAAAATTGGTTATACATCTTTTTTTTTTTAAATGTTGGGTAATAAAACGACGAGTAGTGTTAATATGCGCTCAGCCCGTATGAAGGCCCAATCAGCCCATATTAGATTCGAGATATAGCATTCTCAATGAAATTCATTCGCCCTTAAATTATTTTTTTCACCTTTAGATGAGTTAGTTGTTAATTGGTTTTTTTATTTATTTTAGGTTAAAATTATTTGTTTAGGTATAATAACTTAATAGAGATGTTTCATGAGATAAACAGTACTTGGAAATATATTTAATTAGCTGCCTTTATGATATTTACTAGCACACACAAAATAAAACAAAACGAAGCTGATAACTTCTAACAGAAATTTTTCAACAAGAAGTAGTTAATTAGATGAATTACAATATGAATCATATAGATGACATTTTGAATTTTAATTAAAAAAAGTAAACAAATTAAAAAAAAAAAAGCATTCTAATAAAATAACAATTCCGTGTGCTATATTTTTAATAGTCTCTCAAAACATTAACTAATACTTGTTACCATGGAGTTGGGCTCATCCAAAATGATGGAAAAGGTTCATTCTCAGCGTTTCCGTTGAAAAGCCAAGTAGATTTTTTTACAATATCATACATACCAAAAAAATTATTATGAAAGTCACTCTGCACCATACCAAAGGCATGTTCCGTAAAGTAGATGCAGTTTGCTTTGCCACTATGCCTTTGTGCCGGTAGAGAGAATGAGTCATTATTTCCTATGAACAATAATTGATCACCTATGGAGTCTATCTCAAACCATTCATATTGTAAATGGTTACGAAGAGCAGGCGGAACGCGTTGACTACATTTATTCAGTGAATGAACTTTAAATTTATAATTTTGTGTTCTATAGACTAGTAATAGACGTCCCGATGCCATGACCAAGTACTTCCGGCTAAAGTCATAGTGATCAATAGAAAGTCCCAAAGTCACCATTTCGGTGGAATTTGGATCTATGATGTTGAAAGACATTAAAATACCTCTATTAGAAATTGCCATAAAATTTTCCTTCATAATAAATTATATCAGAATAAATTATATCAGAAAGTGAATGTATGTAACCTTCGACATCCATCCAGTTTTTATCTCCTATCCTACAATAGGAGAGTCTCCGATTTTTCCCAACTATTGCCATTATGATGCAATCTTGTTCTGATATTGTCGGGTTTGTTGATAAGATTGCTTTGCGTATATAACTAGAGCATTTAAGGGGAATATTTGGTTCACCGTCATAAGTTAACCGTTTGGTGACAGTGCCAACAGGGGGAAGTCGTATTACACGCCTCGTCAATGGGTTCAAAAGACTTACTTCCATACTATCAATACTTGCTAGAACAAGCCATCCCCAGGAAGATCCACAGACCCACTTGTTAGCTGCCTCTGGCATAAATATTTGGTGTCTTGCTAGTTCTCCATCCATTTTAACAAATTTGCGCGAATTTGAATATTGGTTGCAATTATTGAGCAATAATATTGGAACTCCAATTGGTATACTTCTAGAAAAACAACAGAAGCGATTGATATACATCAACCGCCATGATTTGCAAACTGCACCTAATGTTGAAAATTCAGCATAGCACATCTTCTTCGTAATCTCATCTAAAATGTCTGGGGGAAGATTAGCCCAATCGCTCGTGGACAATGCTAAGAATCAAATTAAGTTTCAGTTATTGTTTTGTATTTGACTCTTTGAAATAATTTAAGGCAAAGACTTCTATGGACATAAGGACATATTTGTAAAATGAACATATTTTTATTTTCAAAGTTCAAACAGTCGATCCGAACCGTTCATCTTGTTCTCCATATTAATATGTGCTTGGATACCAAATTTTACATTTTTCTAAATTTTTTTACTATTTATTAAGATGGGTACAAAAAATATCAAATTCAGACCATTGAATTTTGTACCCATCTTAATAAATAGTAAAAAAAATTCAGAAAAATGTAAAATTTGGTCTCCAAGCACATATTAATATGGAGAACAAGATGAACGGTTCGGATCGACTGTTTGAACTTTGAAAATAAAAATATGTTCATTTCACAAATAGGTCCTTATGTCCATAGAAGCATCACTCATAATTTAAACATAAGCAAAACAAAATTTCAAGAAAATTAACTAAATGATTACGATGAGAAAATGAACATAATAGAAATAATAAACAAAAAAAAATTGATCTAGTGACTAAAGGTAATATTCTATGTATGGGAGGTTAGTAGATTTGAAACTCATATATACACAGAGAGAATGTGTTTAAAGGTGAGAGAGGCTTAACACTTTTATGTTAAAAAATGTTGAGTGGTTATTCACAAATCTTTATCTCAAAATTGAAAACTTGACCATCAAATTTTCTCAAAAAGTTATAAAAGCAAATATGAAAACAGAACTCACTTGGCCTAGAGGACCACCGCATGTGGTGGCCAGATACTTGGGGCATTGGATCTCCTCTTTGTACAATTTAAGCTTGAATTGTATTTGTTTGAGCATTAGTTTTAACATAGATTAATTTGTTGGTGCTCAAAATTTGTGAGGCTTTTGATAATTAATACAGGAAGGAGAAAGATTTAGGTATCAAGATAAACAAAGATATTTATAGCCTAGTCTTAAAAAAAACAAGATGACATGTAAATATTTTAAAATAGAATTACTATCTTAAGCCAATTTAATTGAAAGGCTCTATTTTTAGAGGGTGTCAAATTTAAAAGTACTTTTTATTGTTTGTCATATACTACAATAATTTGTTTTATCTGTGTGGATGAAAATGACTATTGCTGATGATAAGCTGACAAAAATTATTATATGTGAGAATATTGCTATTATCGAACGGATTATCCATGAGGTTTCCGACACTGTTAAACTGTTTTACATACCCACACGAATAAAACAAGCTCTTCGAAATAATGTTTGCATGTAATGTGTTGCTTTACAATGATTTCGGCTATTGTAAGTTTATTAATTTTTTGGTAATAAAGGCCTAAGCCCAATTTCATTATGAAACAGAGTTAAATTACATATTGTAAGTTTATTAATTAAGATAAGAATATGACAATACAAATATGGACTCGAGTGTAGAATACTTACGCAATAAAATTTTATCTCGTGTGTAATTTTCTTTACGGTCGACATTCAATATCCATAAGGTTCACATAAAATGCATGCAATCTATTATAATTAATCTTAACTAGAAACCAAAAGCTAATAATTTATAAGATATTTCTTCCAAATGTTTTCTTAGCTGTTAAAACCTTTGACAGGAGGGATAGTACGTACTTCGCAGCCGCTAGCCAGCTGGTTATAAAAAAAAAATAGAGGGAAAGAGACAGAAAGTAGGGTTCTGTCCATATGAACAAGTCAGGAGGGGTAATTAGGTTATCACAAACATCACATGCAGTGTATCGCTCTATGGCACTATGGCGGGCAATACAGGAGGTGCAGAGGATAGGTGGACTAGTGGTCTACAGGCGGGCCGGGCAGGGCCCCGCGGGCGCGGGCGGATGCGGGCGCGGGCGTCGCGGGCGCGCGGGTATGCGGGCGCGGGCATCGCGGGCGAAAATTTCAAAACTCACGCCCTGCCCGCGTAATGCCCGTGCGCCCACGACGCCCGCGCCCGCATCCGCCCACGCCCGCACCGCGCCCGCGGGCATTACTTTTTTTTTTCTGTTTTTTTTTTCCTGTTTTTTTTTCTTTTTTTTTCGGTTTTTTCTTCTTTCAAAACCAATAAATTATAAATCCAAATTCATGCCAATTTAAATTCATTTGACATGGTTGTAACTCGATAATTTTTGTTATAATAAAATATAAATTAAAAATTTCTTAAATCAATTACTTTAAAAATAATTAAGCTCTTATTTTAAAACAATAGATTAAAAAATAAACGACGTTTTTTGGCACTAAACGACGTTTTTTGGCACTAAAAACCTTAAACTTAATTTTTGAGGCACTAAACGACGTTTTTTGGCGATTCTGATTTTCCGGCTACCCGGGGTTTATCACCCGCCCCGGGTGACGGTGGCGACCGTCTCCTCCTCCCCTTTCCGAATTGACGTCATACGCGTCAATCCGACTTTCCTAGCAAAAGTTATGGCCGTTTAAAGTTTTAAAAATTTGAATTTCAATTCAAATTTTCAAAAAAAAAAAAAAAAAAAAAAAATCAGGGGCGCGGGCGGGCAGGGTGCGGGCAGGGCGGGCCGGGTACTCGCGTGCGGGGAAAAAAAAAAAAAAAGGTGCCCGGCCCGTTTAATGCTCGTGCCGCGCGGCGCGGCCGGGCGGGCGACGCGGCGCGGGCGGGGGCACGCCCGCGCGGGCATTTTTAGAACACTATAGGTGGTAACGAGGGGAGAGGGGGTGTCCGATGCCCATCGGACCAGAGTCTGCTCGATGGGTGGTTTATACCGTCCGATTCACTTTAAGATCTATGCGCATCATTTTAATATCCGTGCCGTTTGCTTTAATATCCGTGCGCACAGATCTTGAAGTGGATCGGACGGTAGAAACCATCAATCAAACAGACTCTGGTCCGGTAGGCATCGGAAACCCCCCCTCTCCCGGCAACGAGTGCATGTTCTATACTGAATTACTGATTAATTGTGAGACTCTGATACGTAAAAGCAGTTACAAATTTAAGTCCGACACTACATGTTGAATGGAGGGCTTGTGCTGAGATCTTTGAGTGTTGGAAAATGATGAAGATGATGAATGTGAAATACACCTTTAGATACATAAGTAGAGGTCACAACTCACAACGAGTTGGCTAATTTTCTAGCAATTAATTAAAGGCAGCATAAATTTATCGGTTGTACCATTGATTTGTTGGAATATTACCGGTTGTTCTGAATTTTTAATTAGTGGCTAATCTCACTATTTCATTGATTCATTCAAACGCACCCGGTCACTATTATGATTGCGAAAAATAAAAATTAGAAAGCAAATCTAGACTTTGTAAAAACTTTAATGGCCTAGAGGTCACAACAAGTTGGCCAATTATCTAGCAATTAAAGACAGGAATGAAGGATGGGAATGCACGGGTATACATACCCTCTTTTGAGTGATAAGGAATAGAATTACTTCTGGTTGCAAAAAGAAAAAATAGAATCAGTACTCTTAAAAAAACTATGTTAAATTTAGAGGGGTGAAGAGACTATCTTCTCAGAAATACGTACAAAATTTCCAAAAAAATATAAAAATAATAATTTTGTATGTATCTAAAAAAATAATAAAAAATTTCCAAAAAAATATAAAATTTGGTCTTTGAGCACATTTTAATATGAAAATCATGTTGAGCAGTTCGGATCGACTGTTCGGACTTTAATCATACGATTTTTAGATGCTTTGGACGATGTCCAGTCCAAAGCCATTTGGACCAAATCTTATTCCATACTGCATATTACTGTCAATTTGCCTTTAAATCAAATGGATGAGTCATAGAAATTTATTATAAATTTTGAGAGAGAAAAAAATCAGCTACTTTTGAGTCAGAGAAATCTATTTTAGAAAACAATATGCTGCCGTTGTGCATAAAATTGCCTTCATAGTTGTCGATTTTGATATATTGCGTATAGAAATTATCTCTAAAAAAATGAAAAAAAACAAAAACAAAAACAAAACATTATCAATTAAAAGTCCAAAATAAGTTGTAATAATAGATCTTTTTGTAACATCCGGCCCTTGCAAAATAAAGAGAACCAGAGTAACATGCATTTTCCAAATGGGCCTTACCGGGCCTTATCAGTCCTACCTAAATTTCTTAATCTGAATTTATATAAGCCTGTTTTAAAATTCACTGTGGAACGCCGACTTTAGATAGAAAGGACAATATCGTCCAGATAAATTTTAATTTCGAATCGTAACCGAACCTGTACCCTCCTTTTATAACGGCCGGCCCAGCACCCAACGGAACTGTTGAGTGGCACCAATGTAATTATTTCTGGTATCAGGTCTGATTTCTCCGGCAGGTTCTGGTCATGCTCTCTGTCTCTGCTGTTCGCTGGTTCCCGCTGAGACTCGTCTCCATCCTGACGTCAGCCTTTTGTCACTCGCGACCGTTTACGAAATGGCTACTGTGCTGACGTGGTATTGCATAAAAGAGGATCCTTTTGTCCTTTTTTAATTCCCATGCTGTTGCTTCAAATTTCGTGATTGGTTTCCGCGTGAAAAGTGAAAACGCATGTTTGGCAAAACATAAGGTGGCGTACTGGCGTGGCGTAGTGGTAGAATCAAAACTAAAGTAAATAAGCGTAGAAATCCTCGTTCAGAAGAACTTTTGCTAGCAGGACATCATGGGTACGTATCCTGTGAGATATCTCAATTTTTGCGTGACCGACGTGTCCTGTGCCTATTCGGGGAAACGTAGGGGGCAGTATTATTTGAGCTTTGAGATTCGTGCATAACGTATTTGAACGATTGACATATTTCGAAAAGTCACGCAAAGTTTGAGATATCTCAGAGGATGCGAATTCGGACATCATAATATTGAATTAAGTTTTGCATGAGAAAATGTGAAACATGGTCCGATGCCCTTAGATAAAATTAGGATATTTTAAGATATAACAAGGTCATGTTGTCATAAATTGTAATTTGCACCGAGGAATTCATACCTGTTCTCGGTCCATGGTTTAAATATTTGGGCATAATAACTTCTATACGATTCTTCCTCGTTATTTGTAAATTCTAATCAATCACATAAATCACATAAATCACATATATGTCACCTTATCATTCATGTTCGAGTTTATTAATTCAATAATTGCCTATAATTATCTCCATTTCATTATTAGAGTTATGTCAAGTTTGTATATAAATAATATTTATCATATAGACTTTTGTCCTGATTTATTGATTTAAAAAATGAATATATTCGGTGCTTAAAGTTGCAAACAAACAACAAAACAAAATTCGGTGTAATTAATTTTTTTAAAGAGCTAAAGGTAATAATTATTGTTCGAGGTTAAAATTTCAATCAGTAGATTATTCCTTAAGTGATGATTATTATTTAATATAATGAAATTAGTAACTTCGTCACCATTTGCAATTATAGGAATTGTAGTCTTTATCCATATAGATACGTCAAAAGTTGTATTATATAACGTAGTTTTCATAATTTGAAATTGTGAAAAATCTCTCCAAATATAATTTGAGCCATTTTTTTTGTACAACTTAATGTATCCCTTTTGATATTTTATTATTGGCTCAAACAACACATCAATTTGATCGATAAGCTCAACTATTTTTTTACTAGACAAATTCCTTATCAATTGGCCATACAAGATATTTCAAATTTTCATTGTGCGATCATTGAAATACTCTATCATCACCATCATTTGTCACATTTTAATTGTCTAGTATTTTAATATCAATTATCTATCACATATGTAACAATATTATAAAATTCTTCTGATTTTTTATATAATGGGCACATAAAAAAACCCATTGTTATCATAATGTGCCCCTACAAATAAAACTCAACGTGCCTTTTTTTTTCATATTACTATTGTATCCTATTCAAAACAAATAAAACTCAAGGTGCCTTTTTTTTTCATATTACTATTGTATCCTATTCAAAACAAATAAATACACAAGGAGACAGGGGCAGACCCAGCATATTGCAGGGGGCGGCAGCTCCCCCCCTGGATTTTGAGTTTTAGTGGAGATTTATCGGTTCCGACTGGCTTTGCCCCTCCTGGAAATTTTTTTGCCCCCCTCAAAATGTTTAATTGGTAATTCAGGTTAAATTTATAGTTAAAATTAAAATAAATTTCTTGAAATATGATTGATAATTATAATTATAAGTCAGAATATCATAAATTACAAGTCAGAGCATTATAAAGTACAAATTAAAGTATTATTTTTTTATCAAATACTTAATTAATTAATGGGTTTAAATCCGATTTGATATTTTTTTTGCCTCCCTGACGAAAATCCTGGATCCGCCCCTGCAAGGAGATTCTTTATAGGGGGAATATTACATTTGAACAGTAATGTAACATAAGACGAATAATAAGTAATTTACATTTGAACCTAAATACATAAGTAATGTACACTAAATTTCAAATTGCACATGCTACTATAACATGAGACAGTAATATGTTATAGTACGAATAATATATGGTGAACGTTGCCTTGACTGTATCAGTCAAGTTTTCAAAAAAAAAAAAAATATTGCGAATGTTATTTTCACAAAACAGACAAAAATAATGGACATTTCTTATTCTTAGTCCCATAGAACTAGAATATGATATTTATTTGAATAATAACTTTTTCCTTCTATTTTGTTTACTTAATGTATCAAAACTTATGTCATTTTTTTTATTGAAAATAAAAGTGTAAATTTCCGATATATATAATAGGATTTCGATATTTGATCTAACTCAGTCAACATTTATTTTAAACTTATGAATCCGGTTGAAATTCGTATCCGAATTAAACGGATCGGATAATAAGCTGATATGGATTCAGAAAATTTATATTCATGAAGAACGGTACCGGATACAGATTCAACTGAAAGTTTATATTCTTGAAGAGCTTTTATATAATGCTCTCTCCTCTCTTTCCATTTCATTGTGGGACTAAAATATATGAGCTCCTATCCGAACGAAAGTTCGGTGCTTTGAATTTTGATGGATTTTTTTTTTTTTTTTTTTTTGAGAAAGCTTGACCAGTAGTTTGACAGCTGTCATTTGGAATGCTTTGAAGTCCGCTTATGTGCTCCATTATGTTTTTCCATTGTATATTAATCTTCTCCATTTACATATTCAAGGACACCTTAATTTTCATTTTCTTAATTTTCTTAAATTTAAATTTATATCTTAAAGTTCATATAACTCAATTATCTGATAATTATTTGTTACTATCCGTGAATTATTTGCTTAGAATCCGTATCCGTTTAAGGTGAATTTGATTTTACATTTTAACATCCATTTTATATCCGTATCTCCGTATCTGTATTCATATCAGCTCACTAAAATGTAGATATGATATGGTATCAGCATTATCCGCCCCAAATCAATAATTCTGCAATTACGGTGTAAGCATTAAATGGTGTGCTAGAGATAAATTTACTTTTCCCGCTAAAATAATTACCGTGCTTTCTCCATTGCCATTATCTCGTAATCACTCGCAACCACTTTCAGACTTACAGTCTTTCTCTGTTGAACCGTATAAATACATCCGTACACTTTCATCTCCACCGAGAAATCACACACAAAAAAGCAGTAAAATAATTTCAAATTTGCAAAAAGGTAAAGGGGAGAAAACCAATGATGGCGACACCGCCGGTATCTTCTCCGACGGAGTTACCTCCTCACATTTGGCGCGCGTGCGGAGGTCCATCGGCACGTGTGCCTCGCGTGGGCTCTCTCGTTTACTACTTCCCTGAAGGCCACCTCGAACAGTGCGCCTCCGTACCGTCCGATTTCTCCCCGACGAATCTCCACCGTCCGTTCTTCCTTTGCACTGTTACATCCGTGCACCTTCTCGCCGACCCCGATTCAGACGAGGTTTACTCTGTTATCTCCCTCGACCCAACCGTATCTTCGTCGTGTCCGTTGAACGGCTACCATTCCGCCACGTCACCACCTCATATCCATCCCGCGTCGTCTTTCTCCAAGGTATTGACCCAGAGCGACGCGAACAATGGCGGAGGGTTCTCTGTTCCTCGATTCTGCGCTGATTCGATTTTTCCACCGTTGGATTTGGGAAGCGACCCACCAGTTCAAAATCTGACCATGCGTGATATCCACGGAAAGGTGTTCGAGTTCAGGCACATATACCGTGGGACCCCCAGGAGGCACCTGTTGACCACCGGGTGGTCCCGGTTTGTCAATGACAAGAAGCTCGTTGCTGGAGATACTGTCGTGTTTATCAGGAATGGGAATGACCTTCTTGTTGGTAAAAATTTTCAACTTTAACTCGATTAAATTTCGACATTTTTGGATTATTGTTCTCATATCTGTTCAATTCGTAAGCTTCGATTGCGTACTGTATGTCTTAGGTGCTCAAAGATTTGAACTTTCGTACTCCATTAAATTAAAAAAATATATATATTTTTTTTATTTTATTTTATCCTGGTATCGTGTCTATTCATAGACTCCTAAATATGCCTTGTTCTGTTTTTTATTTGTTAAGTAATTTGGAAAACCGGTCTGAAAGAAGGATTTCTGGTTCATATACGTGTACTATTTAAAATCTAGTTTATTTTTTTTTTGAGATACTATTTAAATTTTAGTTGGTTTAAGATTGGTAATGTAATAGTCGATGAACCATAATAAAGCATCAGTTTATCTTGTGCTTTGTTAGGAGTTCGACGTGGGCCCCAGTATGTCAGATCACAGGTGGTAGCCGAGGAGGTGCTTGATGCTGTGGAGGCAGCTGCTACAGGGAGGAGCTTTGAGGTCGGTTAAACCAGATTGTAATCATTGCTTTAAATTAATCATCACCATTAATTTTTAATATTGGTATTAGTATTGCAATTACTCAGTTGTAGTTTTCATGATCATCATCCAATGTTTTGGTAGAGGTAATTGAGGAACCTATATTCTAATAACTTACCGGTTGTAATTTATTACACTTAGTGCACTACTTCCCCAAATAGCTCTTGCATTCAAACTTTTCATAAGGGCTGTATAGCATTTCATGAGCTGAATTTTATTTGTGTACTAAATAATGAAGGTTGGGTATTTCCCGAGGAGCGGAGATGTAACTGGGTTGTTTCTGGTGGAGAAAGAGGCTGTCGAGCGGGCCCTACTGACAGGATATTGGTCCGCTGGTGTCAGAGTCAAGTTGGCTATTGAGATGACTGACTCAGTTCGTACCACCATGTACCAGGGTACTATATCCACGGTTCTCTCAAAGCCGTTTCCTTGGCTCGGCTCTCCTTGGCGTGCTCTTCAGGTACGCTTTATGTCTCTGCTTGAGTGTGTATTTTGAAATTGGAGGAGCATACTATGTAAAATAAGAAAAAACTTGGAGTGAGGCTATGGTACTATGCATAGTGCATATTGGTCCTTACAGCGGATTTTTCTACCTATCTAAAAAAATAGTAAAAAAAATTATAAAATTGTAAAATTTGATATATATAAGTACATTGTCATATAGATTTCATGTTGAATGGTTCAGATTGACTGTTTGAAATCTGAAAATGAAGATGTTCATCCATAGTACAGACCAATCTACGCTATGCATTGTACCATAGCCTCACTCAAAAACTTGAATATAATCTGAAACTTGAATATAATGCATAGCCTTGTAAAATTCAAGGCTATGCATTATACTTTGATCTGGAACATTTTGCAGGGAATAACTGATTTCTAGTCTATTTTGGTCTATTAAAAGTATTTACATACAGTAGGCTTGGTGTCAACTTTTACTCTCCTCTGTTTTTGGTTTCACTAGAGAGAGATTTGTAAGTTGGCACTAATTGTAGAAAGGTATGCCGACATAATCACATGAGATATTGGTTCCTATCTTTCATTACATATGTTAAGCATTTATTAGAGCACACACAAAGTGTTGAACAATCTTACCTTTCCTCTTTTGTAAATTTCATTTATAAGGATATAAACTGTTTTCATGGAGAATTTAATAAAAAAAAATAGTAGTTAGTTTAGTGACAACAAGCATGTGACAGTTGGGTCCTGTTTCAACTGTTACCTATGTAACATTATGCTTTGAATAGTAGCTGTTTTTCGAAACTTAATGCTTCTTTTTTAAATTGTTCACTTATGTAACATCATGCTCTGGATAGTAGATGTGGTTCCAAATTTAATTTGGGAAAATTGTTCCTGGGCACTGCTCATTTAATACAGCCAAAAGTAGGAATTATTAAATTAAATGAGGACAGTATATAAATTGATAAATGAAGAAAAGATTCCATGTGATGAGATATTTGTTGTTGCTCATTTACTAAACGTGGTAGACCTTAGTCTGACTATAAATTATGAGAGAAACCTACTTTTTTTTTACTTGTGTTCTTTTACAATTTAATGCATAAATGCCTGCAGTTTGGAATTTGGGGAATGTCTGATTAATATTACATAAAATTTTGGTAAGCAAAAAGGAATGTATGTATTAGAACATTCATGCAACACCTGTACTGTAAAAGAGTAGAGGGTGAAAGTGTATAACAGAAACAATCAGTGGTTGATTGTAAAAACTGGGTATTTTGTTCAATGAAACATGTTGCGTACCACTCATTCCAAAATAACAAAAAAAAAGAAACATCACCCAGCACCTGTCTCATTCATTCCCTTTGGTACAGGTTACATGGGACGACCCTGAGATGCTACAATCGGTACGATATGTGAGCCCATGGAATGTCAAAATGACCTCACCTACAACTGTCCACCGTGTCATTGAAACCCCATACATCACCCCTTTGAAGCGGGCCCGTAGAGATTCATGTAACATAAACAATCACTGCACCGAAACATGTGAAATGACATCACCTACCCCTCCACTCCATCTCACTCATGCCCCATACCCCACTCCTCTGAAGCAGTTTCCTACCACTTCATACAACATATACCAACACTCTTCCGAAAGATTCCAGTGTGAAACCATGGTACCGTTAACACTAAACCACTGCACCACTTGTCCTGTAGGCATGCAGGGAGCCAGGCATCAGTACCACCACCAACCATCAGTCTGCACACCGGGTTCATCCCCCCCTTTAACCCCAAATCAGGTTTTACCTGAGAACCCTCTAGAAGGTTCTTCCGAGACCGGTACCGAGCAGTCTAGAAGCTCGGTCAAGAATGTGGCAACTGGTACAATAATGCTCTTTGGGAAGTTGATTGAGTTTGAGCAAGATTCTGACGAGGGTGTCAATAAAGCAAGAGATGAGTTTTTCTTGTCGGGTTTCATGGAACAAAAATTAGAAGCAGCTATCGACACCCGTACCTGTGCCCGCTTTTTTCACTGATCATGTATGGCTGACAGGTATATATTTTTCTTAGATATCATTTGTTTTTTCTGTTTTTTGTGTTGAGCAAAGTAAAAGAAGTATGAAATGACATGAGATTGGATCCCTTTAGAGAATTATGAATTTTGTTTGTTTAAAAATTCCTTGAAATATCAATTGTGTAACATGTTTCTGTTCATTGTTGTCCAGGAGTTATAATCCTACCACAAAATAACTAAATACTGGCAAATGTGAAGCATAGGAGTCCTCATTGGATCTGCAGAAATCGGTTTCTCATTTTATAGGCTTTTAATTTGTTCTTATTTATGCACTACCCAGTGGGGTATTTAAGCACGTTTCATTAGGTAATTATATGTAGAAATTTCTTTATCAGTATTGTTACTGATTTATTGGAGACGTACGTAGCATAATGGTTTGTTATGCTGATAATTGGTCACATGATCATATAATATATGCACAAAATCTCTTAGGTTATATACTGCCTCCTTATTTTTTTCCTTAGAATTTGCAATATCAAACTGATATTCTGATACCAGTACCTGGCCATGCATTTCTTTTCGTCCTGCTCAATTACTCTTTGACATGACTAATATATAAGTTGGAGATTTGCTTGAGTGCACCACCTTTTAGGGAAAAAATTTATGACATCGATTTGAAAAAAATAAATATCATCAGTTATATATATATTTTGGTAACCAACGTCATGATATGTATTGTAATAATTGAGATGAGAGCGCATTGAAAGTTTTATTTTCACATTTAAATTGAATGATAAAAGATGATTCTTATTTAGTCAAGTAACAGCCTAGAGGTATAAAATCGTAACGTGTTTTGCAATTAGAATACAAACAATTCAGAATTTGTAAATTTAAAATAAAATAACAAACGAATTTAAATCTTACAATTTTGGAGTTACGACATTTTTAAGCGGAAGCTTAAATACTGATCATTAATGGTTTTTCTTAGACATAATGATGAAATCATAGACATTTTTCTTTAACTTTCTCTATTTATTTTTATGGATGAAGTTTTCAGAATGGATGAAATGTGTCCAAATAAGAGAAGAATGATTCTATAACTCTGAGGCAACTTTTGAGATCTGTATATTTGATAAATAGTAATCTGAATTTTTCTGTCAAAAATTCAGATGTATTTTCATTAATTCTGTAAATAAAATTAGTGCACAGTAATAAGCCACATAATTAAATAAAAAAATAACAGAGCGATATTCTGATTTTGACGGACAGAGCTCTGAGTTGCTATAGTTCAGTTCGAATTCGGCTCCTTCAGTATTTTTTCTCCTGGACCGCGAGTATAGGGGTAAAGTATTAATAGAGCAGTTCTGGCTTTATACAGCGCTATAGAATCTGAACAGTCTTGTAGATGATTCGTGCGCTGCCTGCTATGTTAAAATCACTTTTTCTTGGGCTGTAAGTTTAGCCCGTAAATCATAATTCGTGATTAGTTTGTGTTTAATTTCAATATGATTAGCGGTTTATTCGTTCGATTAGACTTTTGACGAAGACTTTTATGGTTGAAGTATTTTGATATCGGTTGGAGATCGATTCGAAAATACTCCATATACAATTATGTTGTTTAAATTAAAAAAATATATAATTATTAAGAACACATCAGGTATATACTTTTAAGATACAAAAGATAATTGTCCAAAAAGGAACGACTAATAGTTGTTTTACACTTCAAATATAGAAAGTTTACGGATATAGAAAGTTTAACGGATATAAAAAGTTTATTAAATAAGTGGACAAGTTTACGACTAATTTATTGTCCAAAAAACCAGTAAATTAACGGATATCATTAATTAGTTCCTATGTAGTTGCTAATTTTATCATCAGGGAAATTTAGATGTTCATTGTAAAAAACTTATACGCCTTTTAATATAAGTATCCACAAGTTTAATTTTTAATTATATGTATCATGCAATATATTTTTTAATTCAAATTGAAAAGGACAATTTTAAAAATACATTTCCCTTTCACTCAAAAAGAATTTAGTGGCTCCTTGTATAAGGATATATTAATTGACAAGTAACTTATTATTTGACAACAATTACAAGTGAGTCAAGTGACATAATGCTTATTAAAATCAATACTTATGGGTATGTTTTCTATCATTCAATTTGTTTATTTAAGTTGTGATTTGATAAATTATTAACATAATCTTATGAACATTCTAATTAGTAATAAAATGGTTCTCAAGATATATGCAATTTAACCGCACTCAAATATGTAACTATAATTTCCGATTTTAATGAATTTTACTGTCAGTTGTCAAAAATAGTTGGAAGTCATTATATTCATATTCATAGTTATAATTATTTTTAGTAATGACCTTACGTTGGCTATTTACAAAGTAAAAATTTATCCAAAAGAAGTAAATAAATCAATTACAAAACATTTGAAAATTTCAAAAATATATTTTTCATTAAAAATTTCATAATGTCACGAGGATACAACATTTGAGATACATTCTTACAAAATTTGAAATTGGGCCTCCATTAATATAAAATTTGCACCTTACAAAAACCTAGTTAATAATTAAAACAAAAACAAAAACCTAGTTATGCTTAATTTCATTTGAAGTTTCTTTTTATCATATTAATAGTACTTATGTTTGCAATAAAAGGCTAATTATCGTTTAATAGACTGAGAGGAGAGACTCATTTGTTGTTTTTTTTTTTTTTTTCAATATTCCCTTACATTTATTAAAAAGAGAAGGGGTTCTTGTTTAGCCCTCATAAACTTTACTAATATTGTGTTTGTGTCAGGGGCGGATTCAGTGTAGTCCATAAATTGCAAGTTAGAACATTATAAAATATAAGTTAAAGCATTATTTTTTATCAAATACCTAATTAGTTAATGGGTTTAAATCTGATTAGCTATTTAAATCCGATTTGATATTTTTTTATCCCTCCTGACGAAAATCCTGGATTCGCCTCTGGTTTGTGTGATATTGTAATGTTGATGTTTGTACAACATAATTTCTTTTTCTTTTTCCTTAATTTTGAAGGAAAATCCCCCTAAAAGAGCATTTTTCTTGTTAGTTGAAATGTTTCAATCTATGGCTTCAAGATTATATCCCCTCAAGAAATTAATTTGAATTTCATAGCTGAAAATGAAAAAGTGCAAATCTCCCATTTGCCAAGTGGTCTCCCATTCTTTTTTTTCTGAAAAGGGAAATTAATAGCATGAATGTATCCAAACTCTTCCCCAAAGTTTTTCTCTAAACTATCTTTAATGACACTTTATATATTTCAAAGGTACCTTTCATGTTCACATGCATTGCATGTAGGATCCGACTCTACTGTTTTTTAATAACAAAAAGCAGGATTTTCCTTTTTCGATTCCAGCCATTCAAATTTGTTGAGATTTGTACATGGAATTTTTTTTATCGAGATACGTGAATGAAAATTTTTGAATGGTTCGGATTAGAAAAGTAGAACCCTGCTTTTGTTATAAAAAAGCAGCAGAGTCGGATCCGCAAATGTAGCCAATTTAGTACATGTTATCAAAAAAAAACTTCTTTAAGTTTTTCTTTTTCCTTTTTTGTTGCGGTTTGTTGAAAATGTTTGGATAAATAAATGACTTTGATAATGAAATTGATTTCGACCAATACTTTCTCCTATCCCTTCCAAATCATAATTCTAATTTTTTTTTTCTTTCCTTTTGTTCTTACCTTTATTAAAAATTCTTGCTAAGGTGTGATACAACAAAATCCTTGCTAAGATATGATGATATTAATCTTCTCCGTAGTGTCGACATGGACCTTTTTATTATATCATGAAAGTTTAATTCAAAATATGAAATCTATTTTTATAAAAATGCTGAACTGAAGTTAATTATTTGTTAGAGTTTGTTCTAATATTTTTGCTATCAATATATGCCTTGGTATAGGAATATTGCTTCTATAATATACTTAGTCTTTTTGTTTCTCAATTATTATTTTTTTCTCTAATAAAAAACAACATAGATGTCTGTTTGGGATCAAGGATTAGTAAAAAAAAATTGAAAAAAAAATTAGTAGATGAGAATAGAGAGAAAATATTGATTTTCGGTTTAGTATGAAAATATTGTTATTGTAGTGCTGATCAGATCAATCCAAACATATAAATGCATAGATTTT
The DNA here is from genome assembly GCA_024447775.1 of Carex cristatella. Classification (NCBI taxonomy): domain Eukaryota; kingdom Viridiplantae; phylum Streptophyta; class Magnoliopsida; order Poales; family Cyperaceae; genus Carex; species Carex cristatella. The sequence continues at coordinate 6,892,012 of JAJHPF010000023.1, read as the reverse complement.
TTTTTCCACTTGTGTAAAACATATAGTACAACTACCAATTATAGTCATAAAGATTCACGAATAATTCATTTTTTTTGTGATGGCGACAATTATTTGGTTGACTGAATTATTTGTGAATTTTTTTGGTTTTTTTCTTCCTTATGGAATAAGATCTCCAGTTCGCATAATTACAAAGCATTTCCGAATCATTCTCAAATCACAAATTTTTGACTTCGTCAAACCGAACCCGTATAATTCATTTGTCACTATGGTACCAACCTTAGGGACAAATGAATAGTTCAGTTTAGTTTGGCGGGGTCAAAAGTTTGTGATTCAGGTATAATTTGGAAATGATTCAGTATCACAAAGAAGCAAAAAAAAATTAATGAAACAAATTCACATTTTATTCATAAATAATTTGTGATTCGTATTTTATTCGGGAATAAAATGTATAATACGTTTTTTGGTGTTGTATTCGGTGTTCGATTCAGAAACATAAATAAATAAATTATATACGAATTATTCGCAAATTATGTTACTATAGTACCAACCATAGTGACAAGATTCGCGAAAAATTCGTGAATTTTAAGATTTTTTCCCCGAATTTTTTCCGATTTTTTCCCATAATTTTATTTTTTGTTATTTTTTTGTTTTTGCTCCCTTACAGAACTGAAATCTCTGATCCGAATAATACCGAATCATTCCCGAATTATATCCAAATTATTTCCGAATCATGAATTTTTAACTTCACCGAACCGAACTATTCGGTTTTGTCACTATGGTACCAACTGCCAAGGAAGAAAAGATTCACAGAATGTTGCCACAGAAGATCAGAGTTGTCATGTATTTAAAAGCTCATCGACAGGGGTCTCAACGCCAAACCATTTTTTGTATTTTTTTTATTTAAATAACATAAGAAGTCTCCACATGATACTTCTGCCATGAAGTATAATAAATTATCTACGGTTGACCTGTACACTAGGAGGCTTTCTAAAAAGTAACAAATTTTTTTATCACAAAAGAAGTACAAATTGATTGATTGATGCATGATATCTAAAAATATCCCAAAACATGCCCCAACCCCTACTGTCTAAGAAAACATACAGACAGATATATCCGGACAAAAAGAATTTATGTAAATTAATAGATCTGAATTTTTGGTTACACGTGGTCACATGCAGCTATGTGTAATATTAAAAAAGCATAGAAAGATTAAAATATTAAGTGGTTTTCTGAAATTCCAAGTGGAATATTACCACACCATTTTATAATGTACTTAATTACACCTCTATCAAAATTTCTCTACAAACACAACCAGCACACATATAAACAACATCAACAACAAGATAAGAAGAGAAAAAAAAAAATACAAAAGCCTTACCAAATTATCATGCATGCACTTTTAATTGCTTAATTAATTGACATTTTGTAATTAGTCCACACTTGTAGCTCTTCTCTTTGTTGAGCTTCTCATCCATCCTCTTCTTGCTTTGACACCATCCACTTTGCCATTAGATCCAGAGTGACACGATCCGGCCTTGCCGGACCGCTTCCATCGCGACAGATGGAGCAACCGGCCAATGTGCTTCCGCCACCGCAGCAAACCGCCACGCTTACTGTGCTCCACCACACTCTTAATAGAATTCTTCTCTTTTTCCATTGTATTATTAGGTTTAGTATTTATTACTTTCTTGTTGTCCCATGATGCCTTTCCATTGTCTTCGAATTTGATTGATATGAATGAATCTAGTTATGCAATAATTTTCTAGAATTAGTTTTATCTCTGTTAATGGTTTTCTTTAAAATAAATTAAAAACACTATTAAAATAAAAAATTGACCTTAATCCGGTTTTTTATTTTCTAAAAAAAAACAGCAAATTTAAGAGAAGGATCCAATTATAAATAACCTAATCAAGGAGCAATTTTATAATATCTGAAAAGCAGGGGCAATTAACCATACAAAAATATACACCATCTTGTTACTAACATATATTGCTTAGTAACTTGATTATTTCCCTGGTACTGTTTCATTTTACTCCTATGAATACATTAATTGTTTATATCTAGCAAAATTTGGTAGATTTAGCTAAGATTGTACATTAAAGTGACATAACAAAGAGGTAAATATTTTTTTTTGTAATTGTAATAATATTCTTTCTGAAGGAGCTGACATAATTATTCCAATTTCTCCTGTATCAAATCTCAAATGAAAAAATGTAATAGTACAAATATGTATCTACCTACATTATAGAAAACAAAACAAAAATAGCCAAAAATAGAGAAGAAGAATTAAATAAAATAAAATTGTTACCTTCAAAGCTTCCGATCGAAACTTCATCGGAGTAATCGTCAGGTTGATGGCGTCTCGAATCGAGCCGAGTCAAAAAAGATCCCAAAGCAAAAACCTTTGGAAAGGTGATGCTATTTTTCCTCCTTCCTGCTCTGAAAGAGCTATGTTTATCCTTATTTGATGACAATTCACTTTGATTTGAGGCCAGAATCATCAACCTCTCTCTCAAACACAAAGCACAAACTCCTATAACAATTTCTTGTGGATGGATATGACACCCAAAATCATGATCTCTATGTGCATTCATGTTTGTTTGGTACTGGTATTGTGTGCTTGTATTGTGGGATGGTGAGAGGAAGGAGATGAAGAAAAAGGAGGTCAAGAAAAAGGCTCAAAAAAGAGAGCTAAAGTTGGGTAAAAATGGGGTCTAAAGGCTTTAAATTTTGGTGCATTTGGGTGGAAAATTCAGATCTCGTTGACATAGTAGCAAAAGCATGCATGGTTGCTTTTGTGTTAGGATAGATTCAAAGATAAGAAGAGAGAAAGAGAGGTCAATTATAAGATAAAAGCTTCAACTTTTTTGTGTAAAAAAATGAGAATTAAAAGGAAATGAAGCTCCTTTTCAAAGGTGTGGGAAGAAAGAGAGAGAGCGCAAAAGAGCGAGAGTTCTTTTCATTAAAATAGAAAGAAAGAGAAGAGAGAGAGGGAGAGAGAGAGAGAGAAAGACTGGGAGAGGGAGGGGTGTGTGTGTGTGCAGTAGTGTGTCAGGATGTAATGTACAATTGAAGCTTTGTTTTTAATTTTTTTTTTGCAACGGAGCTCTTTGAATTTTGAAGAACATGAGATGCAAAAAAAATTAGGTTTTAATTCGGAAATATGTTTTTATTTTTTTTTATTTTGTGGGTGGGGGCCTGGGGGGCAAAGGTGGAAATAAGTAGATAGCTTTATAACCGTTACAACCTGTCCTCTTTAATTTAGTAATTATGAATTGTGATGTGAAATTATGGATATAATTATCCATTTCACTTATAGAAATACTTTGATTTTGACTTAATCTAAGAGAGATCCTTTTTTTTTATATATATAATATAGTAAGAAAAGCTTATCTTCTCCAGAGAAAATCTTTTATATAGCTCGGCTGCCATGTGTATTCTATACAAATTTAAAAAAAAAAAAATGTGAACCATGCTTAAATTTTTTTAAACCTTTATATGGAGTTTGCACATGTGGCAGGCGCTAATTAATTTGCCTAAAAACATATTTACATGATCATAATGTCATTAAAATTATTGAATTGGGTTAAAATATTCTACAATTTTTGTGTCCCTATTATGTCTGGCATCTTTATATATATTTTTCAAATTCAGATAGTAAATTTGAATCGCTTAATATGATATTCATATTAAAGTGTGCTTAGGAGATCAAATTTTATATATTTTTTTAAATCTTCTACTACGTTTTAGATATGTACAGCATTATTGTTTTTGTATGGTCCAGAATCTTATGAAAAATAGTGATTTTTTACTGGTATAATTCTTCTTCTTTTTTAAATATATAAATTTTAGTCTCAAGGAATATGAAAATCATATTGAGCGGTTCAGATATATTTTTTTTAACTTTGAAAATAGAGATAAGAATGTAAGATATAATTAGAGTAGAAAAACAACATGACATTTTAACCCTATTCAAAAAATTATTAACGCTTATTGGAACTACAACATAAATTCATCTTCCCTCATCTCATCTCATCTCACAAATATATGGACGGAAATTTTGCATTTGAAAAAAAAAAAAAAAAAAAAAAACCTTTCAGGCTGGGCATTTTGCATGTACTATTTTATATTAAATCATTTATTTTAGTCAAAGATGGATTGAGTTGTAATAGCAAGATTTTAATTTTATGATAGAAGAAAACAATAAATGCAAATCCAATTTTACAATATTTGCAAAGTTCCACTCGATTTGTCATCATAAAACTCATTATTACAAAAGATTGTTTTTCTTGTCATATTGCACTAACTGAAGCGGAAATAAATCCGCTGTTATTCCAATGGAATAATATGGAAAACATAGGTAACTGTTATTATGATTTCAACCATTGATCTTTGTTGAGATTAACACATGTAAAAATGTTGAGATTTACGCAAAAAACATTTGAACGGTTGTGATGGACCAGAATAACAAATTCCTATTACAGCAGATTTTTTTTTCCGAACTGAAACACTGCTTTATACTGGTACTGATATTAGCATAATAGGACCTGTTTGGCAGGCCATTGGGAATGGGCATGAATACAGAAATTGAACTAAAAATTACTATTCACGTGGGGAAAAAAAAAATTCATTTCAGGAACGGTGGAGCAGTTGAATACACCCTAAATTTTAATATTACCACAAAAACTTCAGATATTCCAATATTATATACAATTATGCCCCCTCATTTTTTTCAAATGCCATTTTTAGTCTCCGGTGATTATGCAATCTTCTAACTCAAGGACCATTATTAGTTACTATATGTATTCTTTAATGTTAAATCTTCAACTAATTTGAAATAACAACAAAAAGAAAAATATCTCATGCATCTCTATGGGTGTACATCAATGATTTTAACTTTCATTAAATATGTATTTTGGTTCTTTTTTGTTTGAATATATTTAGTTGGCATAATTATAAAACTAAATTTCACTGTCTATTTTAATATGGCCATATATTATATGAGTGATGCTTCGGTGCATACAAGGACCTATTTGTAAAATAAACATATTTTTATTTTCAAAGTTCAAACAGTCGATCCGAACCGTTCATCTTGTTCTCCATATTAATATGTGCTTAGAGACCAAATTTTACATTTTTCTGAATTTTTTTACTATTTATTAAGATGGGTACAAAATTCAATGGTCTGAATTTGATATTTTTTGTACCCATCTTAATAAATAGTAAAAAAATTCAGAAAAATATAAAATTTGGTATCCAAGCACATATTAATATGGAGAACAAGATGAACGGTTCGGATCGACTGTTTGAACTTTGAAAATAAAAATATGTTTATTTTACAAATAGGTCCTTGTATGCACCAAAGAATTTGCCATATTATATTGTTATGTAATTTACTAATACATTTTTATTTTAATCAGTAATAAAATAATATAAGAGATGAAATATTTAGATTAATTTCAATAAAAAATAAGAATTCACATAGTTTATTTTAATGAACCAAATATGTGAGGAGATAAAGATAAAAAAATTATGGAAGAAACAAATTGTGGATAGCCAACCAATGAAATACATGTTTATTTTTCATATTAATGATTTTTTTTGTTATTTATTTTATTTCTATTGCTAAAACTCCCCCCTGAAACCTTTCATTTAAAAAAAACAGAAAATAATAAATTAAGAAATTTATTATATATAGATGGAAAAATTATTCCGTCAAACAACTCTTATAGCTTGTAATACTTTATTTTAGTACGAAGTTTATTTCAAATTAATAAAGTACCTAGTGTCAGTATGAATTATGATATTATATTTTGAATGTAGTTTGTACTTTTTTCTTCTTCTGAAACTCAATAATATAATTTTTTTTTGGTATGATGCACAATATAAATTTTGTGATGCAAGAAATAAAGTATTCAATTTTATAAATTCGACTAAGTTGACGAAAGTTAGTAAAAAGAAGGCTTGTGTTTCTCTGTGTGATTTTGAAATTTGAAATGAAATATCTGAAATAAGATTTTACTAAATGTTTTATTTTTGGAAATAATATAAATAATCAATGACCATTAATATAAAGAAAGTGTATCGTAAAAAAGATATGGCATCTAGAGAGAATAAGTCAAAATAAATTTGTCTATAGAAGTAAAAAATTTGAAATTGTTGTGCTAATAAAAAAAAATTATTGTGTTAATATCATCACTCCTTTATACGGGTTATTTTTAATCCTAATTCATTAAATGCAATTTTCAGTGCAAAATATCAATTTTATCATTTAAAAGTTTGCCGTAAATATAACCGTGTCAGCGATTCATATAAAAAAAATTAGCAAGAAATTCGTAATCAACTCATTCAAAAAATCCACACTTCAAATATGTTACACCAAAAACATAATGGAAAATTGGTTATTTGCCACTCCAAAATCTTCAAATCTGAAAAATGCCATCACAAAACTATAAATCTGAAAAATGTCACTCTAAACTTAGTTAATTCTTAAATTTGCCATAAATATATAATTTTTATACTTTTTTTTATTAAAAATTAACTGAAAAATACAGTTTTGAGATACGTATTTTTGTATTTTCCTGTATACTCTTCAGACTCCTCGTTATACGTATCTCAAAACTGTATTTTTCAGTAAATTTTTAATAAAAAAGTATAAAAATTGTGTATTTGTGACAAATTTAAGAATTAACTAAGTTTAGAGTGGTATTTTTCAGATTTATAGTTTCGTGATGGCATTTTTCAAATTTAAAAATTTTGAAGTGACAAATAAACAATTTTCACAAAACATTATTGTTAACCACTAGATCGAAACCGAAATTTAATTCTCAGTTATATAGTTTACTTGATTCAAGCAAATTTTCATGCACAGTTATGGCCACAAAACATCTAGTGGGCCCCACAAAAAGGTAAGAGCTAGTCTGGAACATGTTCCCAAGGAATAGCTGCTTGTGTGTTGGTCACTGTACTGTTGGGACTTGGCTAATGGCTGCTCTCCTTTGGAATCAGGGACGGTTTATGTATTCTCAGTCTAACTACACACACAATGCCTAATATGACTTCAGCAGCATATGGGCTGAAGTGCTTACGGTTTAAATTTGAAATTTCAAAATTCAAAAAGTCGATCTGAACCGTTAGATGTGTTCTCCATATTGAAATGTGCTTGGAGACCAAATTTTATATTTTTTTGGAAACTTTTTGCTATTTATTAACCACTTTGAAAATCGCTGATCCAACGGTGGCTTAACCCAACAGTGCCACCGTTGGATCAGCGATTTTCAAAGTAGTTTAATAAATAGCAAAAAAAAATCTAAAAAATATAAAATTTGGTCTCCAAGCACATTTCAATATGGAGAACACATCTAACTGTTCAGATCAACTTTTTGGATTTTCAAATTTCAAATTTGGACCGTAAGCACTTCAGCCCATATGCTACTGAAGTCATATTAGTCATTCTCTCTCTCTCTCTCTCTCTCTCTATATATATATATATATATATATATTTGAGTTTAAAATATGGATCGTTTACTCAAAATTCGAGTTTATTTCGTTTAATTTTTATAATTTACGGAATTATTTTAAAATTCATGTCAATTTATAATGAATAGTTCGAATTTAAATTCAAATTTATGTCTGAATTCCGGTTTGAGACAGATTAGAATTCCAGATTATTAATCCATTCCTATTCAAATATCTCTACTTTTTTAGTTCTATTTTGCCAGTTGCCACTACTTTTTTTTTTAACTCTTATTGACAAAATATGAGGGCTGAAATAAAAAAATTAAGAGAGTTAAATATGATATGTAACATTTCTCTATGTATCCATAAAAAAAATTTAAAAAAATAGAAGCCACAGTTGGATCAGCAATTTTCAAAGTGGTTTAATAAATAGTAAAACAATTTAAAAAAAATATAAAATTTGGTCTCCAAGTACATTTTAATATAGAGATCACATCTAACGGTTTAGATCGACCATTTGGACTTTGAAAATTGAAAAATAACTTAGTTGCACGGGAGCTCAGGAACAATCGATTGTATATTAGCCAACATCTATATATATATATATATATATATATATATATATATATATATATATATATATATATATAATAATAATAATAATAATAATAATAATAATAATAATAATTCAAATAGAATAAATCTAAAACATTTTGATCAGTTGTATTTTTTGTACAGATGATATATATAGTTTTATTTTTATAATTTGTGCTAGACTCATTATTTAATAAATGATTGGACAAATCTATATATGCAAGAAGAATTGCATTATTTTCTTAGAACAATAGACCCATTACCTTATTTGTTTGATATCCCAAAAGAGCACTTGTTTGTCGTTTATGCAATTATGCTTCTTAATTATAAAATATTCTAATTTATTCCTTTACAAACACACACCAATACCCGTAGTATCTTTCTTCCAAAAAATATAATACCCGTACGCTCCGGTACGCGTATGATTGTCAAATTACTTATGAGAGCATTAAACCTTTGTCATTAAAAAAAGGAAAGATATTCTTAGCCATTTTCGTTGAAGATATTGATTAATCAAAATTAATGGGCCATGATGTTTTATAAAATAAGAGCCATTTCTTCACATCATATTTACCAATTTCAACATTAAAATTCAAATAGTACTTAAACCGCTCAACGTAATTTTCATATAAAAATATTTTTGGAGATCAAAATTTATATTTATTTAATTAGATAATCGTTATGAACTTTGATATTTTTTAAATAATATTGAAAACAGATTTCCAGTCCATATCTATAAACATATTAATGTAATATCTAATTCGTATTTGTATCCAAAAAGTAAAACGGATATAAATATAGATTTATCAGTATCCGATCTGTATCTAATTGCACCTCTACAGGATATATATCTATCTGATTACACCTCTACACTTCTACAGGGTATATAGAAAATTAGGATCCAAATCTGCTGAAATCCATAGTCATGAACAATAACTTTGAAATTCTTAAAATCCGAGATCCAGTCATTAAATTGTTTCGAGATGCTTGCATAGAAAAGTCAGTTATTTTGAGATGCATGCACAGAAAAAAAAAATTGGACAACTGAATCTCGGATTTCAGAAATTTCAGAGTTACTATTCATGAATTTTAGATTTCAGTATATCTGAATCCAGAAAATTAAGCCTTTTGTAAAATGGGTTACAGGGACAAAAATGAAAAAGAGAGGAGATGGCACCTAGGTTGTGAGGGACTGGAACCATTGTAGCAAGGAGGCCACAAAGGGTTAGGTGAGAAGGCAACTAAAAAAGAGGACTTGTTTCAATCAACTATTTAAACCGACTGAATTAATTCTTGGCTTCGAAGATATCCAACACCACATGAGATTCATATATAATTGGACCAACATATCTCATTAAGAGATGTTGATTTGATATGACCTGTGCCACTCACTGTTCTCTCTCTTCTTTCTCAAACTTCATTCTCTCTTCTTCATATTCCTTTTTTTTTCTTTTGCCCTTTTTCTTTGAAAAATCTTATTTTTTAATTTGAGCTTGATATGCAACAGGAGCTCTTACATTAGCTTTTTTTTTTTTATTTAAAAATACAGTGCCATAAAACTGAAACCGATTTTTTTATTGTGATAGCCGGAAAAATCGGATTAAAATAAATGACACTCGGATCTAAGTTTGTTTAAAAATGACATTCCCGCACAAGAATTTCGTGCACAAACCAATCCAGACTCGCATATGGGTTTGGCGCACCACTTGGTGAGCGAGTTCACGTAGCACACCAGGTTCGCACAATTATTGGGCGAACCAAACGGGGTTGCACAACCCTTTCGCTCCCCAGACTTTGAATTTCAAATTTGGGTCACGGCGCACTCTTTGACTTTTTCAGCACTTGTAAGGACCATTCGAATACATCAAAATTCGTGCCAAGTACATTAAAATCCGTGTAAGTATGTTTCAATTTATGTGCGCCAACTGAAGCCAGTACACACTCTTTGACTTTTTACGCATTCCAAAAGCTCACAATCCAACACTTGTAAGGACCGTTTGATTGCATCAAGATCCGTGCCAAGTACATTAAAATCCGTGCATATGTTTCAATTTCCGTGCCCAAAACCTGGTGCGCCACGTGAACTCGCGCACCAAGTGGTGCGCCAAACCCTTGTGCGAGCCTGGATTGGTTGGTGCGCGAAATCCTTGTGCGGGAGTGTCATTTTTAGACAAATTTAGATCCGGGTGTCACAAAAAAAAATTTCGGGCCATAAAATGTATGATTTGCATTGACAGATGCAGGATTTTTCTTAGAATAGAGCAATAAATTATCGAATATGGGTTAACGGATTTAAATTATCAAATCGGGTTCGAATTCATTAGATTGAAACTAATTCTTAAATTTTCTGATAAAGTCACAATTAGCAATTGAATCCATTTTAAATAGCTAATTACTCTTAGATTGGTAATCAAACTTGCGCTGACGAAGGAGGAGATGAGGAGCTGCCCGAGTTGTGCTGAGCAAGTCGATTGAGCAGAAGAGGATTAGAGGAGCGCAGTTTGAGAAAGGAAATCGTGATAGTGGGCTATGCGATTTTTTTTCAGCCGCACGAATTTTAAACAAATGGACTCCGCGAATTTAAACAAAATGAGTTGTGCATATACAAAGTTTTATTTTTTTTTAGAGCTGCATTTGAGATTGAATTGAGTTTAAAATAAGACAAACCGGTTAAGGCAAGAGTTTAAAAGCTCATAAATTAAAAAATAATAAATTAAATCGATAACATCATATTTTTTTTTTTCATTTGTATATATTCCATAACAAAGTCATAGTTAAAAGTTATGGTCCACAAGAGATAATTTGTTTTTTCTCGTTCAAATAAAAACAAACCTGAGTTGCAGTTCACATCTTGTGAATCGCAATAATTTGTTGCAGACCTGTAATTGCTTTTGAAAAATTTGAAAAATAATGTTACCGATTTAATTAAATTATTATTTTTCTAAATGATATGAATAAAAAAATCTGCATGAGTACGTTACCAGAGTATGCTCTTATTGTGAACCGTCGGATCAAAATCCAACAATTCAACTCCTGAAGAGATTTCTACAGTGATGTGTGATTCCGGTGGTTGAATTTTAATTAGACGGTTCAAAAACGGTGTCATTATTTCATAGCAACTGCCAACTAGTGTGAGTGGTATATAGAAATCTAAATCTTAGGTTTTTGGTTCTTTTGACACAGATTTTGTTAACAGTCTAGATGAGTTCTCTCATTACATCGAACTTTAAAAAAAAAAATGTTTCAGTGAAATTAGACGCTGTCTTGTTATGTATTGAGACTCATTGATAACATTTCTTGAAAATTGTATAGAATAAATGTAAAATAATTCCGATCAGTTTATATTTAGGTATATCATGCAGAATTTTTTTATTATTAATAAAAAAATACATAAATATAATGTAGGATACATATGGATTGTATGAAAATTTTGATCTCATAGAAAAAACCGAAAAAAAGTTTCTTTACAAATTCTAAAGGAACTGAAAAATGTTTTTGGTTCCCTTTAAGATATAGCATATCACCCACCTGATGTTACCGAATTCTGCAGAGAAAAAAAAAAATTAACTGAACTGAATTTTTTTTTTCACATGAACAGTAATTTTTAGTTTAATTCTCGTGTCCATGCCCGCTGAACAGACCCTAAAAGAACCGATTATTTTTTTTCAATTTCTTCAATGCAATCAAATCTCAAGACAATGAATCCATCTATTACCCTATATTATTTTCAAATAATTTCTACAAAATAAAAATTATGTATATCATGACCTTTTGAGACTTACAATTTTCAACAGCAAAAGAGATGAGATAAATGATTTAAATGCTGGAATACATCATGGTCGTTGAGAACTACAAACCACTGTTTTGATCAGTATTCACTATTCAGAGTTTTAAGTTAATGATGCAAATGGGTTGAGTTGTAGGTTCAATTAATGTTCGTTCAAAACAGTTGGATTGATGAGATCTCTCTAGATAGATACCGTATCCAATAGCCCATGCAGAACCCAAAGAGAAAATAACAATTTTTTTATACTTCAGATTAAGAGCATGTTCGTCGGGTTATTGGGAATGGACATGGGTACGGAAATTGAACTAAAAATTACTTTTAATGTAGAAAAAACAGAATGAACTGAATTTTTTTTTTTTTCCGCGAGAACAGTAGAGCGGCCGAACACGCTCTTAAGTTTTACAGATTGTTAATTATGCTACATCATCAACTACCCATCAATTGGATGATATTTTTTTTTTCCCTTAAATTTACATTTAAGAGACTTTGTATTCTTTTTTTGTAATAACTTTCGTACAATTTATCATGTTTTTTTAGAGCACAACTCCAAAAGTCTATTGTATTTACTTTAAATGATGAATTCAAACTGTTAAAATCTATCTACTTTATGAATGATGTTGTACTTGAACATTTTAAATTCATCTAATACAAGATCAAGCGATAAAAAATGATGAAAAATAACTACATAAAACAACTTATGAAATAACTTGAATAAGGTTGGCGTGCTACCTGTAGCATAGTGACATGTCGTGCTACCTCTTCAAAAACCTATTAGATAGGTTTCAATGGCTAATCCAAACCGTTGAAACCAATCTAATACATAAGTGATGCATTTACATGCCAAAATTATAATGTTTTGAATTCATTTGGTATAAAGTCAAGCGGTCAAAAAAATAAGAATTATAAGTTAATTTTAGTACATTTATTTTTCATTATTTTTGACCGTTTGACCTTATATTAAATGAATGTAAAAATTTGTAAATTTTATATGTAAATGCATCACTCGTGAAGTAGATCGGTTTCAACGGTTTGGATTTGTCATTTGATGTTTATTCAATAGGTTTTTGAAGAGGTAGCACGATATGTCACTATGCTACAGGTAGCACGCTAGTCTTATTCAAATAACTTATAATATATTTTTTTTTAACGTTTGATTTTGTTATAAATAAATTCGAAACTTTCAAAAGTTTACATGTACATGCATCATCACTCATGAAATAGATGGATTTCAACGGTTTGGATTTATCATTAGAAGCCAGCCCAATAGATTTTTGGAGTTACGCTCACCAAATTTTTTTGGTGAACATATCACACCCTAGCTTTGTTATGTTATTTATTATAAATATATTTAGAGTTTTATGAAAAATAATTATTCAAACTAGTTCCCAATAATTAAATTAGTTTGATTGATGGGCACTTAATCACTAATCAGTGACCAACTAATTCCCAATAATTAAATTACCACACGAACTAAAAAGGTTGTTACAATTAATTTGTCCGACCGTGTCGCAATTACTAAACAGTTGTGAATACAACTATCTAGAATTAAATATGAGAGCATGTATTGAGGATAAAGTCACATGTTCCTTTGTACACACACACGTGGTTCATGAATTGCTGTAGAAGGGAGGCCCATAACGAGTTAATTAACGACATAGATCTCTTTCATTTCTTATTGGATCCTAGTCGGCAAGTACTAAAAGTTGAGAATTCCTCAAAACTTCCACCTAGCGTTTAGATTCGGGCCATGAGATATGTTTTGGCACGAATATTGAAGTCTTGTAAATTTCATTTTAGGTAGTGTTCTAACTTTGAACCCGGACCGTGAATCCGGTCCGGTCCACTCTTGACCCGTGCCCGTCCGGACCGGACCGTGCACGGGTTTGGCCGGGTTCACGGGTTGGCCGGACAGGGCAAAAATCGGGATCGAGTTTGAAAATTTCAAAAAAAAAAACCGTTTGACCCGTGCTTTGAAATTTGTGCAGAATTAATCACACTGCTTTGAAAGTCGTGTTGTGCATATATTTTGCTTTAAAATTCGTGCCAAGTTAAAAAGAATGGTCCGAATTGCATAATTTTGAAAAAAATTCCCGCCACCCAAGATAAAAAAATAGAAAAAAAAAAACTGGTCCAGCCCGAGTTGGACCCAGTCCACCCAGACCGCCAACCCGTGCGGGCAAGGATAAAACCGTAAAAGGGCGGGTAAGAATCAAGTTTCAAAAAATTTACCAGTCCGAACCCGGACCATTCAACCCGCCGAACCCGTGTCCGGTCAAACCGTTATAAGAACACTAATTTTAGGTCGGATTACACAAGCCGGATCTAAATTTAAAATTTGAGTTACTTCAGAGGATGCAGACTCAGACTCCTTTTGTATAGAGCTCCGTTGCAGCCGATTTTTTTTTTATCTGTAGTATTTAAAATTTTCTAAATTGTGTGGTCAATTCAGAATTATTTCATTCATGGAAACGATAGCATTCTAGTATAAGATGATGCTTTTCAGACCTCGCTGAACGTTTGCATTGATGCGAAACACTATAATAAAATAGAGTTTTTCCGTTTTACCGACAAGATGCGAAATGTTAAGGGTGTTGTCGGAAGTATTTCGTCTCGTTCCGAAACATGAATAAGTATTACTGTCACAATTTTTTCTTTCTAATTTGATAATAAAAAAGACATTTTTTTTAAAAGATATTACAGATAAGAAAATGTTAATTACAGTTTTTGACTGTTTACTCCTGATCCAGCAACAAGACACACACAAAAAATTTTCTACCAAGAGAACTAATCTTTAGTCTAGTGACTAAGGTACACGGTCTCTATATGAGAGGTCATGGGTTTGAAACTCAGATGAAGAAAATTCTTTATTATAATAACAAAAGAATTATAATATGAATTTTGAAAATGGTGAATTGTTACGTAACACCAATATTTGCAAGGAAAATAAATTAGATTAGTAAGGGAGAAAACAGATACGAGTTGAGCACTAAAGCAAGACTAATAATTAACATGATACTGATATCTTTTTTTTTTTTTTTTTTTTGAAAATCTTCACAGAAGCTGTGAAGTTGAACGTGATATTGATAAGTGAAGATTAATATATTTAACTTTTTTTAAGCCGTCTGTTTGTAATTTGCTTGAGTCAGGTAACTGGGGTGATCCAAATTCAAAACAGATACGAGTTGAGCACTAAAGCAAGACTAATAATTAACGTGATACTGATACTTTATTTTATTTTTTTTTAAATCTTTACAGAAGCTGTGAAGTTGAACGTGATACTGATACCTAACACTAATATCATCGGAGGAAAAAAGAGGAAAAAAAAATACTGATAAGTGAAAAAAACAGCTCCATTTACCATTTTTCTTTTTCACCATGACCGGGTTGTCCAACTATGAATTCATATCATCTGTACTAACTCATTGCTACATAACAAATTTGGATTGCTTGTTTTGACTTAACACCAATATTGAAAAAGTTCTCTAAATTTTTGTTTTTGATGTGAGAAATCATGAATTGTACTAACAGAGCTATTAAATAACTGGGTGACTTGACTTCTAACACCTTGTTTGGATGGAGAGTAGAGGAAGGAAGGAGAGGTGGAGAATAAAAAGGAATGGAATGGAATAGAAAGGAAGATTAATATATTTAACTTTTTTTTATGTTTGGATGATTAAAAAGGAAAAATATATTTAACTTTCATTTCCTTCCTATTTCTTGTTTGGTTGATTAAAATTTAGAAGATTAATGAGAAATTCGGTAGCTGTTGTAACTTTGTGATAAAAAAATTTGTATGAGAATTATATATGTAAGATATAAAGTTGAGCATTTGTGTTATTTTTTCTAATAATATTTGCAACAAAATTTCTTTTCATCCGTTACACCCCAAATCGGAAGAAAAATCGATTATATTAATTATAATGATACAAGGTTAAACCTTTCACCTCTCGTACCCTTCACCTCCGACATAATCTTATCAACCAAACACTATTTTCTTTTCTTTCCATTCCCTCCCTTCCTCTACTCTCCATCCAAACAAGGTGTAAGTCTCCAACCTTTATTCATTTGAAAAAAGTTATGTAAAATTTTAAATTGTGCCGATTTAGTCAGGTTTCTAGTGTACAATCTGGATTCCAAACATAATCTGAGTTACTATGTAGGATTTATGGACTCAGTCAAAATCTTCACCCCAACTTCGGCTGGTTTTGTTTCTGTTTGTAGTATTTATTAGTCGGAATTTCTTACTGACATCGAATTATTTTTACTGTGTTCAATGTGGGCCTTCCTGGAATAGAATTACTTTTACTGTGTTCATTATGGGCCTTGCCGAAATAGAATTTCTTTTACTTTTTCATTATGGATCGGAAGTCTTGTACACTGCAGTCCAATTTCAGCCCAATTGACCCTCCTAACTAATAAAAGCAAAATTTAAGCGATGCGCGGGAACGAGATCTCGCCATGGCATCTCCTGATCCCGCCTTCTTCTTTCTCCTCCACCAGCCACCGCCTCTCCACTTTCAACGATCCTACGTCCAATGCCGATCCTCCTCAATCCTCCCCATTAAAGACATTTGCCTCCGGTCTAGTCTTCTCTGCCTTCCTCTCCCCTTTCTTCAACTCTGCCGCATTCTTCTCTCAAACCCTCTCCTCAGGTTCCACTGCCGCTCGCGTCGAGTCCCTTCAAGAGTCGATCCGCCTCTTGAACCACTATCTCCGGTCTGAGGTCCTCTCTCGCCATCCGCAACTCCTCTCCTCTCTCATGTATAACTGAGTACCCTGATGTCTGCTGGTATGGGACTTAGTAGGTCCTGTACTGAGTGCCTAGTACCTACCCTGCCTCAGTCAAGCATATATTACTTTATTTGCCATAGAGATTGCCAAATAAAAAGCTAAAGTAAAACAAATAGGATACAAAAGCGTACCTACCCTGCTGACACATTTCATCTCTAACTTTAACCATAGGCAACTGAGAAATATTTATGTACCCTTTTACCTTTCTGTATTCTTTTAACCCATGTTTGATTGTGGCCTGAAGGATGGATGGTTGTGGCCTAAAGAGTGAAATAAGAAGTTTAGGCCTCATTATTCTATCAAACGAGCATTCATTGAGCCGGACTAAAATGGAATAAGCCGATCTTTAGGCCGACCTAAATTAAGCCACCTCACATGGTGGTTTAATTTTATTCCACGTCGTGGTCTAACTCTATTGATTATAATAATATATTATTAGTATAAAATTAGTTATATTATTAATTATTATTATTAGTATATAATTATTTAATTAATAACTTATATTGTTAATATATCAAATAATTATTATAATAATATTATATAAATAGTATTTTTTATTAATAATAATTTTTTATTTATAATTATATAATTAATATATTTTATTATTAATATATTAATATATTAATATTATATAATTAGTATCTTATTATCAATAACTATTATTCATATATCATTACATAATTAATATCTTATATTTTTAATATATTAAATATTTTCTATGATATTATTATATAATTAGTATATTTTTATTAATAATTTTTATTAATATATTATTATATAATTAATATGTTATATTGATAATATATTAAATAATTATTATAATAATATTATAATATATTATAGTTATTATTAATATATAATATATAATTAATATGTTATATTTTAATATATTAAATAATTATTATAATAATATTATAATATAGTATAGTTATTAATATATTATTATTATATAATTAATATCTTATTATCATTATTATTAATATATAATTATATAATTAATGTCGTATATTGTTAACATATTAAATAATTATTATAATAAAATTAATATATTACCATTATTAATAATATATTAATATTATATAATTAGTTTCTTATTATTAATTGATAATTATATAATTGATATCTTATATTTTTAATATAAATAGTAATTATAATATATTATAGTTATTATTAATACTTTAATATTATCTAATTATTAATAATTAATTAATTTAGGTTTCTAAAACTTTAGTCCACCAATTCTAACCAAACAAGGAATAACTTAAGCTATGATCTAACTTTAGACCTCAACCAAACATGAATAATTTAGACCGGTCTAAGTTGGAATAATCAATTTAGGCCTCCTTAGCTTTAGTCCACAACCAAACATAGGGTAAAGTATTTAATCTAGCATGCCTTTGTTACTCTTAAATCTTAATATCTCCTTAATTATTGGTGAGGAGGTTACTTTTCAATTTGTTTAAAAAAAGAGAGAGTATAGATCTGTTTTTTTTTTTGTTGGGCTAAAAAGGCCGAAGCCCAGTTCCATTTCACTGAAACAGAGTACTTGAGTATAGAGCTGATAGTATGTAAAATTCGCAAGGAACTTTACACAATGCCATTCATTTCGCATATTTTTTCAAATCAAACTGTCAGTCCTTCCTCTCTCTTTCCTTGATTAACCAATTAATCATTGATTATAATTGATCTGTATTTAAAGGAACAATGAGGTGAGGGTCTGTGGAATATAATGTGGGATGTTATTTGGTTCAACCAAAGATATATTTGGGGTATTTGCTTGGGTGAAGTGAGCCTCACAATATTTTATTTTGTATCTCTATTTGTAATTTTCTTTCAAGACTATCTTCTTCAGAAAGAAGAGCCCCTTCTAACAGAGCGGACATGGGAAGCCCTGGTAAAGGGTTTTGCAAACCAAATGAAATCCGCATATACTGCATCGACTTTTTTGAAGCAAATTTTTACCATAGACTACCCTTGGCTATTCACCATGCTAGAAAACCTGCTATTTAATATCTCTCGTGACACCAATGTAAAGGGAGTTCTACCGCTACTTAGTCTGAGACATTTCAGGTCTCTTTTCTGGCACTTTGTCTGAGCCGGCTTTCAGATGATGTGAATACCATACCTTCAAAGGATTAGATCTCAAAGCTCGTCTCGAGAATTCAGGAGGAGATCGAGGTGGTTAGGATGAATGGACCTTTGCTATATCTGGTTTTGCGGGAGATTGCGAAGGCGTTGGATTTGTTGGCAGATAATGCTAAAAAACAGGTACTTAGTTTCATATGCTTTCAATTTTAAGGTGCTTTGTCTTTTTTAACACCTCTGTATTACTGTCTTTATTTTTGGCTCCGGTGTCACTTGTTGACTAACATGGTATGAAACAAGCTTTGTTCAGAGAAATCTTATTAAATTAACCCTCCTAACTTAGAAATTAAAAAAAAAATCAGATTTAATCTATTATTGGTTTATCATGTTATGCATGACAGTGGTTATTCTGAGTATTTATTTGTGCAGTAAAACATTGAGTCATTTCTGATATGATGAACTTCGTTTCTTAGACAATATCACTGTTTTCAAATTTATTCATGGAAACTTGCAATAGGAGTTTTGTTAGGTTTGCTACTCAGATCTAAACCCAAACACAATGTTTAACATTGATTCGATTAATGTCTGTGGCTTCTTGTATTGACTGATTGCTTCTGTTTTTTTATTTTATTTTTTATTATCTGTAGATAGCTACTGAACCTTCAGCCCTTCAAGTAACAGGCCCTGCTACTGGGGCTCAATTAAACAATTTGGGTCTTATGCCAAAACTTACAAGAAATTCACTCGCACATCTCCACCACCATGTAAAGCCTCCCCGACTCAGCATCCATTCTGTCTCACTCCCTTGACAAGGTCTATGGTGAGGCATGTGACTCAGTGAGTCCTCTGTTCGATTCCTTGTTGGTATAGGTAAGTTGGATATGATAAGTAGTAGTTTAATTCTCCGAACATTGAAAAATATCTGAAAATCAAATATGCCACTGTCTTAAAAGAGAAACATGTTTTGTAGTGTAGTATAACGCATCCACTGTCCTTCTGTGTTGAGAGCTCATTTATCTTTCTTTTTTATATATTCTTTTTCCTATTTCATTTTATGTTTGTGTTTCTGATCCCACGCTTGTGAGAGATATGGCATGAGAGCCTCATCTATTTCATCAGAAATGCTTCCTTAGTGAGACCCCTGTCAGAAGTCGGCAAGCTAAGAATGGCCCGTGACATGGCTGAGCTTGAGATAGCAGTTCGGAACCTCTTCCTAGTCGAGCAGCTCGGCCCGCCTTACTGGGCCTTGCAGGCTTTCCGGCTTGTAATCTTTCTAGAAACATCCCAGCTTGTACAGTCTCCCCTCCTCCAAGAGCTGTCAACAGGAGTTCTGACAGCTCTATGCTGGTGTTATAACAAATTTTTTTGTTATATTGTCAAAGCAATATGATTTATGCTAATACTTAATCACATCTTACATCTTTGTAAAATGCAGATAATACATTTTTGTTGTGAGAAATGTTGTTGACAATTTCTTTTTCTTTCTTTTTTTACATTCCAAGAAGCTCTGGTACTATCTGTTAGTACCGGGATGGTGCTGGCCTCATTGGTACCAGGACTGGTACCAGACTCATTGGTAGAACATATGGATCTCCTACAGGAGCGCGGCATTGGCAATTGGCAAAAGAAAATACAGGGAATGGTGTTGTTGGTTCATGGTAGGCTGTTGGAACATCTGGAAACAACGAAACATTCGCATCTTTGGAGATTCAGGTTTAAAGAGATATATCATGATCATTCAGCCACACATCTTTCATGAGTAATTTGAGGTAACACAAACTTATTTGGCTGTACTGCTCCCAGTTAACTGTAATTGAAAACATATCAAATTAGGAGTACAAGAAAATGCTAATAGCAGGCTGGCAATTAAGACCATGAAAAAAAAAATAAGAAATATGGCCGTTGCTGGCCAACAAATAAGAGTATACAATGTTCAAGAATCTTTTTCAAGAGGTTAAATGTGTCGCAAGTGGGTGCACGTCAGAGAAAGCACCAAGATAAAAAAGTGAAGGAGAAAGGAAATATAAAAGGAACATAATTGGAAATATAAATTTTAAGATGTGTGAGCAAACAGTAAGATAAATAAGAAAGACTTAAAATAGTTGAGAGATAAATATAATATACTGAAGTCTTGAGAAATAAATAAGAAACTGTAATTAAGCCAACTAAATAAGACATATATATCAATAAAAAAAATGCACCATAAGTAGAAAATTATTTTAAGATAGGAAAGAATAAAAAATATTCTATATGAAAATGTGACCAACTGACCATATGGTAAAAACATAAAATAATGGGCATAGCACCTTTGTGTACTGTTCTGCTCCAAGTATTTGGCAGCTTCATCCTCTGGCATATCAACAAGAATTTTTTTTCCAATGCACAACCATATGGTATAATCGTCTCCCCTACATGTTCTCGAACCCTTTTAATTATTAATATTAACATTAATACAGATTTCTCAAATAAGAATACCGAACCTTGTAAACAACCACACTTAAATGCCTATTGTACATATTGTACAGACGACTCAAATTATACATGTTTGGGGATTTTTATTTCTCATCCAAACCTTGGATTTGACAAAAATAATTCTTCTGACTTAATTTTATGAAGCTTTGACTGGTTCTAAAATAACTAGTCGAGAAGAAATGCCTGTAGCAACTTAGTCGTATATTGCAATTTCATCTTAGGCAGGGTTCAATTAACCTGTGAATTTTGGATCCAACTGCAAATATGAGATAACAAGAAAAGAGCAAATAACAATGAACAAAGAGATTGGTACCCAGCGTGAATTTTGGGCAGGAACTTGATTTGCGGAGAGGTTGGGTTTGACGGCGGCGACGCCTTCGACTTCCACTCTGATCCGAACAAAAATAAATAAGAATTCAATAGAGAAGAAAATAATAGAATAGACATGATTTTAAATTGAAAATTCGTGATCAGCTAAACATTTTCCGTAGAATGAATTCATTCTTAGAGATTCTACTATTATACTCAAATTTCTATAAATTTTACATAGATTGCCATCAAAATTCATTTACAGGGTTTCAGTTTGCAAGTGATTGAAAACCAGAAGAGCAACTTCTACCGCACAAAGGAAGAAGAACAAAGAAGGAGAAGTAGATTCTTACCTAGTCCGCCGCATCAGATCTTGATTGGAACAAACAAGGGAAGGAGTCGCGTTGTCTGTTTCCTTCCATTCCGCACAATTCTCGCCAGATTCCTTATTTTGGTCGGGAATTCGCCACGCGGAAAAAAAAAAAGGTCGCGCGAAGCGAATTTAACGGGTTTAATTCGTTTTTGAAAAAACGATCCAAAATTGGAATCCAACGGTTGAAAGAAACGCCCCACGCTCGGGGATTACTGGGTGCGTATCCTCTGAGATATCTCAATTTTTGCGTGACCGACGTGTCCGGTGCCTATTCGGGGGAACCGTAGGGGGCCAGTATTATTTGAACTTTGAGATTCGCGCAGAATGTATTTTAACGATTGAGATATTCCAAAAAGTCACGCAAACTTTAAGATATCTCAGAGGATGCGAATTCGGGATTAGTTACCGTAACAGTGAAATAAACGCGATTCGAATTTGACGCGCTGTTGCCTGTTACGCGTCCCATTTGAGGAATTTCCGCGTAACACCTCTGCTTCGGTGACCCACTCTGAATTGGGCTCTTCTTCCCACCCTTTTAAAACCATATCCTCCATTCCTTTCCAGCTATAAACTCCTCTCTTCTCCTTCACCACAATTTCCAATTCCATTTCTCAGAGCAGCGAAATCTCATAATTCTCAAAACTAAGAAGAATCTGTCTCCTAAATTGATCAATTTAAAAGATGGCACAGAGCGACAACAAAGAAGAGACAGGGTTGCAGGTCCCCGAATCGCTCCCCATATGCATTAACAACTGCGCCTCTCCTACAGCAGCGCCGTTGTCACCTCCATCAAACCCGATCCAATCAAAACTCCGATCCGAGTCGGATCCCGTTTCTTCTGCTGTTCAAATTCCAGCACCTGAAACCACCCCTGTTAAATTGGTGACATCGTCGATGACAACCGGTTCAGTTGGGCCTGGTAGGCCAGTTAGCCGGTGCTTCAGGTGCCGCAAGCGGGTCGGTCTGACTGGTTTCAGGTGCCGATGTGGCGATCTCTTTTGTGGGGACCACCGGTACTCTGACAAGCACGGATGTTCCTTTGATTATAAGGCAGCAGGTCGGGAAGCAATCTCGAGGGAGAATCCGGTCGTACGTGCCGCTAAGATCGTAAGGTTCTGAACTGTCGATCGGCAGTTAGTTGAATCATGAAAAAAAAGGGAAATTTAGCTTTTTTTTATTTTTCCTTTTCTTTTCTTTTTTTTCTATATTGTAATATTGTTGGAGAAAAAAAAAATTTAGTGTGATACTTGATGCTTTGCTATGAATTCCTCGTATTATATTTCATACATCTTTTGTTAATATCATATTACGATCTCTTAACAGACGTGTTGAATGGGATGATAATGCAATTAAGTTTTGTGTTAGGGATGATAATGCAATTAGTCCAAGGAAAAATTATTTAAAAGTATAAATGAAGCTTGTTATCGGTAGGTGATAATAATGATGATGGTGATAATTATCTTTTTAGAGGGAAAAGAAAAGGAAGAAAAGGAGCACGCGTCTTGGCCTCTTTGAAATGTGGACGGACGTGGGAAGCTTATCTCAATTTGATGATTTGATCGGGACTCAGCTTGAAAAGGTCGGCATGGTGGGCCCTGTTTTCTGATCATGATTGACATTGTAATATACACACAAAAAAGGTTAAGTAAATGTCCACATTCTAATCCAGCAATTGAGCATCCTTCTAAAAAATAATTACAAATAAGTCAGCAGTTGAGCATCCCTCATCTCCTTATTCTGCTTATCTCATTCTACAAATATTACAGAGTCCGGCTAGTATGACATTGGTGTCATATGACACCAACTTTAAAATTGATTGGATATAGTTCAAACGACTAATTCAAACCGTTCAAACCGATTTACTTTATGAGTGATGTATTTATATATAAATTTTTTTTATATTTTTGAATTATTTTAGTATCAAATCAAGCGGTCAAAAATGTTGAAAAATGAATGCATTAAAATTAACTTAAAAACTCACACATTTCACTACTTAACTTGATACTAAATAAATTCGAAAAATTATAAAATTTGCATGTAACGCACAACTAATGAAGTAGATCGGTTTGAACGGTTTGGATTCATCGTTGAAAGTCGATTCAGTAGATTTTAGAGTTGGTGTTATATAGACTGAAATGACACTAATGTTATACTAGACAGACTCAATATTACATTGACATATCTATTTTTTTAATGGGCACAATATTAAATATTTTATATTTCCTTCTTCAAACCTGTTGATATCTTTTGGTTATGGACTTCAAAAATGAAGGTTTATTGTTCTATTCTCCGGAATATGTAATTTTATAAGGATAAAATTGTGTTCCTGATTATCTGATATTAAGTACAAAAATCTAAAGCAATGACTCTTATAAAATTTAACTTATTGTGTGATTCGGTTGTGTACATATTTTATACTTTTCTAACTAAATCATTTTTTTCAGCTAAATAAATGTATATAATTTTCCCCAAAATTTAAGAAATGCTATGTGGAAAAATTAGCTCTTTATAGTTTGTATTTAAAGATTTAATATTTTATTTTTTAATATCACACGTATTGTTACTTTGCTAAATCCACATTACGAAAAAGATGAAATTTACACTTCCTTATCATGTGATTAAAAAATTGGTTTTTATTTAAAAATAATTGGCCCTTAAAAAGTAGTTTGTTATTTTATTTATATTAAATATTATTTAAAAAATAAGGCATTTATAATTTTTTTATTTGAAAAAGACTATGATACAGTGATAATATTTTAAGATTTTCATACCGATCGAATAGCCCTGTGCCCCTGTCAACGCAATTATATATGCGTTTTCATATTTAAACACATTTTGAAGCTCTGACTGACTTAACCACATAAATATTTTTTTGAATGCATCAATATATATTATTTTCAAATAAAATCCTATTCACAATAAATCTATAAAAACAGTTGTGTCTCATAATTTATTACAATTATAGCCATAAAAACGACAACTAAATAGATATGTTTTACATCGAGCAGTGACAAGAAAACAAGATCAAAATAATTAATTTTGAAAGGTCAGATTTTAATACTCTTTTCAAGAAGATTTATTTCATAATGTTTTCGAGGCAATAAACTTCATGCAAGACGGTAAAGACGCGATGAAGGTAGGGGCAGAATTAGAAATTTTTTATAAGGGTGGCTGAAAATTAAAATGTATAATTGTGATGAGTGGAATTTGAACCAAAGACCTCTCAATCATAAAATAGAGCTTTAACCAGTAGATTATAACTAAATATTTGTCTCATATTGAGAGTGGCTAGACTATATAAAAATTTTAAAAAAGATAAAATTCAATTAAATTTCTATACGTATAATTAAAATTTTAAAATCATAAAAGTGACTCACCTTTGATTAAGTCTTAAGATCCTTCTTTGTATGAAAGGGGTCCTTTTGACTATTTTATATTTTATTTTATACGATAAGAGAAAACTTATCGACTTATATTATTGAAAATAATTTAAGAAAGCTGGAAGACACTCACTGCCGACGCTCTACACTGAATATATATAGAAATTCAAACTTAATATTATTCAACCTATCAGCCTATCAGTCTATCACTCCATGTTTTTGTAGCGTACGTATTACCTTTATATATAGTTTATTATATCCCAAAAACTTTTAGCGGGCCAGCTTAGACACAAAGTCACCAATTTAATAATATGTCGACATAGCTACGAGCCTACGACACCGTTCTATCTGTAATAGTGCTAGTAGTAGGCCATTCGGAGATTTTCGAATAACCTCACCTCTCATTTAGAAAAACAGGATAAGATCGTCGTCTAATTTTTTATATGTGGTTTGCACACCAAAGTATGAACATAATTAAAGAGCATATTGATAATACGACTTCTCGTAAACAGAGGAGACATTATTAATCTTAGATAATGGGAGCTGCACCTACTTGATGGCATCACCTCACCAGAGAGATTCTTGCTAAGAATGGGCTTATCTTTTGTGTCCACTTGTAAAATAAATCTTTTATGAAGATTTCTCAGCTGATGTTGTTATTTCCTGAGAGATGCAAAGCTGAGGAGAAAAAATAAGTAAATATTTTCTATTGATCTGTTTTTTACACCTTTTCTCTCCTATTTATACATTTGGTCTCAATATGACCGTTGGAACCTATTTCTACTTTTTTCACAGTGTACTGTTACACTTTTACATTTTTATCCCTGACCTATGATGAAATACAATCTAAGGTCATTTTATTCTTCAACACTCCCCCTCAAGCTAGGATTATAGATATCGAGTAATCCTAGCTTGCTTGTGATTTTGTTGAAAGGTTTAGGATCTAAACCTTTAGTGAAAATATCCGCTAGTTGGTTCTCACTTCGGACAAATGGTGTCACTATCTCTTTGGCTTGAACTTTTTCTCTAATAAAGTGACAATCAACTTCTATGTGTTTGGTTCGCTCGTGAAATACGGGATTTTGAGCAATGTGACGTGCCGAGTTGTTGTCACAATACATCTTCATGGGTTGGTCGAAGTTGAACCCCATGTCTTCGAGCAATTGTTTAAGCCATATCAATTCACTAGCGGTAGATGCCATGGCTCGATACTCCGCTTCCGTACTTGATCGAGCTACGACATTTTGCTTCTTACTTTTCCATGTGACTAAATTCCCGCCTACAAATGTACAAAAGCCGGTAGTGGATTTTCTATCAAAGCTTCCAGCCCAATCTGCATCGGAATAGCCACATATATCGTTAAACTTGTTATTTTTCATCCAAATTCCCTTTCCGGGATTTCCTTTCAAATATCTCAAAATTCTATTTATTGCTTCTAAGTGTGGTGTCTTTGGTGAGTGCATAAACTTGCTAATTTGACTTACGGAAAAGGAGATGTCCGGACGGGTAACCGTTAGGTAAATCAATTTTCCGACAAGTCTTTGGAATTGGCTAACATTTTCTAATGGTTCACCATCTTCACCATTTAATTTATATTTATTGTCAATTGGGGTAGACATGGGTTTGCATCCTAATTTACCGGTTTCCTTTAATAGATCAAGTGTGTATTTTCTTTGTGAAAGAAATAGTTCTTTCTTTGAGAATGCTATTTCTATTTCTAAAAAATATTTTAGATACCCTAAATCTTTTATGTCAAATTTTTCTTTTAATTGTTTTTTGAATTTTTTGATGTGTTCCAAATTATTTCCGGTGACTATGATATCATCTACATATACTAAAATTAGGGTGGTGTTGGTCCCATCACAATTAGCAAATAACGAATGGTCGGCATTACTCATTTTAAAATTACAAGAAACTAAATAGGAGCTAAGTTTGTCATACCATGCCCTTGGAGATTGCTTCAATCCATAAATTGATTTATTTAACCTACAAACTAGGTTAGAGATATTTTCCATTTTATGACCGGGTGGTAGAGTCATGTATACCTCTTCTTCAAGTGTTCCTTGAAGAAAGGCATTTTTAACATCCATTTGGTATAGATTCCAACCATTGTTAACCGCAACCGATAACAAAACCCTAACGGTATTCATCTTTGCAACCAGTGCAAATGTTTCATTGTAGTCAATTCCGTAGGTTTGCGTAAAACCTTTGGCTACTAACCTTGCCTTATACCGTTCTATGGTACCATCATAATTATATTTAATTTTGTAAACCCATTTGCAACCAACGGGTTTTTTATTTTTTGGTAATGGAACAATTACCCATGTTTTATTTTTTTCGAGAGCTTGTAGCTCTTCTTTCATTGCTTTATCCCAAATAGGGCTTTGAATGGCTTCTTGATAAGTTTTGGGCTCTATGTTATTTTCAATAGAAGTGAGGAACGCTTGGTATGAAGGCGAAATTTTTTCATATGAAATATAATTTTGTATAGGATATTTAACCGTATAGATTTCATAACCTCTAAGCCGAGTTGATGGTTGTGATATTCTAGATGTTCTTCTAAGACCCGAGTTATTCTCTACTTAGGTTTCATTTATTTGATCATTGTTTTCATCTAGTTCTTCTTCATGATCACTTATGTTGCTATTATTATCCTCATGATAATTGTTTTGAATAGAGGCTTGATTTTCGTGATTTTCAATGTAAGGAAATACGGATTTTATTTTTTCATTTTGACAAGGTATTCTACTTTCTCCCCCTTTTTTGAAATATGGTTCATTTTCAAAAAATATAACATGCCTAGAAATAAATACCTTTTTATTAATAGGATCATAGCATTTGTACCCTTTTTTAAGAGATGAATATCCTAAAAAAATTGTTTTTGTTGATACAAAATCTAATTTATCCTTTCTTTTAATATGTACAAAGCTTGTACACCCAAATATTTTTAAGTGATCAAAAGTAATTTTTCGTTGATAAAGAATTTCTAATGGAATTCTATATTCTAGTCTTGAACTCGGTAATCTATTAATCAAATGTGTAGCGCAAAGTATGGCATCCGACCAATATATTTTAGGGACATTACATTGAAACATTAAGGTTCTTGTCATTTCTAATAAATGCCTATTTTTCCTCTCCGACACTCCATTTTGCTCGGGTGTATTTATACAAGTGGTTTGATGTATAATTCCTTTTTCTTTAAAAAATGTTGCAAAATTTTTGTTTATAAATTCCGTCCCATTATCCGATCTAAATATTTTTAGTTTGGCATTAAATTGATTTTCTATGAGACAAAAAAATTCTTTGAAGTTACTAAATACTTCGTCTTTAGATTTGAGTAAATATAACCAAGTGGTTCTTGAGAAATCATCAATGAAACTAACAAAATATTTAAATCCATTATATGATTCAATTGGGGCCGGTCCCCATACATCGGAGTGAATCAATTCAAACATAGCTTCACTTTTACTAACGGAGTTAGGGAAAGGAAGTTTTGCTTGTTTTGCCAATTTACAAATTTCACAATTGCTACAATTTAAATTCCTACAATCCAAAATGCGATTTAAAATCTTGTCGGAAGGATGACCAAATCTTCTATGCCATAGATTGTGGTCAGTGGATTTAGCGGAAGCACAAAAATAATTTTCCAAATTCAAAAAATAATGACCATTTTCAAGAAATCCTTCACCAATCTTCGTCCCGGTTTCCCGGTCCTGAAATATAACAGTTTTACAAGAAAAAATCACACAATTTAATTCTTATGTCAGTTTTTGTACTGAAATTAAATTTATAGGAAAAGTCTTTAAGTATAATACGTTATATATTTTTTTATTACAAAACATAGTTTCACCTATACCGTTAATTTTCGCCTTCGTACCATTGGCTACCAAAACAAATTGGTTATCATTGGTTATGTCTAAATTATTTAGCATGGTTTGGTTGCCAAACATATGGTCCGTAGCTCCACTATCAATAATTATTTTATCTAGCAAATTAAAGTTATTTGAGTGTGTAGAAATACCAGAAAAATGTGAATTTTTGTTGGTTAGCAACACAGACAGCTGCTGGAGCAATGACTGCACTTGATCTGCTGCACCCTCTGACCCGTTTCGGCCTGAGCCTGACCCGCCAGCGAAATAACTTTGATTTGGGCCCAGTTCATTTGGACCCAGCGACACCGACTCTTTCTCCTTTTCTTTGGTCTGCGCTGTGGTGAACCCACGCGACCCCCCTCTATTTCCTTTCTTCTCTTCGGTGCTCTCCTTTCTTCCTCCAGCAGTTTGATTTTTGTCTCTCCAATGTTTCGGTTTTAAGTGAGGGTGAAGAAACCAGCACCTCTCGTGAGTATGCCCCTCCTTTTTACAGTAAGTACAATTCTCAATTTCGCTGGATTTCGAATGGATTTGGGAATTAGGGTTTGGGCCGAATTTGGGGAAATTGGGTTTTTTTGCTACGGCGAAGCTGTGGGTTTCGTGTCCCTCGTCGTATGCGACTTGTGGAACGCCCATAGCTTCTCTTCGGCTTTCCTCCTGCTGTATCATACTTTGGATTTGTGAATAGGATGGAAGAGGGATGGAATTCATGATTTGAGCTCGGACTGCCTCATAACTGGGGTTTAGTCCCGCAAGATACTCAAATATGTCGTCTTCCTCTTCTCGCTTTTGAATTGTTGCCAAATCTGTGGTTGGCGGCCGGTATGATCTGAGCTCATCTTTCTTCTTTTTGAGAGATCCCAGGTACTCGATATGCTTTCTCATGCCTTGCTTTTCTTGCTGGATCTCTTGTTTGAGCTGATAAATGCGTGAATAATTATTCTGTTGCCCGTACATGTTTTTCACTGCTTCCCATAATTCAAGAGCAGTATCATAGGAAAGAAATAGATCTGAAATTGAAGGTTCCATAGAATTTGTTAGCCAAGTTATGATCTTGTCATTGGTTGTTCTCCATTTTTTCTTTGCCTTTTTTTCGGGTTCTGTTAAAAGTTGAGGATTTGTTGGCTCGGGTTTTTTATTTTCTCCGGTGATGTATTCTAGTATCTCTCGACCGCTAAGTGCCCTAGATGCTGCCTTTGCCCATGACAGATAGTTCTTGCCATTAAGCAGAGTATTTGTGAGCTTTGAGGAGTTGGTAGCCTCGTGTTGCCCCTCTTGAGCCATTTTGCTCTGTTGTCGGATTTTTTGCCTTTGGATGCAATTCCCAGTTCACTGGTATGATTTGAGAACGTTTTGCGGTCACAGAACTTAGAGCTCTGATACCATGTTATTTTCTGAGAGATGCAAAGCTGAGGAGAAAAAATAAGTAAATATTTTCTATTGATCTGTTTTTTACACCTTTTCTCTCCTATTTATACATTTGGTCTCAATATGACCGTTGGAACCTATTTCTACTTTTTTCACAGTGTACTGTTACACTTTTACATTTTTATCCCTGACCTATGATGAAATACAATCTGAGGTCATTTTATTCTTCAACAGATGTCTAGTTCTTGCTTTTTATGAAACAGGCATTAATGCCTTTTATCAAAAAAAAAAAAAAAAAATCTTGCTTTTTGCAAAGCTCTTAGAGAGCGTTTGGATTGTGCAAGGATTAGTGCAAGAATAGTGATTTTTAGATTAGTGATTGAGAATAGTACTAATCCGAGTGGTTTGAGAATAGTGCTAACTTTAAACTATTCGGATTAGTAAAAATATCGTTTGAATTGTATATTTGAAATAGCAATGAAGAAAATTAATAAAATAATATTTAAACTAATATTATATTGCATTTAATATTTAAACTAATATTATATTACATTAAAGTTGAAAATTTTTAAACTAATATAATATTTTATTTAATACTAATCTAATATGATATTATATTTATTTAATATTAATCTAATATTTAAATTAATATTATATTACATTTAACATTTAAACTAATATTATATTATATTTTAATATTTAAACTGATAGTATATTATATTTAATATTAATCTAATCTAATATTATATTTATTTAATACTAATATAATATTTAAACTAATATTATATTACATTTAATATTTAATTTAATATTATATTTATTTAACACTAATCTAATATATAAATTAATATTATATTACGTTTAATAATATTTTATTTAATACTAATCTAATCTAAAATTAGATATAATACTAATCAATATTTAAACTAATATTGTATTACATTTAACATTTAAACTAATATTATATTGTATTTAATATAATATTCTACTTAATACTAATTTAATATGATATTATATTTATTTGATACTAATCTAACATTTAAATTAATATTATATTACATTTAATGTTTAATTTAATATTACTATTTGATATTATATGTATTCAATACTAATTTATTAGTTAAATTAATATTATATTACATTTAATATTTAAACCAATATTTATTTAATACTAATATAATATTATATTATATTTATTTAATACTAATTAAATATTTTTTTAATATTATTTTAATATTTAAACTAATTCTAATTGAGAGGAATGAAATTTATTTTTTTATTAATATCACTAATCCTACTAGCTCTATTTTTGCTATTCTACCATTTCTTTGGATTAGTAGAATAGAGTTATACTTGGACTAATTCAATTTTCCAATTTGTGTTTGGATGACTCAAGAATAAAAATAGTGGAGCTAATCCAAGAATAGCTCTATTCTTGCACCATCCAAACAAAACCTTAGTCTATTTCTTTTTGTTTTGAAGGAGACATAATAGAAATTTTGAGTTAAGATTCTAACCGTTTGATATGTTTTTATTAGCACGAATATTAAAAGAATCGCATGCATTTTATCTCGACCGGATTGGCCCGGAATCTTATCGAATGGTCCAAATCCAAACTCAAATATTCTATTACCTTGTAGGATATGGATTCAGTGCTACACAGCCGAGAGCGTAACTTACTACTACAGAAATAGTCATCAGCAGCGGTTTTTCAACCGGCGTTGATGGTGCTGGTGCTGGTGCTGAAGATTAGCCTTCACAAACTGAATTGGCGCCACTTCACCTAAGAATCTGCACAAATTTTAATAAATCCGGAATTAATTTTAAAGATCCCATGCATTCCATTAGTGACTCGAAAAAATAATCACATGGCTGAGATTACGTATGGTTTTTTTTTTTTTTTTTTTTGAGGATAAACCCGTAGGTGTTATATTAATTTAAATATTCTCAGAATTACAGTGCCCTAAAGGAAAAAAAAAATAGAGGTAAAAAGCAAACAGTTAAATGATAAAAAACGAAAAGCAAATAAATGAAGAAAAGCTAAGAGCAACTAACTACCCGCCCTTTACATCTTATAAAAAATGAAAAATGGAGGACCTAAAAATGAAAGTTTTCCCAACTCTTCTGACAGCTCTTCGCTGGTCACCAATTAGTAGGAAAAAAAGCTTGTTCCTTTACTTGAAGGCCATATTTTTACCAGCAAATATTCCTCTTCCTTCATATGCTATCCTACATCACTTCTTTGCTTCGTTTTCTATTTGCAAGTCTGTGTAGATCTAGGAACTATTACTTGAGAATTCTTCTGCTGCCCTTGAGAAAATGGTTGCATTTAGTCTTTGCTCTAGCTTCAGGTGTGATGTTTGGCACTGGATTGGCGTACCAGTAGTTGCTTTACCTGTCCTTCGATCTAGCCCAATTTGCCATGCAGTGTGGTGTGTGAACTGCTTAATTTCCTTGTGACATGTCTCACTATCAGTTTGTGCCATTGCCTGCAACAAGCTTGTATACATCGCATGACTGTTTCTGCAGCTCTCCATGATGGCAAATCATCCACCTTTCTTTCTGAGATTGCCTTTACCAGTACCGAGCTATCCGAGAAAATAATAAAACTTCCATTATTCCTCCCATTTAGCAAATATTGTAAGGCACACAACATAGCTTCTGCTTCAGCATGGAAAGGGTCTCCAGCTGCCACTTTGCCATATTGTGTATATACCAGGTTGTCTCGTCTGTTATAAACTGCCATCCCTATGCCAGCCCCATGCTTATCATCCCAAGACCCATCTACTAGAATAACCCTTATTCCATTCGGAACCAGTACCGGTTGAGGATTTATCCTCTCTGTTATTGTTTCTGTTAACTCCTCTTTGCAGATGAGGGCACTGGCTCTTTTGAGAACTATTTGGGGCGTAGTTTTTTTCGAGATTTTTTTATAAACCATAAATAAAAAAATTAAATTTATCGAAACGATATGATTAAGCGGAGTTTTATAAAAACCATAAGGAACGACTTGCCAAGTCGTTCCCCATTTTTTTTTTTTCAACGGAACGACCTGCGAAGTCGTTCCTGATAATTTGGTGAACTTGATAATTTTTTCCGTGTTGCTGCTTGGGGAACGAGTTGCCAAGTCGTTCTCCACATTTTTTTTTTATTTTTTAACCGAAAAAACTATTTTTTAAGAGGGGAACGACTTGCCAATTCGTTCTCCAATATTAATTTTTTTTTTTTACGATTTGCTTATAAATTATAAAATGTGAAAAAGAAAAGTAAAACACACAATCAAACTAGTAAATCTGTTAAAGTAATATTAATTAAAACACAAGAAAAAATTATATTTCTTGTTATTTAATATTAATTATTTGAATTAAGCTAAGGGCATTTTTCTTCAAAAAAATATTAATTATGTGATTTAGAAAACATTGAGTATATTGTCATTGTGTAAATATTTTTTTTTGGTTCTTTCTACTGATTAAATATCTTTGATGTTTTTTTCAGAAATTTCAAATTTTATTCTTTCATTTTGGAAATTTCAAAAGAATGTTTTATCAGTGCATTAATCTCCTTCCTTCCTTCCTTCTTCCTTCTCAAATCGACACTAAATTTATTCCATAGAAAACCAATGAAATTCTTCAAAAAATTCTAAATTTTGAGTATTATGTTATCTACAGATTGGCTTTTGCATTATATTTGCTGCTTTCGTCTGAAGGTTGCAGTAACTTTATTTTTCAATTCTTATTATTTTTTAAGATGTAAAATTTAATATGATATTTAAATTAATTGTTAATTTTTTTTTCAGGAAATATCTCAAGTTTTAATAAATGTGTATTATCATTGCGAAATTTTAGACACACCGACTTGCACTTTTCCAATTTCTAACTCAACCATTCTTGATTGTTTGGCCACAATTATTAAATATCAGGCACAATTATTTGTACCTAATATGAAGCAAATAGTCTTAATTGTACTTCTATCTTATAACTAACAAGCATAACAACTAACAAATTAACAAGCATAATATTTAATTAACAAATATATTATGCTTAATAATTAACAAATATGTTAAGCTGCTTAATAACTAAGACCAAATATTAGCCAGGGAACGGTTCCCAAACTGTTTTTTTTTCGCGCAAGGATTTTCTGTGGCAGCCACTGTGCTAGCATTGCGAAACAAATAAAAATTATCAGGGAACGACCTGCGAAGTCGTTCTGTTGAAAAAAAAAATGAGGAACGACTTCGCAAGTCGTTCCTTATGGTTTTTATAAAACTGACTCTAATCATATCGTTTCCATAAATTTAATTTTTTTATTTATGCTTTATAAAAAACTCTCGTTTTCTTCCCTTGGAACAACTCTTCATTTCACGCTTTCAATAGTTCCCACATAATGTTACAAAACAGCACCACTTCCTCTGGTTGTAGTGCTTCTGTAATGGATAAGATTGTTTCAGCTATATCAAGCGGCAAGTCTCTGGAGAGTGGTGAGGGGGGTCTGTATTTTTTTTCTTCTTTTATTTGGTCTTATTTATGTTTTTTCTTTTTTAATTCTCAAAACATTTTGAATCAAACCAGTGAAACCGATTTATTGTATTTACAAGTAATGCATTTATGTCAAATTTTTAAATTTTGAATTACTCTAGTATAAAATCAAACAGTAAAAAAAATAACGTGTCTATTAATTTTATTCGACCGCTTGACTTTATTCTAAACTAATTCAAATATTTATAAATTTGATATGTAAACACATTACTCATGAAGTTGATTGTTTTTAATAGTTTGAATTTGTCATCTGAAGTCAATCTAATAGTATTTAAAATTAACTCATAAACGACTTATTGATCAATGTTATCAACAATGTTGAATGTAGAACTATAGTGAGTTTAACTCACCAATCCTTTATTGTGCTTAACTCCAGAACTTATATGATTGATTATAAACGACAAATATAAATACAATCAAATTTATAAAATTTCAAATTTATAAAGTAATACATTTACATGTCAAATTAATATAATATTATATTTAAACGGTAAAAAAATAGACACATTATTTTTTTTACCATTTAATTTTATACTAAACTAATTCAAAATTTATAAATTTGACATGTTAATTATCATTATATGCGTGAGCTAGCTTTGGTATTTACAGGAGACAGGACCCTGAAAAACCAAAATAATTCGTACAAAATATTATTAAGGGTCAATAGAAAAGATTGGTGTATATTAGTGTCAAGAAAAATAATTTGTTCATATTAGACTGCTAACAAACATTTATTCAATATGCAACAAAGAATCCAATATCTACATTTTTGCCATGTTGAAATCTGGAGCACCCAAATTTTAGGTAAATAATCAAATTGTTTAAATCCCCAATTTTTTTTATTTTTATTTTTTGATAAAAGTGGGCATAAGCTCGCCGATTTCACTAAAAGAGATCAGCAGTTACAGATACCAATACCAAACAGCTGGTACCAGTACCTTTAAATCCCCAAATTTAACAGGATGCAATCGATAATCGAGAAAACTAATTCAACTGATCTGCCAAAATAGAAGCGTTTAGAAATTACTCAACAAAAGACATACAACAAAATAACAGAGAAGGATTTTAAAGATCGAATCTTTCAATTTTTCACTAATCACATGATCAAGAAGTAAAATATCGCTACCAAATCGAAACCACTAAATAGTAATTAAAACCCTAATCCCTATCGCTACTAAACCCCAAACAAACACACCAGATCGGACTACCCGCCGAACCCGTACAAAGTCCTCCCCTGGCGCTTGAGCGCGTACACCACGTCCATGGCAGTCACGGTCTTTCTCCTGGCGTGCTCAGTGTAGGTCACAGCGTCTCTGATGACATTCTCGAGAAAGATCTTGAGCACTCCACGTGTCTCCTCGTAGATCAAGCCGCTGATACGCTTGACGCCGCCACGCCTAGCCAACCGTCGGATGGCAGGCTTGGTGATACCCTGGATGTTATCTCGGAGCACCTTCCTGTGGCGCTTGGCGCCTCCCTTACCTAACCCCTTGCCACCCTTGCCTCGCCCCGACATTGTCGCTGATTTTGGATCGGAGAGTTGGGATTTGACTGAAGTGAAAAGAGCGAGAGAAATAGAAGAGGGTTAAATTGGATTCGATCGATTCGATAAGATGGGGACTAAATAGCAAGTTATGGACGGAGAAATTTTGGGAGCTCGATCCGTGGACTGTGTTGAACACACTCTTCGATTAGAAATCAACGGTGAGGATTGGATTGCGTTGAGGCTCCGGATTGATGAGGTGGGTAATGTTTCGGTGATTGTTTTGTGCTTGGTAAAATGAGGAATCCGTTCAATTTAACCTGGTACGAAAGACTCTCCGACTCCGTGCATCAACTACTGGCCTGTAAAAGGCTAAATTGCTAAAAGCATTGCTCAGCTTGGACTACGTAGAGTGAGGCGGTACCATGTTCAAGGAGCTTTTACAGAATCATCCTACAAATGAAGGTAATTTTGTAAGCTAAAATTTTCAACTTTCCTGTCAGCATGCAAAATTGGTATTTTACTAGTTACTAGTATCGTGCTCATGCGTTGCAACAGAAATATACATTACAAGATGGACACAAATATGAAAAGAAAATCCAACTTATATGTTATTTGCTGCAATAAAAAAATAAGAACAAATTAAAAAAGGATCGAATATATATAACCTTAAAAATAGTTCTTGGAGTATTATTACAAGTGTGATCTTCTTCGATGTAGTCCGACAATTCTGAAAATGAACAAACAAAATATGAAAATAGATTATAATTGCTTAAATTGAAAACAATAATAAAGTTAGAAATGTTAAATTAATATGGTTCGTACCTTATTCCTTGCTCAAAACCTATCGGTAAACTATATTTTTTGTATACACTCCTGGGGCATCAATTTCCTCTTTTCGTTTCAGCATGACTTTTGTTGTACGTCGTGACGTACCTCTTGACAATGCGACATATAATTGGCCGTGCGAAAAAAACATGCTCAAGTAAATAGATCCTGACTGTAGGAATTGTTTGTCCTTGTACTTTATTGATTGTCATGGCAAAACTCAGACGAATAGAGAATTGCTTTCGTGTAAACTTGAAAGGGAACATCTCATCATCAGATGGACACATTGGAATTCTCAGTAGAAAAGTTCTTTTTCCAGAATGTTGTCCAACAACAATCTCTGCATATATTGCATTATTTTGAAAAATCTGGCACATAAGCTTTATACCATTACATAGGCCATTTGATGGATCTAGGTTCCGTAATAAAATAATTGGACAACCCAACTTCAATTTGAGGAGATGTGGAGGTAGCCTACTTGGAGTCAAGGAGTTCAAAAATTCCGATAGTGTTTAGCAGTATCATATTCTGCTTTGTCAAAGCTGTAGTGGATCTTCTCATCACCTGAAAATATCTCAATCAATTCAATTATCAACACACTCGTTTCTTGTTGATAATATGGCCCTAGAAATAATATACTCTGACGAACCCCCGTTGAGATGGAGATAGAGAAAAATAAATTCATTAACCGATGTTTAGAATTTCCTTCTGTAGTGTATGGAATAACCAATTCTTCAGGAATATGGATCAAATCCCCTTCTAATGATTCTTCTGTTCCATTGCCAACTCTGAGCAAATATTTAGAAAAATATGGATCTAACAAAACTCTCATATTTTAGGTTAGTTTTATTTTTCTTATTGATGGCCAAAGAAGAGACATTCGTAGACTGGAATCAACAATTTGAGCTTGTGTACCATGTCTAACAACTAGGAGCACCTAATAATTATATAAATTATGTGCATGAGATAATTTATTATTTTTCTAGTAAGTGGTTCTTATTGAAAATAAGTGGGCATATAAAGACCTTATAAATTGTGCATATTCTATTCAACCTTATTTTTGTTTCAAGGACCATTTTATTGAAATACTATTCTGGCATATATAAATTATGCGTATTCTATTCAACCTTATTTCTGTGTCAGGGACCATTTTATTGGAATATTGTTCTGGCATATAAGGACCTTAACCATGTACTATGAATTAGCTTAACTAACACCGTTGAACAAAAACTTTTTTGGTTTTAAAGCAAACTCTTTGGCCAAAAGTAAGTTGGGAGTCAAACTTTTACTCCTCTAGACTATGAAACACTTTTACCAGTACAAGGGTAGTTAGCAAATAAATTAATATAAAAAATCAAATTTAATTGTACTAGTAAAATCAAATTAGATTGCTCTAGTAACTTCTTAATTGTTAAAAAAATCCATGTGAAAATTAAAAAGACTATAATTACTCAAATTGGAAAAACAACTAATTAATTACCAGACTGAAATCACCTCCGAAAATCATGATCTTCCCTCCAAAGGGTAAATTTTCTTCAATTATATCTTGCATTGTTCTATCATGTGCTTCAATTGCTTATCAGTTTGCCATTGATGCTTCATCTCATATGATCATAGTAGTTATTCGCAATAATTGTGCAACTCCACTTTGCTTTTTAATATTGCAAACCGAGTTGTTCTCAGTTTTCAAGGAAATTTTAAACCTAGAATGTGCGGTTCTTCCTCCTGGCATGTTATTTGCTGCAGATTCTGACGAAGCTGTTGCCAGTGCGATAAGATTTATTGAACGCACTTTAGCCAGTAATACTTTATATAGATACATTTTACCTATAAAAATCATGTAATACATTTAACCAATTATCATGTATATCAACAGCTAGCTGCTTATCTTGAAAATAAGACAAATTATATGGAGTTTTTACTTAGATATTAGATGTGCAATGCAATTTCTCCCATCCTTATTAAAATGCCATGAGTTGCATAAGTTCTGATTTTTGTTACTCCATAAGCCGCCAATACTTAATTTATGCATATATAATTACATTGCCTTAGATAAATGGAGTCAATTTTGACAAATATCTTTAGCTAGTAATTTGGACCGCTTTACTTTCTAATTTCGCTACATAACATATGCTACATACCTGGTACCAATAAATAGTGAAGGAAAATAAAGATAAAAAAAGCTAAGCTAATAAAAAAAACATGGGCTTAGTTTGTTAAGGAAATGTGTTGGCGCACAAGGAAATGAATCAAAGATGGAGAATCAGCAAAGGAAATATGTAAGATATAAGGAAATATTATTAATGAAAATACGAAATAGCTGGAGGCGATGCGTTTAACAGGGAAACGTTAATGAAATAAGGAAATTTGACTTAGGGTCGTTTAATTTTTAAATGTAATTTAATTATACTGTGTGGCATTATGTGTAGTGAGTATGGTTTTAATTAAATTTAGACTTCTACATATAAAATAGATGCATTTAATCAAAATATGGCAGATTATGTGATTGGAGAGCTGATATTAAATCCGAAAATTTATCCTTCAATCTCAGCCGTTGGCGGATCATGACAACTACGTGTATTATATAAGACTGGAGATAAGAACTATTAGCAAAAATATTGTAAATGTTAAAAAGGGAACTGGTTAAGATTTTGAGGGCTTTAATTAGCTTTACTGGTACTCACCTAAGAAATAAATATGGCGTGGAAAATAAAAACGCAGAAATAGTAATAACATGGTACCTTATTGTACCACTTCTGCTTTCTATAACAGGTACTCGGTACTCACACAAGAAGCTCGTATTACTTCTACTTAAAAAATGGTTAAAAGGTTATATAAGATTGTCTAAATGCTTACTGTATATATGTTGTAAATTGTTGTAAATTAAATTTTAAAAATTAATGAAAAGTAAATTTTGAAACATATTATATAAGATCAAATTCTTAAATTTGGGCCATCTTAATAACTCAAATCATTTGAACACATAATTTTGAAACTCGATGATCTGTAGCCTCTAGGGGTCTCAGATTTTCCGGAACTAAGTTTTATTGGGTCCAGCTTAGAACTAGGACGCACGGCAATGTTCATCACCAGAGATAGATAGTCTATATGTTCTTAATTTGAATGAGAAGGGAAGGTTAGTAGCAGAGAAAAAGACTATTTTTCAGGTGATTTTCACAATTGCATAAAAATAGAAGAGAATAATAGGCCGATCAGAAAAATTTGAATGAAATCACATCCACAATGTTTTGTTCTGACAAAAGAAATCATTATCTTGGTTGCTATAAAGGTAAAAGTAAAAAAACCGTAGTAAGACAAAGTGCATGTTTTTTTTTAAAACCTTCGCAGAAGCTACGATTTATGCGGAGTCGTGAGGTAGAATCGAACTCTCAACTTTTGAGTAACTAATAATTTTAGGATTTTTTTTTCTATCCAACTGTGATACCTCCTCTTTCTCGACAAAATGCATGCTAATTAGGCAAATTTTAAGGCAAACTTTCTTGCACTGAAACTTCAATTAAAATGTGCATGGTTTGGATAAACTTCAATGAAATCTTTTCAAGTTCTTTAAAGGCAAAAGGTGCTGACCATAATACAAGTGTTACTGATATCAAACATCAGACTGCTTTAATGCCCATCAAACCCAAATTTACTACTGATGGTCACCGGACCTACACTTTTGTGGAATTTGTGAGGTGAGTTATCTTGTTCTATTCAGTAAGATTCATGCTTTATTTCTATCTTTGTGATATATTTTCTTTTTAACTGGAATAATTAATATTTTGTGGTAGTATTTCTTTGACCTGTATAATTAAAACTTAACAAGGTTCATATTGGTTTGTTAATTCTCCTATATTTTCTTTGTTGCATTAGGTTTTTTTTTTTCTGCTCCCTACAAATATGAAGCTAGCAATAGGAAATGAGACAACAAAGATTTGATTGTCCATATTATTCCATGATGCTACTAGCATTAAGTGATTTTAACATAACAATCTAAGATGATGTCCTAATACAACTCCTAAAATCACTTAATTTTTTTGTGAATAAGAAACTCAAGAAGTTTGTAGGGGTAAATAGAAAATTTATTGTTGTGAATATAGATAACCTTCTATTTCAATATATTGTCATTTCATTCCAATTTCTCTTTTTACTCTATATTTTCATTTCTTTTATAAGGAGGCTGTCAATTTATTTTATGAATAAAGCTAGCGTGCTACTTATAGCATAGCGACATGTCATACTACCTCTTCAAAAACCTATTGACTATACTTCAAACGACAAATTCAGACTGTTGAAACTGATCTACTTCACGAGTGATGTATTTGCATATAAAATTTACTAATTTTTACATTGATTTAGTATAAGATCGAGCGATAAAAAAATTTGATGAAAAATGAATGTATTAAAATTAACTTATAATTCTTATTTTTTGACCGCTTGACTTTATATCAAATGAATTCAAAATATTATAATTTTGACATATAAATACATCACTTATGTAGTATATTGGTTTCAACGATTTAAATTAGCTATTGAAATATATCTAATAAGTTTTTAAAAACATATCACGACATATCACTATGCTACAGGTGGCACGCTAGCATTATTCTTATTTTATTATACTCATGAATACTTGGCAATGTTGCAAAAAGTCTCCCCAATTGACTTTTGAACTATTGTGTTTTTACCACCTTAAACTAATGTACAATTTGTATTGCAGGAAATAAGTATTCAATAAACATTCTGAGCAGGCTGTCAGAAGGATTTTCCAAGAAAAGAAAAGATTAAGACTACCCAATAAACAATTTTGCCTGGTTGAAATGTGGAGGCTCCAAATTTCAGATAAAATAACTTTTTATATACCCAAATTTCACAGATTTAATTGATAATCAAGAAAACTAATTCGACATATCTGCCAAATAGAGGAATTTAGAAATTACTCAACAAAAAGACATCATAACCAAAGAACAGAGAAGGATATTAAAGATCGAATCTTTCAATTTTCACTTATCATATGAAAATCTTTACATTAGAAGTTCAAGAAGTGCCATATCGCTACCAAAATGAAAGCACTGAAAACTAATTAAACCCTATCCCTATCGCTACCCAACCCCAAACACAAACACCATAACCAAACCCAATCAAAATACTCCCCGTCATCACAACACGAAACACCAGATCCGACTAACCGCCGAACCCATACAATGTCCTCCCCTGGCGCTTGAGAGCGTACACGACGTCCATGGCAGTGACAGTCTTTCTCCTGGCGTGCTCAGTGTAGGTCACAGCATCTCTGATGACATTCTCGAGGAAGATCTTGAGCACGCCACGCGTCTCCTCGTAGATCAAGCCACTGATACGCTTGACGCCGCCACGCCTCGCCAACCGACGTATGGCGGGCTTGGTGATCCCCTGGATGTTATCTCGGAGCACCTTCCTGTGGCGCTTGGCACCTCCCTTACCTAACCCCTTGCCTCCCTTGCCTCGCCCCGACATTGTCGCTGATTTTGAATCGGAGAGTTGGAATTCGTTTGGAGGGAAGAGAGCGAGGAAGAAATGAAAGAGGGTTAATTTGGATTTGGTTCCATAGGAAGGGGAGAATTAATAGTGGACGGGGAAAAGGGAAGTCGATCCGTGGACTGTGTGAATCACACTCTTCGATTAGAAATCAACGGTGTGGATCGAATTGCGTTGAGGGTCCGGATCGATGACTAAGATAATGTTTCGGTAATTTGCTTTCTGTTTAGTAGTGG
The DNA here is from genome assembly GCA_024447775.1 of Carex cristatella. Lineage (NCBI taxonomy): Eukaryota > Viridiplantae > Streptophyta > Magnoliopsida > Poales > Cyperaceae > Carex > Carex cristatella. The sequence goes on along the minus strand of JAJHPF010000023.1, from coordinate 6,848,942 downwards.
AACTGGGAAATTGCATTCTCTGCGGAGTTTTTACTTGCTGAGCTGTGCGATTCTTTTATTCTGGTCTGTTTGTTTTTTTATCAGACGGACGAAATAAAATTTTAGCATGAATTTTAAAGCAAAATTAATACTGCCTCTCCATCATCCGAGCACTCACCGACTGAGATTAAATCTGGGCTGTCCGATCAGCTCCGCACAGCTCCGCAAGAGAAAAACTCCGCAGAGGATACTGGTCCTTTTGAACCATTTTTTTCCTTATATATATACATATATATATATATATAGTACAATAAACGGAATAATTGATTTCCATGAAATCAGCATTCACAATTACGAAATTATCTACTTGTTTATATTTACAGTTATAGATTAAATAATTATTTGGTCAGAAAAAAATGATACAAGTATGGATATGAACAATTTGTAGTGTTAAAAAAAAATTAATACTCGAATTACCTCCATATTTAATTAAATGTAGCTTTTCTTACTTTTAAGAGTATTAAAATAATGTTTATATTAGTTATCGCATTTGTATTTAAATTTTTACAAAAAAAAATGGTAATACTAGTATATCTGCTAGTATTATCTATTAATTATCTGTTTTATATGTGTACTAGACAATGAGAAAACATTTAATATTAATTAAGGAGAACTAGATTATATAAAACATTTAAAAATAAAAGCTAATTAAATTTCATTATAAATAATAAAAAAAAAAATCATAGGAGCGGCTTTAGGATTTACTAAGATCCGCTCCTGGATGAGTGACTTAATCTCTATTTAAAAAAGAAAATGACTGTGATATAATTTTTTTTTTTTAATATGAAGGGTCTTTGACCGGATATATAACCCGTTCAGCAAGGATCTTAATTCGGCTTAGTTTTAAACTACACTACTGTCACTTTTTTTTTGAAAAATATATTGTTCGTTAAAACAAATTTAATAAATAAGAAAACCCAACTAATCCTTCATGAAAACATATAAAAGACAATTAGAAACATATATTGTTTGGGACTCTCGGTTGATTAAAGTTTAATGAATAATTCTAATAAGCATGTCAAATTAAAAATAATTAAGAAATGCTTGAAACTCCGAAATTTTTATAAATATACAAAATTATAAATTAATTTAACAATCTATATATTTTTTTAACAGAATTCAAGAACTGTCTATACCGATGACAAAATAATCGGTTACAGAGTCCAAAACCGATGACCTGCTCATCGGTTTCAAGAAAGCTTGAACCGATGACATTTCCATCGGTTTTAGTCCAGCACGGTTTTTGATGCTTTTTGTACACTTTTTAAAACAACGAACGACTCAGATTAAAATATTGTTTGTAATCATTACACCCAAAATTTTCTCAGATTTGAACCGATGACATTTCCATCGGTTTTAATTTAAAATATTTTTTCATTTTTTTTATTTAATTAGAAAATGTTATAATTTATTTATTTTTTATTAAAATATTAGAAATATTTTTATATTTTTATATATTTTTTAAATAGAATACCATAGACTTAAACAAATAACTTGGATCAATATTTTTCAGATCGAATTTTTCATGGCTGTAAGAAAAATTAAAATATTTCTTTGTGTGTTATTAGAAAAAAATAAAAATGCTTTGAATCTGAATTATTGATCCCGGTTCAAAAGTCACTTCTAGGTAAATACAGAAAATATTATGGTCTTTCTATTTTTGACAAAAATAAAAATTTGAGAAAATTTTGCGCAAGTGAGTAATCATTACAAACAGTTTTTTAATCTGAGTCGTTCGTTGTTTTAATCTGAGTTATTCGTTGTTTCAAAAAGTGTTCATTCTGCATCAAAAATCGTGCTGGACTAAAACCGATGGAAATGTCACTGGTTCAAATTTGAGAAAATTTTGCGCAACTCTATAATCATTACAAAACAGTGTTTTAATCTGAGTCGTTCGTTGTTTCAAAAAGTGTGCAGAAAGCATAAAAAATCATGCTTGGCTTAAACTGATGACACTGTTATCGGTTCAAGCTTTCTGAAACCGATGAGCAGATCATCGGTTTTGGACTCTTGTAACCGAATTTTGTCATCGGTATAGACTGTTTTTGAATTCTGTTAAAAAAATGTATAGATTGTTAAATTGATTTTTGATTTTATATATTTATAAAAATTTCGGCTTGAAACTAATATATAAAGATTAGGGATGATTTTTGGTGCCCTTTTTGCACTAAGAGAAACTTGATGAGTGGATTGAAAAAAAAAAAGTTTAATCTTTATGTTTAGGAACTATAAACTTTATTATAGAGTGATTAATATATCATTAATATCTTTACTCTCTAATTTCGCATAAACACCACCAATAAAAGTAAAACTATTATGCTTTCCCCACAGCATGGACAAGTATAAATTGACTGATTTATTTCTTCGCTTTTGGTTTATATATTCGAGCTGTTTATCGAAAATTTATGATAAAATTTTAGTTACAACAAGCAAGAATGCAAGATGCATTGTTTTATTTTGCTTCTTGTATGATTTTATCATCATTTCTTTAATTATCTTTGAGAATTTCCCTTCTAATTTTGTCATATATTTGTAGTCCGCTCTCAAAATATTTTTTTTGTTGTCTTTCCCTTTTTAGGATTGATATGTTGTCTAAATTTTTCCCTGTAAAATGAAGTGTTTGCTATAAGTTTCATTATACATTTTGGAAAGAGAAATTGTGTCGGTGGTAGTCAAAATCTTATATAATGTATAAAATAATACATGTATTAATAAGAGTAAATGTTTCGAAGCATTACTAGATAATACACATGCAAACAACTATGAATAGCCTGTACCTGAATTGCATGTTCTCAGAAAGATACATAATTTTATCTACACTATACAATAATGAATATACAAGGTTACAAATGCAATTTTTTCTATGTTGAAAAATCAGGCTAGAAAAATACGAAAAAAAAATTGTAACAAGCTCAACCCAAATGAAATATTTGTGAGAACAACATATGTAAGATTTCATGCTAGAATGCATCAGAGAATAATACTTTCATGTTCCATTTATCAAACATTTCATTACTTGCCAATTCCTCTGTTTAATAGGGAATTATTTCAAATAGAAGCATTTATAGACTCATTAACAAAAAAGAGAACTAACAAAATAACAAAGAAACAATAAAGATCAAATCTTTAATTTTTTCATTAATAAAAAATACCATCTTTACATTAACAATTAACTCCTGGACAAACCCAACGTAGAGAAATTACCACATTCTAGGCTCCTAGTACCCGTATCGCTACCCAACCCAAAACCGCTAACACGAAACACCAACTAAACCCTAACCAACCCCAAACCCCAAACACCAGATCCGACTAACCGCCGAATCCGTACAAGGTCCTCCCCTGGCGCTTGAGCGCGTACACGACGTCCATGGCAGTGACAGTCTTCCTCCTGGCGTGCTCGGTGTAAGTCACCGCATCTCTGATCACATTCTCAAGGAAGATCTTGAGAACTCCACGTGTCTCCTCGTAGATCAAGCCGCTGATACGCTTGACGCCGCCACGTCTCGCCAGCCGTCGGATGGCAGGTTTGGTAATACCCTGGATGTTGTCTCGGAGCACCTTCCTGTGACGCTTGGCACCTCCCTTACCTAGTCCCTTGCCTCCCTTGCCTCGCCCAGACATTGTCGCTGATTTCAATCGGAGAGTTCGAGATTTGATTTTAGTGAAGAATGAGAGAGAGAAATAGAAGAGGAAATTTGAAATTTCTATTTCTGTGAGATGGGATGGGGAAGAACGAAATTGATTTTGTATTAATAGGGAAGGATCAAGGGGGCAGATGGGGAGGCGATCCGTGGATTGTTAAGAGAGCACTCTTGGATTAGAAATAAACGGATAGGATTGGATATAATAAGTGTTCTGGATCGTTGACGTGGTCAGGATTTAATAGGTGGCCCGGATAGGATAGAATTCGCATCCTCTGAGATATCTCAAACTTTGCGTGACTTTTTGGAATATCTCAGTCGTTCAAATATATTATGCACGAATCTCAAAGCTCAAATAATACTGGCCCCCTACGGTTCCCCGAATAGGCACGGACACGTAGGTCACGCAAAAATTGAGATATCTCAGAGGATACGCACCCGATAGTATACGGATTCCACAAATCTCCTTCATTTATTGATCCTTCTCAGGGTGCAAACGAATCCGATATGGATCTGGAATTGAGAGTAAGTCCAATGGGCATCGGACCTTCCTTTTTCGATTGGTGAAATGGCCATCCGATCTGCATCAAGATTTGTGCGAACTCATTAAAATCTGTGCAAGTATTTTTCAATTTCCGTGCGCACAAATCTCGATGATAATCATATGGTGTTAGAGCTCATTGAACCGAAAAGTAGGTCCGATGCCCATCGGACCTACTCCTATCTCATGGATCTGATAGTGGTAGAACGATATCTGTATTCACTGATTGGATATTTGACATATACTAATTGGATATCAGACATCCGTAAATATATACATATATTTTAATAATATATATTAAATTATATAATATATATCTACTATTCGGATACGAATAATTAAAATTCAAAACCGTATCTGTATCCGTATTTGTATGGATATTCGAATATCAGATATCTATATCTAATTTTCGAATATGGATCCGGATATGGTCAGATATTATCCGATCCATTTGCACCCTAATCCTTCTACTCAGCAATGGTAAAATCATATCTAGATCGATACGGATACGAATACAGATCGTAATCATATCCGTATTTATTTTTTAGATACAAGTATAAATCGGATTAAACAGATATGAACACGGATCGGATATAAACTGATACAAATACAAATATAGATATAATTGGAATACCTAATTCATACGTTATTATAAAATTAACATATTTATAACTATTTTTTTTCCATTAGAAAAAATAAACAATTTGAATTCGAACTCATGACCTCTCACATATAAACTGTGCCTTTACCACTAGACTAAATACTAGTTCTTAATGTTAAATTAAATTTTTATGTCATTAAGACTTGTAAATTCAAAATATATACTTTACATATAGAATATAAACAACTAGGTTTCTGTGTATATATAATTTACATACTAGATATAAATATACGAATAACAACAGATTTTTTTTTTAAAATAGTCATAAATGTCCTTCCATTATATAAAAAGGAACAGTACAAAGACCAAAGTAAAAAAAACCAACAAAATAATAAAACTACCGAATATCAGCAGATCTATGTATCTAACGTTTCTTGTAAACAGTTTAATTGAAACCAAAACACCTTTTAAGATTTCTAAAAGTTTTAGCTAACTTTCTAAATTTAAAATTTTTAATACGGTGCTTTCCCGTTTTCAGTATGCACTTTTAAAGCACCGGAGAAGTCCAAGCGGTAGGATCCGTGGGAAAATTTCTAGCGATACTAACGAATATCCGTTTAATTAAAATTTATTTATCTGTATTTGAATTGCTATTCGTTAAAAATCAAAACCGTATCCATGTCTTATCTGCATATATCGTATCCGTATTCATATATGCGAACTATTCGTATCCGTATATGAAAATTTAGTCGTGTGGACCGAGTGCAAATGAGAAAAACCAATTGCTCAAATGGCCGCCATTTTTATTTATATCCAACATTAAATACAAATTGTTAACTATGTTGATTAAAGTTAGAAATTTTTTAAATCTATCCAAAATAGTTATTTAATTGTCGGTTTCTAATTTTTATTAGAAAACGGCAGTTAAATATCCAGTCCTAATATTTATTAGAAACTGGGTATTAAGTGGTCGGTTTCAACTAGTTCACAAATTAAGTTGTATAGACCGAGTGCAAATGAGAAAATCAATTGCTCAAAAGGTTTTTCAAAATATTGTGTGCTCCTGCAAAAGTAGTTTTTAATTTCACACACGCGGCGGTCATTGTACTCGGCTATCCAACGGTCATCACAACTTATATTTCCCTAATTTTGGATATAAATAAAAATGGCAGCTCAAATGGTTTTTCAAAAATTGTGTGCTCCTGCAAAATAGTTTTTAAATTTGACACATGCATTTTCCTCGTCAACCAGTTTATGAATTAAGTTGTATAGACCGAGTGCAAATGAGAAAATCAATTGCTCAAAAGGTTTTTCAAAATATTGTGTGCTCCTGCAAAAGTAGTTTTTAATTTCACACACGCGGCGGTCATTGTACTCGGCTATCCAACGGTCATCATAATATATTTTCCTAATTTTGGATATAAATAAAAATGGCAGCTCAAATGATTTTTCAAAAATTGTGTGCTCCTGCAAAATAGTTTTTAAATTTGACACATGCATTTTCCTCGTCAACCAGTTTATGAATTAAGTTGTATAGACCGAGTGCAAATGAGAAAATCAATTGCTCAAAAGGTTTTTCAAAATATTGTGTGCTCCTGCAAAAGTAGTTTTTAATTTCACACACGCGGCGGTCATTGTACTCGGCTATCCAACGGTCATCACAACTTATATTTTTCTAATTTTGGATATAAATAAAAATGGCAGCTCAAATGGTTTTTCAAAAATTGTGTGCTTCTGCAAAATAGTTTTTAAATTTGACACATGTATTTTCCTCGTCAACCAGTTTATGAATTAAGTTGTATAGACCGAGTGCAAATGAGACAATTAATTGCTCAAATGGCTTTTCAAAATATTGTGTGCTCCTGTAAAAGTAGTTTTTAATTTCACACACGCGGCGGTCATTGTACTCATCTATCCAAATCCAACGGTTATCACAACTTATATTTTCCTAATGTTGGATATAAATAAAAATGGCGGCTCAAATTGTTTTTCAAAAATTGTGTGCTCCTACAAAATAGTTTTTAAATATTACACATGCATTTTGCTCGTCAACCGGTTTATGAATTAAGTTATATAGACCGAGTGCAAATGAGAAAATCAATTACTCAAATGGTTTTTCAAAATATTGTGTGCTTCTGTAAAAGTAGTTTTTAATTTCACACACGCGGCGATCATTGTACTCGCCTATCCAACGGTTATCACAACTTATATTTCTCTATATATATGCTTGAAAAGGGCTAGGGTTCAGTACCTCATATGCATTGTCAAAGATTTTATTTGGGGAGGCAACATAGATGAAATCAAATGATCTATTATTTATATCCTCTAACAATGGAAGTTTTGACCGATTCGTTATTATTGTAAGTAATCTTATCTCTCGCTTTATTATTTTCAATTTTAATCTTGTTAAATTTGTCTAACAATGGAAGTTTTGACTGATTCGTTATTATTGTAAGTTATCTTATCTTTCGCTTTATTATTTTCAATTTTAATCTTGTTAAATTTGTCTAATAATGGAAGTTTTGACCGTAAGTAATCTTATCTCTTGCTTTATTATTGTCAATTTTAATCTTGTTAAATTTGTAGGTTAAATATATACTAGTCTTATTTAAACGTCCATCATGAACGGAGCCAACTTTTTTTTTAATAAGAATTATCAGGTACTGTACCAAAGGTTAATAACTTAATACCAACATGATAGATCTAATATAATCAGAGATTTTGAATTTAGGGATTCAAAATAGAATAATTTTTATATGAATATTAGTTTTAATTATATGAGATTTTTTATTATTTTTTATAATATGTCACCGTTGCAACCTACAAACTATAGTAATAATATAATTACTAGATATTTAGATATAAAAAACCTGAAAGAAAAATAAATGAGAAATCACTTGTTTTTTAGTTTCCTATTAGGTGGCAAGGTAGAAGAAGGTAAGATTTTCCTATAAATTGAAAAATTACAGTTTTGTTCTAGCTTAAGACATTTATTGCAAATATATTTTTTCTGACCTCCTTCAAAAAATTAAATAATATTATATTATTCGTCCCTCCTCCAGTCATTTTTTTTTATCTCCGTCATGTTAGGTATCTTAATAATTTATAATTTGAACCTAATTTTATTGAGAAATCACTTGTTCTGACCTCCTAAATTTATTGTGAATTAGAAAAATAAATGAGAAATCACTTGTTTTTTAGTCAATTTTTTTTTTTATCTCTTAGCTGGCCAAAAGCTTGCTTCTGTCTTAAGAACTTGTAAGAGAAGTTCATTGCCTGTTGCAAAATATGTTCATCTGGAAGCATGATTTTAGAAGTCCTGTTCAAGTTGTAGATGCCGGTCAGAGCTTGATTTGACTGCCCTGCAAAGCAGAAGAACTCTCCATCCTTCAAATAATTAATCAGTAACATTATTATCATTTATCATTTTTTTCTTCACCTATAAAAAAGGACTGATGGTAAACCTCCTAATGCACAATTTTTAAAATTTTAAATAGTGCAGAAATAAGCTTAAGGGAGCATCTCTTGGAGGGAAATAAAGTTTTAATTTTGTGCTCCTAATAGGTTGCCAGAATTTTGATAAGGTATGTCATCTTAACAATTAAGTGTTTAATTTTTTTTTTATCTTTTAGTTTTGATTCTATCATCCTTAGGCTTACTACAATAACTTTTTTTCTCCCAAAATAATTAAATAATTATGAAAAAAAAGTTGGTGATATTTATCTGCTTCAATTTGTTAAATTGATTGATTTGTTTTTCAATTATTTCAACATATATGTAGAAAATTGAATGAAGGATGTTTGTTCACTACGTTTACTTGGATATAAAAAGTAGTAAAAAGTCCTCTAATTTTATCTATAAAACTCTCTCAAATCAGTACATCTCTCTTACTAAAATCCATAGTTATTTCTAGCTCTCTGTATGTTCCCCTTCTCTGTCTCAATTTAGTTTACCTCATTAATATAACACGTTATCCAGTCTTAATTACTATCATTTTGCAAACTGTTTTCTTAACTATAATATTAATTATTGATTTACCATAAATTAGGTATGCTTCGATCTACACCGATCAATTTGTTCGACGATGATTACGCATTTTGCCATTCATTTAGGGCCACTGAGGTTAGAAGCATCCAATTCCTTTTCCTTTCTTTGATATTTAATTTTATTACCTTATTTTGGTGAGAAAGGCTGGTAGTACCTTAATTTTATTACCTTATTTAGCTTAAAAAAATCCAGACCATTGTTTAAATCCGGAACAAATCTCAAAACGAACCCCATATCTACAATAGACACCAAATTTCTTTTGGTCCAGCTAGAATTAAATCCAAACCTTTCATTCCTTTTGCATCCTCCTAGCTCTGTTGGTTTGGTGTGGCGGGTCACCATAAAATTGCCTCTCTCAAGTCTCAAGTATTTATATTTATACACTATTGAAGTAAATAAAATTATAAGCCACTGTTTAGGCAACCAAATCCCGGTTACCATATATACAAACCATGAATGCTAATTAGCACTTGTATTTCTGACGAACTAACAGCTGCTGAGAAGTCACCTTCTGTTGGTGATCCTCAGCACGACAAAGCAGGAGAAACTTCCTTTTTAACTATGTGAAGAAAACAAAGGCGAGGAGGACAAACGAAGCAAGGAGAAGAGGAAGAGATTAATGGAGAAGGAAACAAAGAAGATTCTGGTGAAGAAAAAGAAGGAATCCTTAAGTAAGATTAAGATAAAGACGAAAATTGGACTAAGTTTAGAAGTGTTTAAATGAATTATAGATGTAACATTGACCGATGCTGTAAAATGAACTATATATAACAACAAATTAAGTAGAAAATTAATACAGTTTTTTAGGACTTTCTAGTTGCCATATTTCTTTCTTCTCTATTCCCCTCAGAACACTAAAATAAATTAAATTAACATTAATCATGAATATATCAAAATATCTGGCGAGTGTAATGTACGCATCCAAAAATCATTTTATGTTTTTTTTCTTATTCAATCTATAAGCTTTGGGCCTATGTCGAGAGTTGGGCTGGACTTTTTAAACATAATTCATCTTGTGGACTCTTAATTTTTCTTGTATGAATAAAAACACAAAAATGTGAGAGTATCCGTGAGAGTAAATAGTAACTATCTACGATGATATATTGACAAAATTGTATTTTTTTTTTTATCCAAAAGAGCCACATAATAAGTGGAGTTTGTCTCTAGGTATTAAACCATAAATAGACATTGCTAGTCCTGATGAGAACGCGTTTATAGTTAATTGTACTTTTTTTTCATTTTCATTTTATTTTAAAATCTTTTTTCCTCTTTATTTTCTTGTCTTTATTGTTTAGTGCTATGTATTATTTTTTTGTAATCCAAAGGGCTTTGTAAAAGCCAGATCTATACCTCTATCGGAGTTAAATTTGTACAGACGATTCATGCTTGAGTTTAAAGAAAAATTTCGAATATTTATTTTGTGTTTCTCTTATATTGGTAATTTGATTGTGGACCCAAATTGCTATTACAACAAATACGACACCTGTTAACAAATTTTTGACGACACCGTACAGATTGTTTTCCCAAACATTTATACGAGTTTCTTCATATATTATTGAGTGAAAAATAAGAAGAAAAAAAGATTAATAATAAAGTAAATTTCTTTGTGAAACTTATGAAAACTGTTTTTTTTTAATTGATTTTATTAGTGGATTTTCCTTGTTCCCGTTATATGCTCTTATACAATATGATCACGGTATTGTAGTTGTTACATGAAAATAGATAGCCGTTACATTTAAATACTTAATTAATTTTTAATTGATTTTACATGTTTTGGTACTTTTTAATTCAACATGAGTGGTAAACAATTTATGAACGGAAAAACTTAATGTACGTCAAGTGTTATCAAATTATGCTTCTTATTTATTACCGGGTCAATATGATGTCAATTAGTAATAAACAACCGAAGATAAAAATAAAAAAAACCGCTACTAAAAAGTTCTATTATAATATATATTGACCATTAAATGTTTTTGGGAAAATAGATGAGAACGATATGACATTAGATTACTATTTTCATGTGGAAACCATTTATTTTTCCATGCATTAATATACCAAATGCAACCATTTCTACACATATCAAATGTAAATAACTTAATTGGACATTGAACCCATTTCATATGATGGGAGTTGCCGGAGTATTAGGTGCGGCTCTGCTATGCGCTATTCACGGTGCTACTGTGGAAAATACTCTATTCGAAGATGGTTATAGTACGAATATATTATGTACTTCTAATCCAACTCAAGCCCAAGAGACTTGTAATGAATATTGTAACAATAATAAAATAACAGCAATAATATTAATATAGAATGGTTAGTTTTTTATTATTCAAATCAAGTTCGACTCATTTGCACCCCGTTTTTTTTTTATTAATATCCAAAAAAATTAGCGAATTTGCTCTCGTACTATTTTTTTTTTTTTTTTAAAATGCCCCAACCGCTTAGAGGGGAGCGGTTCACTGTTGCATATCAGATCGCCCAGCGTTTGAGTTGTCAGCTTCATTTTTTTTACCTATCTTAATATTTTATTCTAAAAATAAAAAATATTTAAATTTATAACAAACAAAAATGTTCAATCTTACACTATGTCCTTATTTTCTTCACCAACTCCATATGCCAAAATGAAAATTTATAACAAACTTAGGTTCTTATTTATTTATTATTTTATTTATTATGTGCTCTAGGATAAAAAATGCAAATAATGTTTTCAACAATATATTGTATTAAAATAGTAACTAGAATTCTAAAATTAAAAGATTTTTTTTTTGTAATTAGAGGTTTTGTCTCAAAGAAAACAAGAAAATGATTTGTTTATCTATCAATTTTAAATTATTTTAGATTCTATGTACACAAAAAATATTTACATGTATATTAATATGTGCGCATCATGTGTCATGGAAAGATTAATGAATTGATTGTAAATGATGTTGCTAAGAATAAGAACAAGTGTAAAAGAGGCTAAGAAGCATATGAATAACAACAATTGAGGTTGTTAAGCACACAAACAAGGGCAAATGAGCTTCCTAAGCACAAGAACAAATGCAAACGAGGTTCATAAGCACAAGATCAAGGACCAAAGAGGTTATTAAGCACACAAACAACGCCAATTGAGGTTGTTAAGCATACAAACAAGGACAAATGAGGTTCCTAAGCACAAGAACAAATGCAAATTAGGTTTATAAGAACAAGATCAAAGGCAAATTATGTTGCAAAGCGTAAGAACAACGACAAATGAGGTTGTTAAGTTCAAATAAAAAGTGTAAATTATGTTGTTAAGCACAAGAACGAGGGCAAAAGAGGTTAAGAAGCATATGAACAACTACAATTAAGGTTGTTAAGAACACGAAAAAGGGCAAATGACGTTCCTAAGCACAAGAATAAATGCAAATGATGTTCATAAGCACAAGATTAAGGGCAAATAATGTTGCAAAGTGCAAGAGCAGCGACAAATGAGTTGTTAAGTGTAAATGATGTTGGTAAGAACAAGAATAAGTGTAAAAGAGGTTAAGAAGCATATGAATAACGACAATTGAGATTGTTAAGCACACGAACAAGGGCAAATGAGCTTCCTAAGTACAAGAACAAAATGCAAACGAGATTCATAAGCACAAGATCAAGGGCCAAAGAGGTTGTTAGGCACACAAACAACGTCAATTGAGGTTGTTCAACACACAAACAAGAGCAAATGAGGTTCTTAAGCACAAGAACAAATGCAAATTAGGTTCATAAGCACAAGATCAAGGGCAAAAGAAGTTGTTAAGCACATGAACAACACCAATTGGGGTTGTTAAGCATACAAACAAGGGCAAATGAAGTTCCTAAGCACAACAACAAATATAAATGATGTTCATAAGCACAAGATCAGTGGCAAATGAGGCTGTTAAGCACACGAACAACGCCAGTTGAGGTTGTTAAAAACATAAACAAGGGCAAATGAGGTTCCTAAGCGCAACAACAAATGCAAATGATGTTCGTAAGCACAAGATCAAGGGCAAAAGTAGTTGTTAAGCACACGAACAACGCCAATTGAGGTTGTTAAACACACAAACAAGGGTAAATAAGGTTCCTAAGCACAAGAACAAATGCAAATGTCATAAGCACAAGATGAAGGGCAAATTATGCTGCAAAGTGCAAGAACAACGACAAATGAGATTGTTAAGCACGAGAACAAGTAAAAATGATGTTGCTAAGAACAAGAACAAGTGTAAAAATGGTTAAGAAGCATATGAAAAACGACAGTTGAGGTTGTTGACCACACAAACAAGGGCAAATGAGCTTCCTAAGCAAAAAAAACAAATGCAAACGATATTCATAAGCAAAAGATCATGGGCAAAAGTGGTTGTTAAGCACATGAACAACGCTAATTGAGGTTGTTAAACAAACAAACAAGGGCAAATAAGGTTCCTCAGCACAAGAATAAATGGAAATTATGTACAAAAGCACAAGATCAAGGGCAAATTATGTTGGAAAACGCAAAAACAACGACAAATGAAATTGTTAAGCACACGAACAATTGTAAATGATGTTGCTAAGAACGAGAAGAAGTGTAAAAGAGGTTGAGAAGCATATGAACAACAACAATTAAGGTTGTTAACCACACGAACCAAGGGCAAATGAACTTCCGAAGCACAAAAACAAATGCAAATGAGGTTCATAAGTACAAGATCAAGGGCAAATTATGTTGCAAAGCAAAAGAATAACGGAAAATAAGGTTGTTATGCACAAAAAAAAACTGTAAATAATGATGCCAAGCACAAGAACAAGTGCAAAAGAGGTTAAGAAGCATATCAACAACTACAATTGAGATTGTTGAAAGCACGAAAAAGGGCAAATGACGTTTCTAAGCACAAGAATAAATGCAAATGATGTTCATGAGTACAAGATCAAAGGCAAGTTATGTTGCAAAGTGCAATAACAACGACAAATGAGGTTATTAAGCACAAGAACAAGTATAAATGATGTTGCTAAGAACAAGAACAAGTGTAAAAGAGGTTCAGCATATAAACAAGGGCAAATGAGGTTCATAAGCACAAGAACAACGCCAATTCGGGTTGTTAAGTATACAAACAAGGGCAATTGAGGTTCCTAAGCACAAGAACCAATGCAAATTAGGTTCATAAGCACAAGATCAAGGGCATAAGAAATTGTTAAGCACATGAACAATACCAATTGGGGTTGTTAAACATACAAACAAGGGCAAATGAGATTCCTAAGCACAACAACAAATGCAAATGATATTCATAAGCACAGGATCAAGGGCAAAAGAGGTTGTTAAGGACACGAACAACGCCATTTGATGTTGATAAACACATAAACAATGGCAAATCAGGTTCCTAAACTCAACCACAATTGTAACTGATGTTCATAAGCACAACATCAAGGGCAAAAGTGTTTGTTAAGCACATGAACAATGCCAATTGAGGTTGTTAAACAAACAAACAAGGGCAAATAAGGTTCCTAAGCACAAGAACAAATGCAAATTATGTTCATAAGAACAAGATCAAGGTCAAATTATGTTGGAAAGCGCAAGAACAACGACAATTGAGATTGTTAAGCACAAGAATAAGTATAAATGATGTTGCTAAGAACATGAACAAGTGTAAAAGAGGTTAAGAAGTATATGAACAAGGGCAATTGAGGTTGTTAACTACACGAACAAGGGCAAATGAGCTTCCTAAGCACATGAACAAAATACAAACGAGGTTCATAAGGACAAGATCAAGGGCAAAAGAAGTTGTTAAGCACATAAACAATGCCAATGGATTTGTTAAGCATACAAACAAAGAGAAATAAGGTTCCTAAGCACAACAACAAATGCAAATGATGTTCATAAGCACAAGATCAATGGCAAAAGTGGTTGTTAAGCACACGAACAACGCCAATTGAAGTTGTTAACCACACAAACAAGGGCAAATGTGGTTCCTAAGCACAACAACAAATGCAAATGATGTTCATAAGCAACAAATCAAGGGCTAAAGTGGTTGTTAAGCACACGAACAACGCCAATTGTGGTTGTTAAAATAACAAACAAGGGCAAATAAGGTTCCTAAGAAGAAGAACAAATGCAAATTATGTTCATCAGAACAAGATCAAGGGCAAATTATGTTGGAAAGCGCAAGAACAACGACAATTGAGATTGTTTAGCACAAGAATAAGTGTAAATGATGTTGCAAAGAACAAGAACAAGTGTAAAAGAGGTTAAGAAACATATAAACAAGGACAATTGAGGTTGTTAACCACACAAACAAGGGCAAATGAGCTTCCTAAGCACATGAACAAATGCAAACGAGGTTCATAAGCACAAGATCATGGACAAAAGAAGTTGTTAAGCACACAAAGAACGCCAATTGGATTTGTTAAGCGTACAAACAAGGGCAAATGAGGTTCCGAAGCACAAGAGCAAATGCAAATGATGTTCATAAGCACAAGATCAATGGCAAAAAAGGTTGTTAAGCACACGAACAATGCCAATTGAAGTTTTTAACCACACAAACAAGGGCAAATGTGGTTCCTAAGCACAACAACAAATGCAAATGATGTTCATAAGCACAAGATTAGGGCCTAAAGTGGTTGTTAAGCACACAAACAACGCCAATTGTGGTTGTTAAACACACAAACAAGGACAAATAAGGTTCCTAAGCACAAGAACAAATGCAAATTATGTTCATAAGAACAATATCAAGGTCAAATTATGTTAGAAAGCGCAAGAACAACGACAATTGCGATTGTTAAGCACAAAAATAAGTGCAAATGATGTTGATAAGAACAAGAACAAGTGTAAAAGAGGTTAAGAAGCATATGAACAAGAGCAAATGAGCTTCCTAAGCACTTGAACAAAATGCAAACGAGGTTCATAAGGACAAGATCAAGGGCAAAAGAAGTTGTTAAGCACATAAACAACGCCAATTGGATTTCTTAATCATACAAACAAAGGCAAATGAGGTTCCTAAGCACAACAACAAATGCAAATGATGTTCATAAGCACAAGATCAATGGCAAAAGAGGTTGTTAAGCACACGAACAACGCCAATTGAAGTTGTTAACCACACAAACAAGGGTAAATGTGGTTCCTAAGCACAACAATAAATGTAAATGATGTTCATAAGCACAAAATCAATGGCTAAAGTGGTTGTTAAGCACACGAACAACACCAATTGTGGGTGTTAAAAAAACAAACAAGGGCAAATAAGGTGCCTAAGCACAAGAACAAATGTAAATTATGTTCATAAGAACAAGATTAAGAGCAAATTATGTTGGAAAGCGCAAGAACAACGACAATTGAGATTGTTAAGCCCAAGAATAAGTGTAAATGATGTTGCTAAGAACAAGAACAAGTGTAAAAGAGGTTAAGAAGCATATGAACAAGGACAATTGGATTTCTTAACCACACAAACAAGGGCAAATGAGCTTCCTAAGCACATGAACAAATGCGAACGAGGTTCATATGCACAAGATCATGGACAAAAGAAGATATTAAGCACACAAATAACGCCAATTGGATTTGTTAAGCGTACAAACAAGGGAAAATGAGGTTCCTAAGCACAACAGCAAATGCAAATGATGTTCATAACCACAAGATCAATTGCAAAAGAGGTTGTTAAGCACACGAACAACGCCAATTGAAGTTGTTAACAACACAAACAAGGGCAAATGTGGTTCCTAAGCACAACAACAAGTGCAAATGATGTTCATAAGCACAAGATCAGGGGCTAAAGTGGTGGTTAAGCACACAAACAACGCCAATTGTGGTTGTTAAACACACAAACAAGGACAAATAAGGTTCCTAAGCACAAGAACAAATGCAAATGATGTTCATAAGCACAAGATCAAGGGCAAATTATGTTGCAATTTGCAAGAACAACGACGAATGAGATTGTTAAGCACAAGAACAAGTGAAAGTGATGTTGCTAAGAACAACTAGTGTAAAAGAGGTTAAGAAGCATATGAACAACGACAATTCAGGTTGTTGACCACACGAAGAAGGACAAATGAGCTTTCTAAGCACAATAACAAATGTAAACGAGGTTCGTAAGCACAAGACCAAGGGGAAAAGAGGCTGGTAAGCACACGAACAACGCCAATTGAGGTTGTTAAGGACACAAACAAGGGAAAATGAGGTTCTTAAGCACATTAACAAATGCAAATGAGGTTCATAAGCACAAGATCAATGGCAAAAGAAGTTGTTAAGCACATGAACAACGCCAATTGGAGTTGGTAAGCAGACAAAAATGGGCAAATGAGGTTCCTAAGCACAACAACAATTGCAAATAATGTCTATAAGCACAAGATCAAGGGCAAAAGAGGTTGTTAAGCACACAAACAATGCCAATTGAGGTTGTTAACCACACAAACAAGAGCAAATGAGGTTCCTAAGAACAACAACAAATGCAAATTATGTTCATAAGCACAAGATCAAGGGAAAAAGAGGTTTCTAAGCACAACCACAAATGCAAATGATGTTCATAAGCACAAGATCAAGGGCAAAAGTGGTTGTTAAGTACAGGAACAACGCCAATTGAGGTAGTAAAGGACACAAACTAGGAAAAATGAGGTCCTAAGCACATGAACAAATGCAAATTAGGTTCATATGCACAAGATCAAGGGTAAAAGAAGTTGTTAAGCACATGAACAACGCCAATTCTGGTTGTTAAGCATACAAACAAGGGCAAATGAGGTTCCTAAGCACAACCACAAATGCAAATGATGTTCATAAGTACAAGATCAATGACAAAAGAGGTTGTTAAGCACACGAACAACGCCATTTGAGGTTGTTAAACACACAAACAAGGACAACTGGAGTTCCTAAGCACAATGACAAATGCAAATGATATTCATAAGCATAAGATCAAAGACAAAAGAAGTTGTTAAGCGAAGGAACAACGCCAATTCAGGTTGTTAAACACACAAACAAGGACAAATAAGGTTCCTAAGCACAATAACAAATGCAAATGATGTTCATAAGCACAAGTTCAAGGGCTAAAGTGGTTTTTAAGCACACGAACAACGCCAATTGTGGTTGTTAAACACACAAACAAGGACAAATAAGGTTCCTAAGCACAGGAACAAATGCAAATGATGTTCATAAGCACAAAGATGAAGGGCAAAAGTGTTGTTAAGTACACGAACAACGCCAATTGTGGTTGTTAAACACACAAACAAGGACAAATAAGGTTCCTAAGCACAAGAACAAATGCAAATGATGTTCGTAGGCACAAGATCAAGGGCAAAAGTGGTTGTTAAGTACATGAACAAAGCCAATTGGGGTTGGTAAGCATACAAACATGGGCAAATGAGTTTCCTATGCACAACAACAATTACAAATGATGTCCATAACCACAAGATCAATGGCAAAAGAGGTGTTTAAGCACACGAACAATACCAATTGAGGTTGTTAACCACACAAACAAGGGCAAATGAGGTTCCTAAGAACAACAACAAATGCAAATGATGTTCATAAGCACAAGATCAAGGGTAAAAGAAGTTGTTAACCACACGAACAACAGCATTTGAGATTCATAAACACATAAACCAGGGCAAATGAGGTTCCTAAACACAACCACAAATGCAAATGATGTTCATAAGCACAAGATCAAGGGCAAAAGTGGTTGTTAAGAACATGAACAACGCCAATTGAGGTAGTAAAGGACACAAACAAAGACAAATGAGGTTCCTAAGCAAAACAACAAATGCAAATGATGTTCATAAGTATAAGATCAAGGGAAAAAGAGGTTGTTAAGCACACGGACAACGCCAATTGAGGTTGTTAAACACATAAACAAGGGCAACTGGAGTTCCTAAGCACAACAACAAATGCAAATGATATTCATAAGCATAAGATCAAAGGCAAAAGAAGTTGTTAAGCACAGGAACAACGCCAATTCAAGTTGTTAAATACACAAACAAAGACAAATAAGGTTCCTAAGCACAAGAACAAATACAAAAGATGTTCATAATTAAGAAGATTAAGGGCAAATTTTATTGCAATGCGCAAGGACAACGACAAAGGAGATTGTCAAGCACATGAACAAATACAAATGAGGTTCATCAACACAAGAACAAGGGCAAAAGAAGTTGTTAAGCACATGAATAACGCCAATTGGGGTTGTTAAGCATAGAAACAAGGGCAAATGAGATTCCTAAGCATAACAAAAAATGCCAATGATGTTCATAAGCACAAGATCAAGGGCAAAAGAGGTTGTTAAGCACACGAACAACGCCATTTGAGGTTGATAAACACATAAACAATGGCAAATAAGGTTCCTAAGCACAAGAACCAATGCAAATTAGGTTCATAAGCACAAGATCAATGGCAAAAGAAATTGTTAAGCACATGGACAACGCCAATTGGGGTTGTTAAGTATACAAGAAAGGGCAAATGAGATTCCTAAGCATATCAAAAAATGCCAATGATGTTCATAAGCACAAGATCAAGGGCAAAAGAGGTTGTTAAGCACACGAACAACGCCATTTGAGGTTGATAAACACATAAACAATGGCAAATAAGGTTCCTAAGCACAACCACAAATGCAAATGATGTTCATAAGCACAAGATCAAGGGCAAAAGTGGTTGTTAAACACATGAACAACGCCAATTGAGGTTGTTAAACCAACAAACAACGGCAAATAAGGTTCCTAAGCACAAGAACAAAAGCAAATTATGTTCATAAGAACAAGATCAAGGTCAAATTATGTTGGAAAGCGCAAGAACGACGACAATTGAGATTGTTAAGCGCAAGAATAATTGTAAATGATGTTGCTAAGAACAAGAACAAGTGTAAAAGAGATTAAGAGGCATATGAACAAGGGCAATTGAGGTTGTTAACCACACGAACAAGGGCAAATGAGCTTCCTAAGAACATGAACAAAATGCAAACGAGGTTCATAAGGACAAGATCAATGGCAAAAGAAGTTGTTAAGCACATAAACAATGCCAATTGGATTTGTTAAGCAAACAAACAAGGGCAAATGATGTTCCTAACCACAACAACAAATACCAATGATGTTCATAAGCACAAGATCAAGGGCAAAAGAGGTTGCAATTCGCAAGAACAATGACAAATGAGATTGTTAAGCACAAGAACAAGTGAAAGTGATGTTGCTAAGAACAACAATTAGTGTAAAAGAGGTTAAGAAGCATATGAACAACGACAATTCAGGTTCTTGACCACACGAAGAAGGACAAATGAGCTTCCTAAGCACAATAACAAATGTAAACGAGGTTCGTAAGCCCAAGACCATGGGTAAAAGAGGTTGGTAAGCACACGAACAACGCCAATTGAGGTTGTTAAGGACACAAACAAGGGAAAATGAGGTTCCTAAGCACATTAACAAATGCAAATGAGGTTCATAAGCACAAGATTAAAGGCAAAAGAAGTTGTTAAGCACATAAATAACGCCAATTGGATTTGTTAAGCGTACAAACAAGGGCAAATGAGGTTCCCAAGCACAACAGCAAATGCAAATGATATTCATAAGCACAAGATCAAGGGCAAAAGAGGTTGGTAAGCACACGAACAATGCCAATTGAAGTTGTTAATCACATAAACAAGGGCAAATGTGGTTCCTAAGCACAACAACAAATGCAAATGATGTTCGTAAGCACAAGATCAAGGGCTAAGGTGGTTGTTAAGGACACAAACAACACCAATTGTGGTTGTTCACAAACAAGGACAAATAAGGTTCCTAAGCACAAGAACAAATGCAAATGATGTTCATAAGCACAAGATCAACGACAAATTATGTTGCAAAGCGCAAGAACAACGACAAATGAGATTGTTAAGCACAAGAATAAGTGAAAATGATGTTGCTAAGAACAACAACTAGTGTAAAAGAGATTAAGAAGCATATGAACAACGACAATTCAGGTTGTTGACCACACGAAGAAAGACAAATGAGCTTCCTAAGCACACAAATGTAAATGAGGTTCGTAAGCACAAGGCCAAGGGCAAAAGAGGTTGGTAAGCACACGAACAACGCCAATTGAGGTTGTTAAGGACACAAACAAGGGAAAATGAGGTTCCTAAGCACATGAACAAATGCAAATGAGGTTCTTAAGCAGAAGATCGAGGACAAAAGAAGTTGTTAAGCACACAAACAACGCCAATTGAGGTTGTTAACCACACAAACAAGGCAAATAAGGTTCCTAAGCACAAGACAAATACAAATGATGTTCATAAGGACAAGATCAAGGGCAAATTATGTTGCAAAGCGCAAGAACAACGACAAATGAGATTGTTAAGCACAAGAACAAGTGTAAAAGAGGTTAAGAAGCATATACACAACGACAATTGAGGTTATTAGCCACACGAACAAAGGCAAATGAGCTTCCAAAGCACAAGAATAAAAGAAAATGAGGTTCATAAGCACAAGATCAAGGGCAAAAGAAGTTGTTAAGCACGTGAACAACACCAATTTGGGTTGTTAAGCATACAAACAAGTGCAAATGAGGTTCCTAAGCACAACAACAAATGCAAATGATGTTCATAAGCACAAGATCAAGGGCAAAAGTGGTTGTTAAGCACACGAACAACGCCAATTGAGGTTGTTAACCGCGCAAACAAGGGCAAATAATGTTCCTAAGCACAAGAATAAATGCAAATGATGTTCATGTGCACAAGATCAACGGCAAATTATGTTGCAAAGTGCAAGAAGAACGACAAATGAGGTTGTTAAGCACAAGAACATGTGTAAATGATGTTGCTAAGAACAAGAACAAGTGTAAAAGAGATTAAGAAGCATATGAACAACAACAATTGAGGTTGTTAAGCACACGAACAATGGCAAATGAGCTTCCTAAGCACAAGAAGACATGCAAATGAGGTTCATAAGTACAAGATCAAGGGCAAAAGTGGTTTTTAAGCACACGAACAACGCCAGTTGAGGTTGTTAAACACACAAACAAGGGAAATAACGCTCCTAAGCACAAGAACAAATGCAAATGATGTTCATATGCACAAGATCATGGGCAAATTTTGTTGCAAAGTGCAAGAACAATGAAAAATGAGATTGTGAAGCACAAGAACAAGTGTAAATGATGTTGCTAACAACGAGAACAAGTGTAAAAGAGGTTAAGAAGCATATGAACATCGAACGTTGAGGTTGTTAACCTCAATAACAAGGGCAAATGTGCTTCCTAAGCACAAGAATAAATGCAAATGAGGTTCATAAGCACAAGATCATGGGCAAAAGAAGGTGTAAAGCACATAAACAACGCCAATTGGATTTGTTAAGCATACAAACAAGGGCAAATGAGGTTCCTAAGCACAAGAACAAATGCAAATGATGTTCATAAGCACAAGATCAAGGGCTAAAGTGGTTGTTAAGGACATAAACAACGCCAATTGTGGTTGTTAAACACACAAACAAGAACAAATAAGGTTCCTAAGCACAAGAACAAATGCAAATGATGTTCATAAGCACAAGATCAAGGGCAAATTATGTTGCAAAGCGCAAGAACAACGACAAATGAGATTGTTAAGCACAAGAACAAGTGCAAATGATGTTGCAAAGAACAACAACTAGTGTAAAAGAGATTAAGAAGCATATGAACGACGACAATTAATGTTGTTGACCACACGAAGAAAGGCAAATGAGGTTCGTAAGCATACGAACAACGCCAATTGAGGTTGTTAAGGACACAAACAAGGGAAAATAAGGTTCCTAAGCACATGAAAAAATGCAAATGAGGTTCTTAAGCACAAGATCAAGGACAAAAGAAGTTGTTAAGCACACGAACAACGCCAATTGAGGTTGTTAACCACACAAACAAGGTCAAATAAGGTTCCTAAGTACAAAAACAAATGCAAATGATGTTCATAAGCACAAGATCAAGGGGCAAATTATGTTGCAAAGCGCAAGAACAACGACAAATGAGATTGTTAAGCACAAGAACAAGTCTCAATGATGAAGCTAAGAAGGAGAAAAAGTGTAAAAGAGGTTAAGAAGCATATACACCACGACAATTGAGGTTGTTAACCACACGAACAAAGGCAAATGAGCTTCCAAAGCACAAGAATAAAAGAAAATGAGGTTCATAAGCACAAGATCAAGGGCAAAAGAAGTTGTTAAGCACGTGAACACCAATTGGGGTTGTTAAGCATACAAACAAGGGCAAATGAGGTTCCTAAGCACAACAACAAATGCAAATGATGTTCATAAGCACAAGATCAAGGGAAAAAGTGGTTGTTAAGCACACGAACAACACCAATTGAGGTTGTTAACCGCACAAACAAGGGCAAATAATGTTCCTAAGCAAATAATGTTCATGAGCACAAGATCAACGGCAAATTATGTTGCAAAGTGCAAGAACAACGACAAATGAGGTTGTTAAACACAAGAACAATTATAAATGATGTTGCTAAGAACAAGAACAAGTGTAAAAGAGGTTAAGAAGCATATGAACAAAAACAATTGCGATTGTTAAGCACATGAACAATGGCAAATGAGCTTCCTAAGCACAAGAAGAAATGCAAATGAGGTTCATAAGCACAAGATCATGGGCAAAAGAAGTTATTCAGCACATGAACAACGCCAATTGGGGTTGTTAAGCACACAAACATTGGCAAATGAGGTTCCAAAGCACAAAAACAAATGCAAAAGATGTTCATAAGTACAAGATCAATGGCAAATTATATTGCAATGCGCAAGGACAACGACTAAGGAGATTGTTAAGCACATGAACAAATGTAAATGAGGTTCATAAGCACAAGATCAAGGGCAAAAGAAGTTGTTAAGCACATGAACAACGCCAATTGGGGTTGTTAAGCACACAAACAATGGCAAATGAGGTTCCAAAGCACAACAACAAATGCAAATGATGTTTATAAGCACAAGATCAAGGGGCACACGAACAACTAAAATTGAGGTTGGTAAACACATAAACAAGGGCAAATGTGGTTCCTAAGCACAAGGTCAAGGGCAAAAGTGGTTGTTAAGCACACGAACAACGCCAATTGAGGTTGTTAAACACACAAAGAAGGACAAATAAGGTTCCTAAGCACAAGAACAAATGCAAATGATGTTCATAAGCACAAGATCAAGGGCAAATTATGTTACAAACGCAAGAACAACGACAAATGAGATTGTTAAGCACAAGAACAAGTGAAAATGATGTTGTTAGGAACAACAACTAGTGTAAAAGAGATCAAGAAGCATATGAACGACGACAATTAAGGTTGTTGTCCACACGAACAAGGGCAAATGACATTCCTAAGCACAAGAACAAATGCAAACGAGGTTCATAAGCACAAGATCAAGGGCACAAGAGGTTGGTAAGCACACGAACAGCGCCAATTGAGGTTGTTAACGACACAAACAAGGGAAAATGAGGTTCCTCAGAACATGAACAAATGCAAATGTGGTTCACAAGCACAAGATCAAGGGCAAAAGAAGTTGTTAAGCATAGGAACAACGCCAATTGGGGTTGTTAAGCATACAAACAAGGGCAAATGAGCTTCCTAAGCACAACAACAAATGCAAATGATGTTAATAAGCACAACATCAAGGGCAAAAGTGGTTGTTAATCACACGAACATCGCCAATTGAGGTTGTTAACCGCACAAACAAGGGCAAATAATGTTCCTAAGCACAACAACAAATGCAAATGATGTCCATAAGCACAATATCATGGGCAAAAGAGGTTGTTAAGCACACGAACAAAGCCAATTGAGGTTGTTAACCACACAAATAAGGGCAAATAAGGTTCCTAAGCACAAGAACAAATGCAAATGATGTTCGCACAAGATCAAGGGCAAATTATGTTGCAAAGCGCAAGAACAACGACAAATGAGATTGTTGAGCACAAGAACAAGTCTAAATGATGATGCTAAGAACGAGAACAAGTGTAAAAGAGGTTAAGAAGCATATACACAACGACTATTGAGGTTGTTAACCAGACGAACAAAAGCAAATGAGCTTCCAAAGCGCAAGAACAAAAGAAAATGAGGTTCATAAGCACAAGATCAAAGGCAAATTATGTTGCAAAGTGCAAGAATAACAACAAATGAGGTTGTTAAGCACAAAAATTTTTGTAAATGATGTTGCTAAGCCCAAGAACAAGAGCCAAAGAGGTTAAGAAGCATAGAACAACTACAATTAAGATTGTTGAGAACACAAAAAAGGGCAAATGACATTCATAAGCACAAGAATAAATGCAAATGATGTTCATAAGCACAAGAATAAATGCAAATGATGTTCATAAGCACAAGATCAAGGGCAAATTATGTTGCAAAGTGTGATAACAACAACAAATGAGGTTGTTAAGCACACGAACCTTGGCAAATGAGCTTCCTAAACACAAGAACAAATGCAAACGAGGTTCATAAGCACAAGATCAAGGGCAAAAGAAGTTGTTAAACACATGAACAAACAAGGGCAAATAAGGTTGTTAAGCATACAAACAAGGGCAAATGAGGTTGCTAAGCACAACAACAAATGCAAATATTGTTCAAAAGCACAAGATCAACGGCAGAAAAGGTTGTTAAGCACAGGAACAATGCCAATTGAGGTTGTTAAACACATAAACAAGGGCAATTGAGGTTCCTAAGCACAAGATCAAGGACAAAAGTGGTTGTTAAGCACACGAACAACACCAATTGAGGTTGTTAAACACACAAACAATGGCAAATAAGGTTCCAAAGAACAAAAACAGATGCAAATGATGTTCATAAGAACAAGATCAAGGGCAAATTATGTTGCAAAGCACAAGAACAACGACAAATGAGATTTTTAAGCACAAGAACAAGTGTATATGATGTAGCAAAGAGCAACAACAAGTGTAAAAGAGGTTGAGAAGCATATGAACAACGACAATTGAGGTTGTTAACCACACGAAAAAGGGCAAATGAGCTTCCTAAGCACAAGAACAAAAGCAAACGAGGTTCGTAAGCACAAGATCATGCGAAAAAGATGTTGGTAAGCACACGAACAACGCCAATTGAGAGTGTTCAGGACACAAACAAGGGAAAATGATGTTCCTAAGCACATGCACAAATGCAAATGAGGTTCATAAGCGCAAGATCAAGGGCAAAAGAAGTTGTTAAGCACATGAACAACGCCAATTGGAGTTGTTAAGCATACAAACAAGGGCAAATGAGGTTCCTAAGCACAACAACAAAGGCAAATGTTGGTACAAGATCAAGGGCAAAAGAGATTGTTAAGCACACAAACAACGCCAATTGTGTTTGTTAAACACACAAACAAGGGCAGATAAGGTTCCTAAGCACAAGAACAAATGCAAATGATGTTCATAAGAACAAGATCATGGGGAAATTTTGTTGCAAAGCGCAAGAACAACGAAAAATAAGATTGTTAAGCACAAGAACAAGTGTAAATGATGTTGCTAACAACAAGAACAGGTGTAAAAGAGGTTAAGAAGCATATGAACATCAACAATTGAGGTTGTTAACCACACTAAAAAGGGCAAATGAGCTTCCTAAGCACAAGAATAAATGCAAATGAGGTTCATAAGCACAAGATCAAGGGCAAATTATGTTGCAAAGCGCAAGAATAACGACAAATGAGGTTGTTAAGCATAAAAAAAATGGTAAATGATGTTGCTAAACACAAGATCAAGGGAAAAAGAGGTTAAGAAGCATATGAACAACTACAATTGAGGTTGTTAAGAACACGAAAAAGGGCAAATGATGGTTATAAGTACAAGATCAAGGGCAAATTATGTTGCAAAGTGCAAGAACAACAACAAATGAGGTTGTTAAGCCCAAGAACAAGTGTAAATGAGGTTGCTAAGAATAAGAACAAGTGTATAAATTGGTTATGAAGCATGTGAACAATGACAATTATTGTTGTTAAGCACACGAACAAGGGAAAATGAGCTTCTTAAGCACAAGAACAATGCAAACGAGGTTCATAAGCACATGATCAAGGGCAAAAGAGGTTGTTAAGTCCACGAACAATGCCTATTGAGGTTGTTAAGCACACAAACAAGGGCAAATGAGGTTCCTAAGCTCAAGAACAAATGTAAATTTGGTTCATAAGCACAAGATCAAGGGAAAAAGAAGTTGTTAAGCACAACAACAAATACAAATGATGTTCATAAGCACACGATCAAGGGAAAAAGAGGTTGTTAAGCACACGAACAATGCCAATTGAGTTTGTTAAACAGACAAACATGGGCAAATGAGGTTCCTAAGTACAACAACAAATGCAAATGATGTTCATAAGCACTGGATCAAGGGCAAAATTTGTTGTTAAGCACACAAATAACGCCAATTGAGGTTGTTAAAAACACAAACAAGGTCAAATAAGGTTCCTAAGCACAAGAACAAATGCAAATGATGTTCATAAGCACAAGATCAAGGGCAAATTATGTTGCAAAGCGCAAAAACAATGACAAATGAGATTGTTAAGCACAATAACAAGTGAAAATGATGTTGCTAAGAACAACAACTAGTGTAAAAGACGTTAAGAAGCATATGAACAAAGACAATTAAGGTTGTTGACCACACGAACAAGGGCAAATGAGTTTCCTAAGCACGAAAACAATGCAAACGAGGTTCATAAGCACAAGATCAAGGGCAAAAGCGGTTGGTAGGCCCACGAACAATGCCAATTGAGGTTGTTAACGACACAAACAAGGCAAAACGAGGTTCCTCCAAACATGAGCAAATGTAAATGAGGTTCATAAGCACATGAACAACGCCAATTGGGGTTGTTAAGCATACAAACAAGGGCAAATGAGGTTCCTAAGCACAACAACAAATGCAAATGATGTTCATAAGCACAAGATCAAGAGCAAAAGAGATTGTTAAGCACATGAGCAACGCCAATTGAGATTGTTAAACACACAAACAAGGGCAAATAAGGTTCCTAAGCACAACAACAAATGGAAATGATGTCCATAAGCACAAGATCAAGGGCAAAAAAGGTTGTTAAGCACACGAACAGCGGCAATTGAGGTTGTTAACCACACAAACAAGGGCAAATAAGGTTCCTAAGCACAACAACAAATGCAAATGATGTTCATAAGCACAAGATCAAGAGCAAAAGAGGTTGTTAAGCACATGAACAACGCCAATTGAGATTGTTAAACACACAAACAAGGGCAAATAAGGTTCCTAAGCACAACAAGAAATGCAAATGATGCTCATAAGCACAAGATCAAGGGTAAACTATGTTGCAAAGCGCAAGAACAACGACAAATGAGATTGTTACGCACAAGAACAAGTCTAAATGATGATGCTAAGAACGAGAACAAGTGTAAAAGAGGTTAAGAAGCATATACACGACTATTGAGGTTGTTAACCACACGAACAAAGGCAAATGAGCTTCCAAAGCACAAGAACAAAAGAAAATGAGGTTCATAAGCACATGATCAAAGACAAATTTTGTTGCAAAGCACAAGAATAACAACAGATGAGGTTGTTAAGCACAAAATTTTTTCTAAATGTTGTTGCTAAGCACAAGAACAAAGGCCAAAGAGGTTAAGAAGCATATGAACAACTACAATTGAGATTGTTAAGAACACAAAAAAGGGCAAATGATGTTCATAAGCACAAGAATAAATGCAAATCATGTTCATAAGCACAAGATCAAGGGCAAATTATGTTGCAAAGTGCGATAACAACGACAAATGAGGTTGCTAAGCACAAGAACACGTGTATATGATTTAGCAAAGAACAACAACAAGTGTAAAAGAGGTAAAGAAGCATATGAACAACGACAATTGAGGTTGGTAACCACACGAACAAGGGCAAATGAGCTTGGTAACCACACGAACAAGGGCAAATGAGCTTCCAAAGCACAAGAACAAAAGCAAACGAGGTTCATAAACACAAGATCAAGGGCAAAAGATGTTGGTAAGCACACGAACAACGCCAATTGAGGTTATTAAAAACACAAACAAGGGAAAATGATGTTCCTAAGCACATGGACAAATGCAAATGAGGTTCATAAGTGCAATATCAAGGGCAAAAGAAGTTGTTAAGCACATGAACAACGCCATTTGGGTTTGTTAAGCATACAAACAAGGGCAAATGAGGTTTCTAAACACAACAACAAAGGCAAATGATGTTTATAAGCACAAGATCAAGGGCAAAAGAGGTTGTTAAGCACACGAACAACGCCAATTGAGGTTGTTAAACACACAAACATGGACAAATAAGGTTACTAAGCGTAAGAACAAATGCAAATGATGTTCAGAAGCACAAGATCAAGGGCAAATTATGTTGGATAGCGCATGAACAAACAAGGGCAAATGTTGTTCCTAAGCACATAAACAAATTCAAATGAGGTTTATAAAAACAAGATCAAGGGCAAAAGAAGTTGCTAGGCACATGAACAACGCCAATTGGGGTTGTTAAGCATACAAACAAGGGTAAATGAGGTTCCAAAACACAACAACAAATCCAAATGATGTTCATAAGCACAAGATCAAGGGCAAAACAGGTTGTTAAGCATACGAACAACGCCAATTGAGGTTGTTAACTGCACAAACAAGGTCAAATGGGCACAAGTGGTTGTTAAGCACACGAACAACGCCAGTTGAGGTTGTTAATCACACAAACAAGGGCAAATAAGGTTCCTAAGCACAAGAACAAATGCAAATGATGTTCATAAGCACAAGATCATGGGGAAATTTTGTTGCAAAGCGCAAGAACAACAAAAAATGAGGTTGTTAAGCACAAAAAAAATGGTAAATGATGTTGCTAATCACAAGAACAAGGGCAAAAGACGTTAAGAAGCATATGAACAACTACAATTGAGGTTGTTAAGAACACGAAAAAGGACAAATGACGTTCCTAAGCACAAGAATAAATGCAAATGATGTTTATAAGCACAAGATCAAGGGCAAATTATGTTGCAAAGGGCAAGAACAACTACAAATGAGGTTATTAAGCCCAAGAACAAGTGTAAATGATGTTGCTAAGCATACGAAGCATATGAACAACGACAATTGTTGTTGTTAAGCACACGAACAAAGGAAAATGAGCTTCCTAAGCACAAGAACAAATGCAAACGAGGTTCATAAGCACATGATCAAGGGCAAAAGAGGTTGTTAAGCCCGCAAACAACGCCTATTGAGGTTGTTAAGCATACAAACAAGGACAAATGAGGTTCTTAAGCTCAAGAACAAATGTAAATTAGGTTCATAAGCACAAGATCAAGGGAAAAAGTTGTTAAGCACATGAACAACGCCAATTGGGGTTGTTGAGCATTCAAACAGGGGCAAATGAGGTTCCTAAGCACAACAACATATACAAATGATGTTCATAAGTACAAGATCAAGGGCAAAAGAGGTTGTTAAGCACACGAACAATGCCAATTGAGTTCTTTAAACACAAAAACATGGGCAAATGAGGTTCCTAAGTACAAAAACAAATGCAAATGATGTTCATAAGCACAGGATCAAGGGCAAAAGTGGTCGTTAAGCACACAAACAACGTCAATTGAGGTTGTTAAAAACACAAACAAGGTCAAATAAGGTTCCTAAGAACAAGTGCAAATGCAAATGATGTCCATAAGCACAAGATCAAGGGTAAATTATGTTGCAAAGCGCAAAAACAACGATAAATGAGATTGTTAAGCGCAAGAACAAGTGTTAAATGATTTTGCTAAGAACAAGAACAAGTGTAAAAAAGGTTGCTAAGCACACGAACTAATGCAAATAATGTTGATAATCACAAGAACAATGACAAATGAGATTTTTAAGCACAAGAACAACCGCAAATGGGGTTGCTAAGTACAATAACAATGACAAATGAGCTTTTTTTTCCCACAATAAGATTGAGAAATGCGTTTGCTAAGCACAAGAATTAGGGCAAAAGTGCTTGATAAGTACATGTACAACAGCAAATGAGGTTGTTAAGCATCAGAACTATGGCAAATGAGGTTGTTAAACACAAGAACTAATGCAAATGATGTTGCTTTGCACAAGAACAAGGGAAATTAGGTTGCTAAGCACAAGAACAAGGGCAAATGAGGTTGCTAAGCATATGAACTAATGCAAAAATGATGGTGATAATCACAAGAACAATTTCAAATGAGGTTTTTAAGCACAAGAACAAGAGCAAATAAAGTTCCTAAGCAAAAAAAACAATACTAATGAGGTTGATAAGCAGAAGATTATTTGCAAATGAGCTTTCTTTGCACAACAATATTGAGAAATGTGCTTGCTAAACACAAGAACAAGAGTAAAGGTGGTTGATAAGTACAAGAACAATAACAAATGAGACTGGTAAGTACAAAAAAAATAACAAATGAGGTTGTTAAGCGCAAAAATAAGGACAAATAAGGTTCATAAGCACAAGAACAAATGCAAATGAGGTTGATTAGCACAAGACCAAGGGCAAATGTTGTTGCTAAGTACAAGAACAACCGAAAATGAGTTTGCTAAGCACAAAAAAGATGACAAATGAGTTTTCTTTGTAGAAGAACATTGGCAAATGGGAAAAGTGGTTGATAAGCACAAGAACCACAACAAATAGGGTTGCTAAGCATAAACACAATGACAAATGATGTTGTTAAGCACAATAACTAATGCAAATGATGTTGTCAGTCTCAAGAATAATGACAAATGAGGTTGCTAAGCACAAGAATAAGACCAAATGAGGCCTTAAGTACAAGAACAAGGGCAAATGAGGTTATTAATCCTAAGAACAAATGCAAATGATGTTGCTAAGTACGAAAACAATTAGAAATGAAGTTGCTAAGTACAAGAACAAAGTCAAATGACGTTCGTATGAACAAGAACAAGGGAAAAGGAGGTTATTAAGTACAATAACATCCACAAATGGGGTTGCTAAGCACAACGTAAGGGCAAATAAGCTTTCTTTGCACAAGAACATTGATAAATGCTTTTGCTAAGCCCAATAACAAAGGCAAAAGAGGTTGACAAGTACAAAAATAACAACAAAACCATGTCGAGTATAGGCCGATTTTTTCTCTTTGCTACGCCATTTTGTTGTGGTGAATAAGGGGCTGTTAAAAACCTTCTAATACCTTTCTCTTCACAGAATTTCATAAACTTTTTTGATATAAATTCACCACCTCTATCGGACCTCAACCCCTTTATGCGCATTCCGCTCAAATTTTCAACAAACATTTTAAATTTCGTAAAAACTGAAAAGCCTCTAATTTTTCCTTCAAAAAATAAATCCAAGTTCTTCGGAAATATTCATCAATGAAAGTATTAAAATATCAATGATTACCAAAAGAGTTTGGAGTAATTATACTACATATATCGGTATGAACAAATTCAAGCATCTTCTTTGCACGATAACTTGCTTCCTTCGGAAAAGAATTTTGTTGGTGCTTTCCTAACACACAAGCTTCACAAAATTTTTCATAGTGGACTATTTTTGGTATACCCTTCACCATTCTTTTATTTGCTAATTCTTTCAAACCACCAAAATTTAGATGACCAAACTGCAAATGCCATAACCAAGTTTTATCATCTACACATGTCTTTAAATATTTTGCTTCAACATTCACCAAATTTAATTTAAACATGCGGTTTTTGGTCATTTCTACTTGAGCTAGCAACCGACTATTTTGGTCCCTCAAGTAAAATATTCGTTATTTCATAAAAATCGTGTAACCATGTTTCAACAATTGACCCAAACTCAAAATATTACTCCTCATCTCCAGAACATAATAAACATTAGAGATAAACCTCTCATTTCCATATTTACATTGAAAAAGAATTTTACCTTGACCTTTAACTTGCACTTTTGAGGCATCTCCAAATGCATGACCATCCACAATATCTTTAAGTTATATAAACAAGTGCTTGTAGCCACACATATGATTGCTTGCACCGATGTCCAAATACCACACTGAATCATTGTTCGCATCGGCTTCCTTGCTTTCTAGCAATAATACTCCATCATCCTTCTCATTATAATAACATTTTGCTGCATTGTGCCTATATTTTTTACAATTATAACATTGAATATTGTACTTAATTAATTTTCCTCTTCCTCATCCTCGTCCTCCGTCGTACGAGTTTTGTTGGTTCTTCTCTTTCTTGTTCTCATGATATTGATCTTGTCCTCTACCACGGCCTCTGCTACAGCCGTCACGTCCTCTGCCGCGATTATCTTCACCACTGTCTATTTTTTTTTCTTTGGTTATCGCCTTGGCTTGAAGTGTTTCCTCCAACACTTCTTGCTTCTTTTTCTTCTTTCTCTATTCATAAGCTTCTAAGGAACTTGAAAGCTCATCTATGGTTAATTCTGCCAAGTTTTTCGACTCTTCTATTGCACACACCACATTCTCAAAATCTTCAGTTAAAGACTGAAGTATTTTCTCTACTACTCGACCATTGGTTAGAATCTTACCATTTCTCTTCAATTGATTGGCAATGGTTTGTACCCTCATGATGTAGTCAAATACACCTTCCGTCTCCTTCATTTTCATCGCTTCAAGCTCACCGTGAAGAGTTTGTAGGCACTCTTGTTTGACTCGCTCAGCACCTTTGTATGCATTCTCGAGTATCTCAAATGTCGCATTTGAAGTTGTTGCACCTGCAATTTTCTCAAAACTAGATTTATCAACTGCTTGAAATAAGAGGTAAAGTGCGGTTTTGTCTTTCATATGTGTTTATTTCAACGCCCTCAATTGATTCACTGTCTGATTGCCCGTAGCAGCCGGCTCTTCATAGCCGACTTCGACTACTTCCCACGTATCTTGCGCACCGAGCAAAGCCTTCATTTGTATACTCCAATTATCATAATTATTCTTTGTAAGACGCATCAATGGAACTTGTCCCAACAATGTTACCGCGGAGCTTGCATGGCTCTGATGCCAATTTGTTAGTATTTGATGAAAACTTAATATATTTAATAGTGGAAGAGAGAACACTCAATAGAATAAATTTAATTTGTATTATTAATATTCTCTTACTCTCTTACATGCAAAAGACTCCTTACACATTACATACATCCACAGGAACTTTCTACACACTCAACTATCACTAAATAACATTTAAACCTCTCATTAACTCTTTCTATTTCGTATATACGTTTTTCATCTTTCAAGACAACCTAGAAGACACAACATGACTTCTAGAGAACTCCAATACATTCATAAAAATTTTAGAAGGTTCCAATAATTAACTAATACATTTGACCAAGTAATTAAGTTTTTTAATTTCTAACACTTAATGAGTACATACCATATAATTTATCTTAATTATTTTCTTTATTTTAGCGATTAATCAAATTATATTCGTTTATATTGTTTGCATTTTCTAATGAGAAATTAATGTGTTGAATAATAAGTTAATTTTATTATAATATTCGAATTATGTATCCGAATTATATTCGTATATGTTAATATCTGATCCGTATATGTTTAATATCCGATCTGTATCCGTATATGTATCTGTTTCATATTCGATCCGTATCTTATCTGTTTAATATCCTATTTGTATTTGTATATGAAAAATAAAAACGAATGCAGATATAATTTTAACACTATCCGATTCATATCTAATCCGTTTGCACCCCTACTAGAGAGCTCCTTATATAGAGTAGATCTATACATTTTTTTAATATATGTAATTTGTACCACTCCAAAATTATTCATTCACTTATAGGTATTATTTTTCATAGTAAATAATTTCCACCTCTAAAAGTTTGAATATTTTGTAATAGCTTCATGTTTTAAATTTGAGGCATCAAATTTTGTTTCTTTGAAATTATGAAAAAAAAAATCGTTGAATTTTGTCTCATGGAAATAAATAATTAATTCGAGTAGTCAAATTTGTTAGTACAAAGAATTTAGAATTTCGAGCTAAAAATACTAAAATGAAGAAATTTACATTTTCTAAATATCATGAAATTAATTTTGATTGAACCATTAAAACATGATTCTTAGCTTCACAATTTGAAAAATAAATATTAAAATATATATGAAAGAAGTTGAAAAATAAATGCTAAAAATATGAAAAATAATTAAAAGTGAGGGGATGTAAAAGAGGCGGCAGGGAATGGTAAAAAAGCAAGATCACATGACTGACAAGGATATTGTGTTGCAAAATTAAGATGCAAGGGTACATTGTTTCAACTTTCGAAAAAGAAGAGGACGTTTTGTGAAGTTTTCCTAATTTTTTAGGTTGGGATCCATTAATAATAAATTAGTTTGGAAATCTTTATAATTATTCAAATACAATATTTTAAAATGATAAAATATATATATATATATATATATATATATATATATATATATATATATATATATATATATATATATATATATATATATAATTTATACTTCAGCATATCATATACATGAAAAATAATAAATTTTATGCAAGTTTCACATTTTTTTTCAAAAGTAAGAAGTTAACAACAATTCATATTTAACATTATTGAATGAAATAATTTAAATTGCATAAAACTTGATACTTAAACAATCTATAAGAAATACAACATGTTTAGAAACTTATTTCTATTTTTGTTGAAGTCTTTTAACATGATTTAAGAAACTCTGATTAAAAATTGATACTACAAGAATATGTGAGTATTTGCGAGGGTAATTAACAAAATGATCATTGTCGAGTGTAAGACGATAAAATAAATTAATTCATAACGTTATTATTGACGGGAGTATCCGTGAAGATATGTTAAGCAGATACTCACTTATACATTACCGGTCATATTTTTTACTATTATAGTCAACAGAAACTAACATATATAGTACTAATTTAAAATCATGTGGTGATTGACATGTGTAGGTCTACGAACTTGTATTTAAAAATAATCAATTAATCGATGATCATATACAAACTTTATACTCAATCCATTATAGGCGGTGTTTCTAACGATCGATTTTTTTTTTTTGGGTTCCCAGATTAATTATATGCGAAGAAAGAGAGACGCCTGTAGAAAAGAAATAAATTTGATTTTGATTTCCTAATTAATTATATGTTACAACAGAGCTCCTTAATTATATAGAGTAAATTCATATACATATTTTTTTACGGTTAATTTTCCAGATACCCTTCAACTCTTTTAAATTTTTTTTATCTATCCCTCTAGAGTTCAATATTTTATGTATGACCTCTAACTCTTCAAAAAAATTCTTATTTATCTTAGATTAATTCATATGTATTAATTCTTTTTGGAAGTTCTCAAACTAATAATATATATTTACTTTCAAATAGAATGGCAAACATACCCCTGAGATTAATAATTTAATACCCGTAATCTTTCCTCTCCCAAGTATTTAAATAATAAAAGCATGTGAAAAGGCTATTTATATATATAAAATAATTTCTAGAAATTTATCAAGAAAAGATCTCAATAAAAAAAATTCTGCAATCGCTAATGGATAATTACAACTCGAGCATGATCACACATTATTCGTTGAGGAAATTAATAGAATCAAGCTGATTATATAATTTATTAATTTTTATGCTTTTGTTCACTTGATTGAATGCTCATGGGATTATTAATAAGCGACTTGGAGCCACGATTAACAAGAAAAATTAAGGATTTGACAATTCCATCTCAAATATTGAATTTTCAAAGAAACTTGCAGTGAATAGAATATGATATTAAGGTGGAACTCTCCTTATGGAGATGCTGAGCGCTTTTACTGCAATGTATTAATTTACTTGCTTACTCTTCGCAAGCTTTGAACATGTCTCCTCTAGAATTATCAGTGAGATTCTAATTTTAATTTGGAGTCGGATTTGGTGGCAGGTTTCTAAACCTTCAAAGAGGAGAAAGTGCTAATCACTCAGAGTTAATTTAGGAATCCATGACTTATTGTCAGGAGCGGATGCGGGATTCTGATCAGGATAGGATAAGAAATCATTGAATCAGATTTAAATAAATAATCAAATCCAAACCCACTAGATAATCGGGTATTAGATAAAAAAAAATTGATAACAAAAATAACAGAATAATATTCTAACACAAATTAATTCATAACTTTTAGATAATCAACTATTTAGGATAGGGCAAAAATTCAAAACTCCGTCTTTATAAATTAGTTTTGAATTTCTAGAATAAAACAGTTGTCCTACTCTGTGCTACAGTAGATCCGCCCCTGCTTATTGTATCTGCCCATGCAGAATAATCCCATCAATGGACACAGAGAGAGAAGAGAAAGAAGCGGTGTGTTCTTTTAATTTCTGAGGGTATTTTGGCCCATTTTTTAAAACCAAATATTAATTATGATTCCCTATATTATTTGATCTGGATAAATATTCTTATTATTGTTAGGGAGAAATAAAGAAATATGTTGAAGAGTTGGACGATATATATAATATATTGAACTCTCGGAGAAGAAATAAGAAAGCCAAGACAAGTTGCAAGGCAAATGAGAAATTAATCCTATTTTTTACCCACACACACGAAATAAATACATACGATCGTATTCGAATTCAACTCCATAAATTGCTCAAATTATTATGTTGAGAGCTCACAAATCTCTACATCAAATTATGATGAGTAAAAAGGTTTTTGAGTCAAGAAAGATCTTTTATTCTTTTCTGTTTTCATAAATTTTAGTTCAAAGTTGAATTTTAGACTTGTGAGTTAAACTCAGGTTCAAGGGGCAGTGCTAGTGAAGTTGAGTCTGATAATGTACCAGACTAATAGTGGCCAATGTGATAGATGCTATGTCATCCGCTGCACAGGTTTTTGCTGACTTGGGGCCCGCATGCAGGGGCGGGCCCACTTTGTGCCGGGTGACAACCGTCCACCCTGGATTTTAAAATTCAATGAAAAATACGAGTCTGGTACTATTTTGCTCTTCTTTGGAAATTATTTTGCTCATTTCTGAAACTGGAAAGAATATCAGACCAGTTCAAAAACACTGTTAATGAAATTTTTTGTTGTTTTATAGAAATTTTATAGAAATTTACGAGTCCGTACTAAGTTTGTTGGTTTTTAATATGTAAAATGATATTACTCTGTTGTTTTTATTATATTAGAGTATATTATTTTTATCTAGTATTCGATTAGTTAATAAGTTTGAATACAATAAGCTATTTGAATCCAATTTCTTCTCCCATCCGGCCCTGCCTACATGGTACATTTAGTTAAAGTTTGTGCCTACCTTTAATTTCTCATATTAATCTTGGAGGAAATTATGTAATAAGACACTGACTCTTATCTGATTTTCTGGCCCAAGGCCCAAATTTCAAATCAATATAGGTTTGATTATTGCACTAGATGCTTCCTGGTATACTATATAGGAACAAAATTTTGTATATAAGATGAAGCAAATCTGCTAAAAAACTATGTTTGTTGTAATATATTTTATTGTCTTTTGTAAATTAAGAGCAAAAAACTATCTTTTGATGTGGAAAAATGTTATCTGGTGTATATTCCTGAAAAAAAAATGATTTATGGAGTTTTTTTTTTTCCATAGCCCCACTCTCTGAAAATAAAGAAATTAGGAGAACTTGTTTTCATTTTATGATTGGTTCTTAGAAATCTTAATTAGTTTGTATGCTATATATTTTAATGTTTTTTTTTTCCTTTTTTCCTTTTTTTCTTTTTTCCTTCTGTTTTTGGTGTACTCTCACCACGTTCCGCCATTGAATTGCATTTTGGAAGTACAGATTCCTTTCAAAATTAAGAGCAAAAAAACCACCCATTGAGACCAATATATAGGTTCGTAGAAATCGGTTATTGTTTGGTAAATTATAAATTAAACAAAATCTGGAGTTCGTAAGGGCATCTTTTTAAAAATCTCCATGCTTGGTTACAAGTTACAACCTGGAAATTAATAAGGAAAATTTTGCTAGCTCGATCTTTTACTTTAATTAATAGTTACTCATAATTACTGGGAACCATCTCACGCTCATAACATGTTCAATGTTATTTTATCTTTAGTTATATATTGCAAACAATGACATGATTTTCTTCTTCATAATATCATCGATATGTTATTCGTCAAATGGTCTATAGTGTTGAATTAACATGACATGCCGTATGCGTATTTTTGAACTGACGCGATTCTCAAATAAGTGAAAAAGAAATACAAACATAGAACTCCAGAAAAAAAAAAAAAAATTAAAGCCTAGAAACAAGTCTCATACGGTCAGACCAACATTCAAAGTTTCAAACATATAATTAACAAACTACAAATCTCCAAAAGATGACAAAGGACGTCATGACAAAGGACCAAAAAGACAACTAAATGTCTCTACTCTAAAGTGAACCAATTTTCTACGACTCAAATGACTAAAAACCTTACAAATTAAAAACACCATACATTCATTAAGCGAAGACCAACACCATAACAGGTAGTCCCACAAAAACACCATAACCGACTTTGTACCTGAAAGTGGTACTAGAATGGTGTTGATGTGATGGGCTCGACTCGGGTCCAGGAGAAGACACTGGCGCTCCTGATGGGCTCATGCCTTCAGTCCATGCCATGACCCGCACAATCATCCTCTGGCCCGCAGAACAGTGCCCCGGCTTGCCACTTATGAAGTAGAAGAATCCGACACGGTCAAACTCAAAGGTCGAATTGCCGTCAGTGAACATGATGATCGGATTAGATGCGTCACAACTCTTGTAATCATCACGGTTGACAAGTAGCACCGAGTCATTCTCATACTTGAAATCTGCAAAAAAATTGACAATATCACAGAGGAAAAATATATACATAGAAATTTAGGGTTAGAACTTAGAAGAGTTAGCACATACACAAGGAGTCGCCGACATGGATGTGGGTGCGCAGGGCCCAGTGATTATAATTGGACTCTGGCTGGTTGCCTTCTGTTGGAACGGTCCAGCCTACGGGCCCACCAACAGTGAACTGGTACGCGAATGCAGTGTTGAAGAGAAAGAGGGAAGTAACGAGGGAGAGATAGAGGAGGTTGGCCATGGCGAAGGCATGGGATGGAGAGAGGGAGGCCATGGATAGAAGAAATCAGAGTATCAAGTAAGAGAAATGGAGAACTGGCGCGAGATGTGTAGAGGTGTTAAAAGTTGCCTTTTGAAGAAGGAGCCGGGGTTTATAAAAGGAGACTGGAGAGAGGCGGTTATGGGAGGACTGGAGGCAAAGAGGTGTGAGTGCGATCCGGACGTCGGGTGGCAGCGGTTACAAAAACTTACAGGGAGTCGGGGACTATGGCGTGGGGAATATGAGCCGTTAGATTAACTCTGCCTTGGGACGATTTGGACAGTCAGGATTTGGTTTGGAAATGGGAAGGTCTGATGAATGGTTTTCTTTCTGGGAGAGGAGGCTGTCCGATGCCCATAGGACCAAAACAGTGTTTGATGGGTGGTTTCTACCGTTCTACTTCAAAATCTGTGCTCACGAATATTAAAGCAAATAGTACGGATATTAAAGTGATGCGCACAGATCTTGAAGTGAATCGTACGATAGAAACTACTCATCGAACAGACTCTGGTCCGATGAGCATCGGACAGCCTCCTCTGCCTTTTTTTTCTGGAGGGGGAAGAAGCAGAGAAGGATCAACGAGTCAGAACAAACCAAACCGGATAGGAGCCGGTCCTGTCCGGTTCGGTTTATGCTACAGAATCCATTGAATAACCGCATTTTTGTTGAACTTGAACGCGCTTCCTTTTATACAGAAAACTAATGAATACTCCCCTAATTTGGGCCTGGTCCTTCAACTGATTGGGCCGGTCTTTCAGAGATTATATAAATAAATATTCTGATTGAGCGAACAAAAATAAAAATCCAACCACCTAAATTTCAGTTTGACAATGAAAAGAGAATACTCTGATCATAGCTGGACAGTAAATTATTAAAAATCATCTTAATTACTAATTAACTCATTACGAGATCCATGATAATAATTAAAAAAAGGATCTATGCTTATAAACCGTGTTAACGATTCCACCTTCATCAAATTTGCTAATAAACCATATGTTGAATCATTAAAATTTAAAGGATGAAAAACTCAAAAAGATAAAACACAGATAAATGAACTGACCAAAAGAAAATCTGATGAAATGAATAAAAGAAAAACTCAGGCGCAGATATAAGGATGAAATCTCACCAGCAGAACTAGACATTTAGAAAATCTTAAATTTGAGGGGAGATAAAAAAAAATAGAGATACCATGTGCATTTATATAATATAATTAATCATACATAATTTGAATAACAAATATAAATGTACATAATTATCATACAAAATTTGAATAACAAATGTAATTAATTCGTGGACATATTTTCTTAATAGTTTACACACAAAAAAGTGAGTTATAATTAACACTCATAGGATATTTGCACATTGAGTCCACTCCCAATCTGTTACTATATCACCTAAGTCAATCAAACCTTGTATCGAATCAACTCCCATGATGTCTAATCTGAGTCCGCAAATAAAAAACCAACAAGCACAAGAGAAAGAACAGTGGAACATTAAATGTGTAGTGTCATCTTCTCCTTCACCACATACTTGGCATTTAGAACCTCCTTTGTGTAATCTTTGGGCTAGTGTGTGATTTAGAGGAAAGGCACAAGATAGCAGCTTCCAAAGAAATAAACACATCCGCAGTTGTCTTGTGTCTTTCTTCTAAACTAATCTCCAAATGTCCTTTTGATTTGAACTCCATTGATGTTGCCTTTCACAAACTATCAGTTCATAGGGTTTTTTAACGGAAAAAGAACCATTTGTAATTGGCGAAAAAATCAAACAGTCAGAATCTTTACCTTGTAGTGGTGGAATGACAGAGGAGACAATTTGTAAACATTTACTGTAGCCAAACAATTCAATTAATTTCTCCACATTCCAACTCCCCATTCTTGCTCAGATAATTCAGCCACCACCATTTGCAAATTATGGTTACCCCACAGCACCTTCCAACCACGGCTGTCCATAAATCCTACAAGTTGCACCATCCCCTAGCTTCCATTACAACAGCGGTAACAACATATTATGAACACCCATTATACTTTTCCAAAAATAAATGTACATTTCGTATTTTTTGAACTATGTCATAAGTAGGAATGGCAATGGGCCGAGCCCACAGGCATTTTATCAATCCCAAGCCTGACCTGCCTGATAAAAAATTATACCCGGCCTACCTGGCCCAACATGATGGGCCTGAAAATCTATACCCGGCCTGCCTGCAGGTTTTTTTTTCATTCCTGCGCCTGCCTGCCTATGCCAATGGGCCGCCTTACCTTGCCCGACCCGGCCTTACCTAGTCCCATCCAACATCAATTAAAATAAATAGATACAAACATATTTAACACAAATACCATACAAAATTTCCAACATAGTTTAACACCAAATATAACACAATCAAGTTATACAAACAGAATTTAACACAAAATACAAACGTATAGCTCCAAATAGCATACAAAACTACACAGTAACTAGTTGAACACAATCAAACAGTATAGTTCCAAAATACAAACAATATAGCTCCAAATAGCATAATTTAACACCAAATAACTAGTTGAACACGGTCAAATTACACAATAGAATTTAACACTAAAATAGCATAATTTAACACTAAATAACATAATTTAACACTAAAAAAAGATGGCACAAGCACATTCTTTGATGCAATCAGCTTGATGTCGCATAATCTGATGCTGTTTTTCTTTCTCCAACATAATTACATAGAAGTCATCTAGCAAAATTTAAATAATACATCAGCTACCAGTGTTATAACATAGGCTAGATAACCAATATATCCCAAATTCCCAAGACAATAGCCAACAGAGACTACAAGAGAGATATATCCAAGACTACACAAGATTACAACATACCCTTACAAGAGATATATCCAACAGAGACATATAAAAAAATAGAGAAAAGTTACCTCAATATCATTGGCAGCAGTCGAGCAATCACTTTCATCTTCATTTTCATATTCTTCTTCACGTTCATTTAAATCATCACTAAATGTCTTGAATGGATTACCATTACCCAGATCTGAAAAAACAACTAAGAGTTAAATGGAATACGACTATATTCAATTAAAATACTACAAAATGAGGCTATGTAATATTATACCCTCGAATTTAGTCCTTAACCAATTTTGTGCGCATGCTAGAGCTTCAACAAGTTTAGGATGAAGCCTATTTTTTGTGGACTAACTATTCGTCCGCCCATACTAAAAGCCGATTCAGAGGCAACGGTTGAAACTGGTATCGCATATATGTCTTGAGCAATTTTTTGCAAAGTTGGAAATTTGGGTCCATTTAACTTCCACCAAGCTAACACTTCAAATTGTAATGGTCTACTTGGAACTAACGCTTCTCCCATATAATGTTCCAACTCCGTAGTATTATCAAATTTCATTTTCTTCATACTATGGGCAAATCTCTGAAAACCAATTGGGAGGTCGCCACCTTGTCCATTTTCCATTTGTGGTCCCACATCTTGTGGTTCCTCAACTCTATTTTGATACTCGTGAAACAATTGACGACACATTTCAACAATTTTTCCAGCTTCACTCTCATAATCATTACCATAAATTAACTTATAGTAATAAATTATGATAGCCATCTTATACCTTGGATCCAAAGAGCGGCAACACCCATAATACTGTGTATCTTACTCGAATACTTATCAATTTTTTCTATCATTCTTGATGCCATAATCGCAATAGTTGGGTTAGAATCTAGCAACCAATTTCGCAAAGCTAATTTTATTTCACAAATGTTTGGAAAATAATGGTTGGCTGTTGTATATTTTGTCCCAGAAAATAATTCTATTGTAGTGTAAAAAATCTTTAATTTTTCACTTATATTCTTGGCATTCTCCCAATCTTCCTCAGAAGGCACGGTTTTGTATTGCGTATCACGTATTTTTAAAATATCGCTTCTCACAGTATTGACAAAAGCCTTGAACCCCACTTGATCAACTATTGAAAGAGGATGCTCGTGCAACACTATCATCTCCACAAGAACTTTTCTACATGCTTCTTGATCAAAAGTGTAATTTGCTATGGTAGTTTTTCCCTCTATTTTTTTAGTAACTAATATTTTTTGAAAAGCTATGGGGAATGTTTGCTGTTTTTTTCTTAAACAAGACTCTATGTGAGATTTGAGGTGGCGTGTACCACGTTTGAGTTTGCTGCAAGTTTGTTACCACAATAATTGCATACCGTCTTGTATTTTCCATCAATAGACTTCTTTGTCATATGCTCCCACACATCAGATTTTAGCTTGGATGTATCCACACTATTAGACGGGTTTGAGGTTGGTATCTCGCTTGTTGTCAGTGTCGGATTTGCAGCAACACTTGTTGCCGGTGTTGCGGCAGAGTCCTCTCTAGGGCTAGAGATTGCTTCCTCTTGATTAGCGGGTTCTTGCGGGGTTGCCATCATAATATCTATAGGGGTTGCCATTTTGCCTACAAAAAGAAGAGTATTTGACCAAATTACATATATAATGAAATTAGGGAAAGGAAAAATTAAAATCTATATTTAATATCCTTATATATACTTACTGTCAACATAACAATATATATATATTTTGGTTTTCAGATTATAATTCATATTTATAATCATAATTAGGTAAAACTATTCATATATATACTTACTGTCTCCATCATAAATTCATAATTAGGTAAACTATTCATATTTGTATTTAGATTATAATTCATACATAATTAGACCATTTTGGTTTTCATATTATAATTCAATTGTCAGATATTTATGGCTTATTGAAACATTTATCCTTTAATATGAACAATATACAA
Organism: Carex cristatella; assembly: GCA_024447775.1. Lineage (NCBI taxonomy): Eukaryota > Viridiplantae > Streptophyta > Magnoliopsida > Poales > Cyperaceae > Carex > Carex cristatella. Next base: position 6,804,451 of record JAJHPF010000023.1, on the reverse strand, counting down.
ACAAAAAAATTGTAAAATTGTAACAAAGAAAACATCCCGTGCTTGCATCTAACAAAGAAAAAAATTGTAAAATTATTTCTAATTAAAAAACTTGTAGAATTTTATAAAAGTTGTAAATACTTAGCAGTTTAAATCTGATCCATTCCAGCTCAAGCTCTAGCAGCTAAATAATTGCTTAAATCAGATCCATTCCAGCTGAATCGGTATTTAAAAAAATAATTGTTAAGTTTCTTCAATAATAAACAATCTATTATGAATCTGAGTTGAATAAACAATCTAATATGAACAGACCACATGATAAATGAAGCATTTACGAAGCAATTTAGAAGTAAAGTGACAAAGTGACACTGACCTGTTGTAAACGACGAAGGCAGAGGTGGAAGAAGAAAGGAGGGATAAGCACGAGAAAACCAATGAGCAGCAGCAGCAGTCGGACGAGCTTGTCGCAGCGCAAAGTGACATTGCGCGAGGTTTGGGATGGACCGATGGAGGGCTTTCGCTTCTTCGCCAGGAAGAGAGGTAGAGTGGCGGCTAAGAGAAGAAAAGAAGAAAGAGTGGGCAGTGGCTCTGGTTTTTAGTTTTCGAAACTAAGACTAAAATAAAAACCCTAATAACATATCTGCTAAGATATAGGCCTATCAGGCAGCCTTTGGGCTTCGGCAAAATCCCAAGCCTGACCTGGCTTGTCTTTAGGCCTGGCCTTACCTGGCACATCACAGCACTGGGCCGACCGGGTAAAAGGCAGGCCAGGCAGGTATGACCGGGCCGAATGGGCTTTTCTACCATCCCTAGTCATAAGGTACTTCTTGGTAGATATTTATCAATCACAATTTTTCACCCATTGTATCTCACTACTTTGTGCCACCTTAAAAATAGCTTTCATAAGTAAAGACTCATTTACCTTTTGTAAATCCCGAATTGCTGATCCACCCATATCTAACGGCAATGAGACATTCTCTCAAGCTACATATGTCAAAATCTGTCTTTATCAAGAGATTCTAAAAAAAACGCCATATCAAGTTTGTCAGCTCATTTATCACTCTAGTTGGCAGCTTACTTACAGCTAGAAGCAAATTAACGGAAAGTCATATATGGATGTTCGAGATTCACGCATCTAAAGTTAGTAAAATTTGACTCAACGGCTATTCTACGGCGAAAATTGTTGCTGTGAATATTATTGTATCATTTACATCCCATCGAATACCAGTATTCACCATTCTCTTAAAATTTCTCCGAGATCTATCAATAAGATGCTGATTATGAACAAACAACAGAGATATTTAAACATACTTGTACATTCTAAGATAACAATTAGTTTACAACAAAATATGAACTTGTGCTTTAAAATATAATTAATTTAAATTAGTTTTGAATTTCGTACCTATTTCTTAGTTTTTTCCAATATCTCAAACTAACTTAAAAATGTTTAAAATCCTTATTCTATTATTGTTTTTTCTACTTTTTGTTTGTTTTTGTAAATGAAATTAGATGAACGATAAACATATATACAAAAGATTTGACTTTACAATTTAGAAATGAAATGTAAGTCATACTTTGTACATGATATATATATATATATATATATTGTTAATCACACAATATGCAATTAGAATATTCACATCATTCAAATAGCATTGACAACTGTATTTTTTATTATTACTGAATGCAAATGGTATTTCTGATAGCTGTACTTGGATTGGATATAACAGCTACCTCAATGGTATTTTTACTGAATGCAAATGGTATTTTTAAGACGTACGGTCATGTCTAAATTATTAAAATTAAAAAATTTGAGCTTAATTTCTCATAATTATTAATATAACAGAAATTAATTTTCATCCAAAATACAAACATGGGATTATTTTAATTTTTATAAATAACAGCACAAGTGAACGCCAAATTACAATTTCAAGGCAAAATATTTCAACTTTGCAAATAAAGTAAAGTAACATTTAAATACATGGGCTATTTTAATTTCTATTAATGCTAAACGAGATGAAGTATGTTGTCATAACGTGTCAATTGCCACATGAATATGCTAGATAACTTAATCTTATTATTCAAATCATGGTTTCCACTTTAGCTTGGCCTAAATCTAAGATTGAAAAAAAAAAATGTAGTTTAAGGCTTATTTAAGATTGGCCCGAAAAAAGTTTGTTCGAATTTAGAAGTCAAAGTCATCAAAGATCAAACTATTTTATTTTTATAATAAATTTATCTGCAACTTCTAATTGTTTCTGCCATGCACTAAATTAAAGTTGATTTTATAATGTTATGAACTATTAATTATATATTAACAGATTATTCATATGTTAGGGTTAAAAGACTATTCCTCTCATCTCAGATACAATAAAAATATGATATCTGCAATTGTCAAAAAGCGAAAACCGTGCGGAATATTATGATTGAATGGTTGAACCAAAAGAAAAATCTAGAATGACTTAACTATGGTGGTAAGTGAAAATGGAGCGGATACGAAATGGTGATAAAATCATTTTTTTTTCTAGATACGAATACGGAGTGAATATCAGATATATCAAACGGATACGGATAAGCATCCGTATTAGATTGGATATCTATTAAAATAATATGAAAAATATTAAAATTCATAATATTTATCTAATTATAATGGTGAATAACATAATTTTTTCATAATATATATTAAAATATATGGTATATATCTACTATTCGGATACGGATAATTAAAACGTAAAATCATAATAGTATCTTATCCACACGAATATTCAGATATCGAATATCTACATCTGATTTTCAAATACAAATCAGATATTATTCATAGTTTTTTCACCCCTAGTCGTCACCCTTTGTATAATTTATGAAAAAAAAAAGTAAAAAGAAACCTCTTGACTCGAAAAGAATTTCCACTCGTCATAATTTGATGAGAGATATATGCTCATAACATAATCATTTGAGCAATGCATGCATGGAGTTGTTGGAATACGGTTGTTTGTATTTATGTAATTCGTATACTCAACAGAATTAGACGGATTTAAGTTCTTTTGAGACGTTTATTTGTTGTTTTTTCTTTCGTTGTTCAACAACGATCAGATGGTGCTAATTAATTATTAAGCATTAATTAAGGAGCAAATTAAGTCCAGACAAGGAGCGGGGTATTCGATGGGCATCAAATTAAATTCTGTTGGAGATGTTCGATATGCGTTGAATTCATGCAAACAATTAAAATTATAAACCGTCCCGCAAATATAAACCGATGTGTGGATCGAAGAGTCCGTACCAGGTATCAAACCAAATTTTGCTAAAATTTATGCAAACAATTATAATTATAGACCGACACATAAAGTTAAACTGGACACGCGAATTTCAGCAAGAATCGAATTATCCATATCGGATATCAGCAGGCCTGCTAATTGGACAAGTTCGTCCATGAACAAACGGGCTGAATAATTATTGAATAAAGTTTGAACGAGTTGTAATACAAATTAATGAGCTCAATGTTCAGTTCATGTTCAATTTAATTTTAATTAGTAGATCGAATTTGAACAGGGCCTGAACAAAATTCAGTTATGTTTATTTAGCAAACTGTTTGGACAGATTTTGAGCCGCTCGTTTCAGCAAGTTTTGAACATATCTCACTCACTCACGGTATCGTCTCTCACTGACTCACGGTATGTTCTTAAATTCTGAAAAAATATAGTTACGGTTTCTGTAATCTACATTAATTTCTGTTCAGTAATTTATTTATTTTAGTTTTGTACATTACAAAATGTATTTTAATTGTCTTATTGCATCAGATTTTGTTATTGTAGGTATTAGGTAATTAACAATTTTATAAGTGTTTGATTTATTTACACTTTGTTATTCTTAAAGTCTAATTGATTGTTTTTTTTTGTTGTACAGTAATATAATGTCGCAATCCTAGTTCCATACAAATCATGATGTTCGTGTCTAGTCCGAGAGTGAATCGATCGCAGTAAGACGACGTCGAAAGACATCACCAATGTGGATCCATTCCATAAAATTGGAACAAAAGCTGTGCAAGCATTGTTCCATGGAGTTTGTTGCCGATCCTAATTCTGAAACAATACATTTGCATCGGCATAGGGGTCAGCCAAAAAATTGATGAAGTAGAAAGAGAGATGACTTGCATTCGGCAAAGACTCTGATTTTTTTTTTATGTGCTCAATTACAAATTTGATCCCAAATTGACCCGTAGTTTGATAACTATGTTTTTTTCTAGATGCAGAGATACCATTCAATGTAATTGAAAGTTGGTTTTGAAAATCGGCTATGAGATCTTTGAGACCTGAATATAGAGCCGTAGGGCGGCAAACGTTGAGAAATAATTGTGTGCAAGTATTTAAGGTAGGAATAGAGATAACAATAAAAGAGTTTGAAGAATTGAATTCACGTGTCTCTTTCACAAGTGACATATGGACTTCGAGGATGCATTTGGGTTATTTGTGCTTAACGGCACATTTCATAGATAAGAACAGGGGCGGACCCAGTGTAGACCAGGAGGGCAGCCGCCTCCCTGAATTTTGAGTTTTAGTGGAGATTTATCAGTTCCAACTGGCTTTGCCCTTCCCTGAAAAAAAATTTCCCCCCTCTGAATGTTTAATTGATAATTTGGGTTAAATTTATAATTAAAATTAAAATAAATTTCTTGAATTATGATTGGTAATTATAATTATAAGTCAGAACATCAGTAATTACAAGTCAGAGCATTATAAAGTATAACTAAAAGCATTATTTTTTATCAAATACCCAATTAGTTAATGGATTTAAATCCGGTTAGTTATTTAAATCTGATTTGATATTTTTTTGTCTCCCTCTGACAAAAATCCTGGATCTGCTCTTGGATAAGGACTTCAATTTTCAAAAGAAATAATCTCCTTCAAGCAAATTCCTTATCCACATACGGGTGTAAATGTTGAGGGTTTAATTAGGAATACTTTAACGAATTGGAAGCTGGATGGTCAGATCTTCACGGTTACTTTAGACAATTGTGTGGTGAATGGTGCTGCGGTTGTACTTTTAGAGAAATAATTTTGGAAGAAGATCATTTGTAAAGGGAAATACATGCATACGAGATGTGCGGCAGACATCTTAAATAGAATGGTACAATAAAGATTATTCAATCGAGTTTGATTCTAATTAGAGATTTCATACGGATATAGATTCGAATGGCTCCAAACTTTAAATGTTTAATGACATTCTTTACTACAATGTTTTAAAAAAATATTTGGGGAAAATTAAATGAAATTTTCTTCGCCGTGCAACTTAATTATGTTTGTACTATCAAATATAATTAATTTAAGTTAGTTTTAAATTACCTTATTTATTTTTGATAGTTTTGTCCAATATCTCAAATTAACTTAGAAATATTTAAAATCCTTATTTTATTATTCTTTCTTTTACTTTATCTTTGTTTTATAAATGAAATTAAATAAACGATAAGCATATAAAATATTGTTCAATTTATAAAGAAAAAATAAGTAATGCTTTGTACATGATATATTTTTTTAAGATAAAAATAGAGATAACAATGAAGGAGTTTGAAGGATTAGATTTATGCTTTCGCAAGTGACATATGGATTTCAAGTATGTATTTGGGTTATTTGTGCTTAACGGCACATTTCATAGATAAGGACTTCAATTTTCAAAACAAGGTCATCTCCTTCAAGCAAATTTCTTATCCACATACCGGGGTAAATGTTGAGAGTTTAATTAGGAATACTTTAACGAACTGGAAGTTGGATAATCAGATCTTCACGGTCACTTTAGACAATTGTGTAGTGAATGATCCTGCGGTTGGACTTTTAGAGAAATGACTTTAGAAAAAGACTATTTGTAAAGGAAAACACATGCATACGAGATTTCGGGCACACATCTTAAATATAATGGTACAATAAAGATTATTCAATCGAATTTGATTATAATTAGAGATTTCATACGGAATATAGCTTCGAGTGGCTCCAAATTTCAAATGTTTAATGACATCCTTTACTATAATGCTTTCAAAAAATATTTGGAGGAAATTAAATGAAATTTTTTCGCCGTGCAGTTTAATTATGTTTGTACTATCAAATATAATTAATTTAAGTTAGTTTTAAATTACCTTATTTATTTTTGAGAATTTTGTCCAATATCTCAAATAAACTTAGAAATGTTTAAAATCCTTATTTTATTATTCTTTCTTTTACTTTATCTTAGTTTTATATATGAAATTAAATATTTTGATAAAAGTTTCACAAATCAAGTCACAAACGTCTAAATATT